>OY757935.1:32498544-33098544 GCA_963585895.1 Sepioteuthis lessoniana
TGCATGTCTGGTTCATCTAACTCAAATAGTTTTCATGATAGGAGGCAGGTGGCCGTACACTTGGTGTCTTGTGGGGTGTTGCTGCCATGACTTGTTCAAGATTGCTCGCAGCATTCTTGTGTAATTGCCGTCTAGCTTCTTCTCCATCTGTTTTGTTAGAGTCCATGTAGTGCAGCCATATAGCAGTATCGATGCGACCGCTGCCTGGAAGAAGCTGCGTTTCATTTTATCGGTTAGGTCTGATTTCCGTATAATCGATAACCTATTGATAGCTATCCATGCTTTCGTTAACCTCGTGTCGATGTCCTTTTTGGTTGATGCGACGCTGCTTCCTAGGTAAGTGAATTTGTCTACTAGTTTAAGAGGGGTTCCGTCTAGAGTGGAGATGTCACCCGTTTGATTATAGCAACAGTGTGCAAAAAATGATTAATATTAGTGTAAAACAATAATACTTCAAACCATTTAACAGTGTGCAAAAAATGATTAATATTAGTGTAAAACAATAATACTTCAAACCATTTAACAGTGCACAAAAAATGATTTATATTAGTGTAAAATAACAATACTTAAAACATTTAACAGAGTGCAAAAAATGATTAATATTAGTGTAAAACAACAATACTTGGAACCATTTAACAGTGTGCAAAAAATGATTAATATTAGTGTAAAACAACAATACTTGGAACCATTTAACAGTGTGCAAAAAATGATTAAAATTAGTGTAAAACAATAATGCTTAAAACCATTTAACAGTGTGCAAAAAATGATTAATATTAGTGTAAAATAACAATACTTAAAACATTTAACAGAGTGCAAAAAATGATTAATATTAGTGTAAAACAATAATACTTCCAACCATTTAACTGTGTGCTAACAAATAAGCTTGGGCTTGTTTAAAAATAATGTTAGCTGCTGATTATTTGCTTACAAGTCATATATAATATGTATAAACAGGATTCAGAATTAAATAACCTGCAAGGGTTAATATGCTATAAAACACAACCAACCAACTAACCAATCAACCAACCAACCAACTAACCACAGAGTTCTTTACAACAGATTTTTCAGTAATGGACGAAAGTAAGCATACTCAGGATCAATGATCAAGAGAGTATATACACTTGTATTTCTCTCTCAATACAGAAAATGTAATTTTGATTATCAATGGCAGTGTGAATGTATTCTTTTTTTCTTTTTGTTTTCTTTACGAAAATCCCAAACCAAGAAAATCATGGACATATTCACGACTGACTTCAAAATCTGAACTAAAAACCTATGCTTTGTGGGATTTAAAAGGAACTTTTATTACAAATAGCCGGAACCTAGACAAACTGTGAAATGCTACAGTGAGTAATTGGCTCATTTGAATGATGCATTGGAAAAGGAAAATACCTTTTTTTTCTGCTTAAAGAGGTGATTTTGCTGCATGACAACAACTGTTAGTTCGGGAGCTAGAAAAATAGGTTCCACATTCATAAATAAAATAAAAGTTTTCATACCTTACAGAGAAAAGTCATGAACAAAGTTTAGCTTACTTTTACACAAGACCAGAAGTATGTTGCATCTGGTGAGAGTCAAACTCATTAATAATAGTCTGCTTGCTTGGTTTGGTTTGGTTTTATGGCATATCAACTATTGGGTATCACCCACCTTTTTCCACACAATGATCTAGTCCATCTGCCATATATAGCAGTAGCTACTAATACCAGGGCAGACTAGAAGGTGAAGAGCAGCTTCTTATAGGAATAGTATTAGAGCGTTGGAGACTGGAGATCGCACTAGATCACCTTACTTGCTACCATAATTACGGAAGCCAATATTATCATTGGACTCTTATTCTGTATTCACTAATCCTATGCTCTTGTCTACTAATAGTCTCTCTATTGTATATACTTTTTCCTGAGAATATATCTCTATTTCCTCTCATATCGTGGTTTGTCCTTTATTTAATATTACAAGCGTTCACTAACCAGAATGCAACATCAATCATTGTAGGTTATTTAATGCCAAATCCATTTTTAGACGTATAAGCAGTTCTATTTTAAACAATTCAGTATAGCATAGGTAAACCATTTAAATGTCAAAAAATAGTTCTATTTCAAACAGTTCAGTTTAGCATAAGTACACAGTTTAGTTCTATTTGACCCTATCAGATGCTACCACACCTGGTCAGAGTGGACTTGGGAGCAATAGCAATAAAGAGTTAGACCATATTCTCCAAAGATCTAACATTGTTGGAGCCTCACCATCAGATTGTTTAGTGTCATATCAGGACACTCATTTGCAGAGATGCAGTTGGTGTATTCTACAGTTTCAGCCAACTTGGCCACTGGAGACTTGTTGGAGGAGTCTTACCCCTCTGCAGAGATGCAGTCAATATATTCTGCAGCCCCATCCAACTGAGCCATTATTCTGTTTGTTAACCATTATACCACTTGACAAATCTCAAAATATATGGATAGATATATAAATAAAACAATTTACCTTTTTCCTGATCCAAATTTTGCATTTGATTGAATTATTAATTGCTGTTCCTATCTTTATTCTCTTGGATTTATATGAAGTTTATGCAAAAGTTCCTATTATTATTTTTTGAGCAGCATTCAGGAAATCTTAGAAGTGTCTTTGAAGTTTAGTCTGCTTTTTATTTCTGGTACATTCAGCTAACTGTAGTACATCATTTAAAAGCAGTAGGAAAAAATTCTGAAATTAGAAAAATGGGTTCCACATAAAATTAAAATCTATTTTTAAACAGTTGTCTTTTTGTCCTGACTTGACTTTTAGAAATGGTAATTTTTTAAAAATAAGATATTAAATGATGATTCAAAATGAATTAAAACATTCTGGGATGAAGATTATTATGGTTAGATTAAAAACATTTTGATCTAAACAATATCTTTTGAGGAATAAAATTCTTTTGTGTTTTTGTGGAATTCAGAAAAGCAAATTCTTAATTACAAATAATTGGATCATGGACAAAATGTAATTGTGCATTATTAAGGGAAGTGACTAATTTGAATGATGCATTCCTCTTTGCTGAGCAAAAGGCAGATGGTGATTTTGCTGCATCACAACAATCTTTCCTGCTATTGTACATTGTTAAGGGAAGTGACTAATTTGAATGATGCATTCCTCTTTGCTGAGCAAAAGGCAGAGGGTGATTTTGCTGCATCACAACAATCTGTCCTGTTATTGTACATTGTTAAGGGAAGTGACTAATTTGAATGATGCATTCCTCTTTGCTGAGCAAAAGGCAGATGGTGATTTTGCTGCATCACAACAATCTTTCCTGCTATTGTACATTGTTAAGGGAAGTGACTAATTTGAATGATGCATTCCTCTTTGCTGAGTAAAAGGCAGAGGGTGATTTTGCTGCATCACAACAATCTGTCCTGTTATTGTACATTGTTAAGGGAAGTGACTAATTTGAATGATGCATTCCTCTTTGCTGAGCAAAAGGCAGATGGTGATTTTGCTGCATCACAACAATCTGTCCTGCTATTGTACATTGTTAAGGGAAGTGACTAATTTGAATGATGCATTCCTCTTTGCTGAGCAAAAGGCAGATAGTGATTTTGCTGCATCACAAAAATCTGTCCTGTTATTGTATATTGTTACAGGAAGTAACTGATTTGAATACTGCATTAACTCTTTGTGGAGTAAAAGGCTGTTTGTAATTTTGCTGCATCACAACATCTGTCCTGTTGATGTAACAAACTATAATAAAACTGGGACCTTCTTTCCTATTTGGCATATAATTGGGACCTGTTCTTTTTTTTTCAGATAATTTATTTGCTCTATGCAACACTCTTTGTCTGCCAAATGGTTTCCAAAATTCCAAGATATAAAATCCCAGAAAAAATTCATTGAATCAAAACTCATATAAATTATTTATAACTACTATATAATGGAACATTTTTAAGCATAATGTACGTATATTTCAAACTTCTCTATTTTAAAAAAATGGTGTGTGCAAAATGATAGTGTGCATCTATATAAATAAATGATATTGTTAACAAAATGTAGAAATTTACTAATTGCTAGCACTCAGACAAACATTGACTGTATAATACTATAAGGAACAATTGGCTTGTTAGAATGATGTTCAAGAAATGGAAAAAAAACCTTTATTATTATTATTATCATTATTATTATTTGTTTGTTATGCCTCCTTGGGTATTTTAACTTTTAACTATATTCTCATATTAACCTTTAAAAATGTATTTTTACAAATACAGATTCAATTTTCTTAATTCATCTGTTAATTCCACAAATGCCCTCTTAAATTCTTTTTGTTATCATTTTTTCTAAAATCATCCAATTTAATTTTATACTTTTCTACATTATTGTTGTTTTTGATTTGATTGAACAATTTGTTCCAAAAATAAATTGCCCTATTTGTAAAAAAATGTCCAATTTGTTTGTAGACTTCGTTTTTAAAATCTGTCTTGACAGAAGATTTCCAGTTTGAGGAGAAATTTTGAAAAATGATCCACCATAATTAAAAATTCCATTGATGATTTTGAAAGTTTCACTTTGATCACCTCTCATTCTTCTTTTTAGTAAAGTAGTTAATCCTAATTTCCCAAATCTCTCCCTATAACTGTAATCTTTGACTCTTTTATTATTTTTGTCACTTCTCTTTATATGCCTTCTATTCTCAACATTACACTTACAACATTTCCATATCTCGAAACTGGAGCAAAGGCCTGTGTACAATATTCTGTATGAGGTCAGATTAGGGTTTTATATTTTTTGTCTCTCTTTGTATGTCTAGCAGTATCAGTCTTACTCTCCAATTTCCAAGTCTTGACACTGGAGCCCAGGCCTGAGTACAATATTCTATATGAGGTCTGATTAGGGTTTTATATATTTCTAAAACAACATTTGCTTCCCTTGAAATAAATTTCCTGCTATCCTGCCAATAATTTGATTTACCCTTGATACAATAGACAAAATATGATTTTCAGGTTTAGATGTATCTTCAAAATCAACTCCTAGATCACATAGAATTGAATGAGTGACCTTGCTGCATGACAATGTCTTTCTTCATACATCAAATGATTGTGGAAATAAGATGCAAAATTTTGTCACATGTGGTTTATTCTTCTGACATATCACCTTCATACTGCTACATGCTTTGCTCTATGAAACAATCTTTGACTGATTAGCTGTTAACACAAATTCCAAGAATTCAAGAATTCCTTGAAGAATGAACAGTTTTGCCAAAATATGGCAGAAAATCATAGAAAGCAAAAAAAAAAAAATGATTTAATGACTGAATAATGATGCTGTGAATTTATATAAATTAAAGATCATGTCAAAAATGCTGGAAACTTTTGCAACTATGATGATTGGTTGGTTTATTGGGTTATATAGTATATCAACTTGTGTAGGTTATTTAACGCCAAATCCATTTTTATGTTAATAATCAGTCCCATTTAAAACAATTCAGTTTAGCATGAGTACACAGTTTAATTATCAAAAACATTTCTATTTAAAAGTATTCAAGCAGTTATATATAACAATTCAGTTTAGTGTAAGTACAGTTTCAATGTCAAAAACAGTTCCATTTCAAACAATTTAATTTAGCATAAGCACGCAGTTTAAATGTTAGTACAGTTTAATTGTCAAAAACATTTCTATTTCATCTATTTAGCTTAATCAAACAATTCAGTTTAGCATAAGTATGCTGTTAGTTCTATTTAACCCATAGATAGGGTCCTATCAGGTGCTACCATGCCGGGTCAGAGTGGACCTGGGAGCAATGGCAATAAAGGGGTGCTTCACATTCCCGAAATCTCCAGCATCACTGGAACCTCACCATCAGATTGTTTAGTGTCATATCTAGGACACTCATTGGGGGAAGGGTTCTTACCCCTCAGCAGAGGTGCAGTCAGTGTATTCTACAGCCCCAGCTGTCTAGGCAATTGCTAATATGATGGAATACACAATTTAGCTGAAAGTTGGCATAATGTTGGAAAGCCAACCAAAAACTTTTCCGGCAACCAAATAAATAGTGTGTGTGTGTGTGTGTGTGTGTGTGTGTGTGAAGGCACTTGCCTGAAGTGATGGTTCCATCTGCTGATTTAACATAACAAGGTACTTACCAAATGTTTTGTCGTACATTTTGACTAGCTGGTACCGAAATAATAGCAAGCAAAAAAACCAAAAAAAAACCCATAAAGTTTCCAAATTTATTCAAGAAAATACAGTGGACTGTTGAAATGATTTTCTTTTAATAAACAAAGTTATTCTATTTATTAATCCCATAAAGAAAATATGCAATAATACACTCTCAAAAGCATTTTTTTTATTGTCTTACTCTTCGTTTAACCTTTAAGCAATGAATTCTCATTTTTTATTTTACAGAACAATAATTTCAGCAATCTGTCATACAAAGAGTCATGAAAAAGTTTTGAGACTGAAGCTTTAAATTTTTAGATTTTTGAAATTAGAATATTTTAATGAAGGTTTGTGCAGAGCTGAGCAAATTATATACTAAGGGGATTATACCACGATATCTCAACAGCAGTGAAGATTTTCTAGACTTTGTCTTGAAATATCAATGTGAATTTCCCATATTTGTGCTCAGAAGTTCTCATACTTTTTGCTCAGCAGATTTTGGCAAAACACTGGATTGTGCAAGTCCAACACTCTCTGTAATCATCACACCTAATTCTATGCAACTTTTACTTTCCTTCTAAAGAGCAAATTAATTTCAAGGGTAAGATTTGGGGACAGAGAGGAAATTAAAAGAAACAATTGTGCAGCTTCATACCATATCCAAAGAAGAGTTTCACAGGAGCTTTAACCAATGATAAACTCACTGGAATATGTGTGATGAATTTTGAAGAAAACTAATGTTTTATTGATTGTTCATTTCTCTCTTGATAAATACAGCTTCAGTCTTTATCATTTAGTGTATTCAGACTATTGTCTTCATCTTTATTGTTATATTCACAACATTTCAACCGACGCATCCTTTGGCCTTCTTTGGGTGTTTCATGTCAAACTTGAGAACCTACATGAAGCTTTGAACTGAACCCTTTGTTTATTCCAAGGGAATAGATTGTTCTGATTCTGTTAACTATAACAAGGTTCAAGTGTTAAGCTATAGTAATTATTCCTTTTTATTTTACCTGTAGTCAGGATTAAACCTGCAAACACTTGATGATTTTACTAAGAAGTCTGAAAGCACTAAATGATAAAAATTGTTTGAATTAATCAAACCTAATAAAACCTTTTACTCTCTTTTTCTTCTTTTTTTTCTTTATTCTAATCCAAAATTTACAAATGAATCAGATTTTACCATTCAATAACCAATAAGAAGTTGACAACCTTAAACCAAACCCCTTCATTGCCATTACTCCCTGGTCCACTCTGACCTGGAGTAGTTGTACCTATTAGGGTCCCATTTATGAGTCAAATAGTAATGTTTAATCATTTCAACCATTTGTACAAAACATAGCAATACTTGAAACAATTTGTGTGCAAACAAATGAGCTGTGGCTAGTTTTAAAAATATGTTACCTACAAACTATTCTCTAAAAATGCTATATAATGTATGTACATGGTGTGGAAGCAAACTATTGAATAATTTTTAAAACATCGTTTTTACTCAATTTTTGAAAAAAAAACTCAATAAATCTAAATTTTTATGGTTAACTCTATTATTCAAGCATTTTTAAATTCAAATTCAGCCCAATATAAATAAAAGTAAAGTTGGCAACCTTAGTTGAGGGTGACCTGAAGGCTCCTTTTTCAGTAGCTACTACACAAAGGTGTAGGGGAGGGTGCTACTCCATTCCTTGGATTACTCCACTTTACTCTTGATACTTACCTTATAATGCTGAGTGTTAAGCAAGGCGGCATCAGGTACCATTTTTTGAGTCTTTGGTATGACTTGACCTGGGATTGAACCCTGGTCTCGCAGACAATTTGTGAACACTGAACTCATTAGGCGAATGGCCCAGTTCAGCCTAATGTAAGTGAGCAAGAAAAGAATCAACAAAGAATCTATGATTTGCTTAACACCAAAACTAAACTAAAGTTTATTTGTCTATTGTATACAAGCAAAGAAAAAAAAATTTTTACAGGAAAGAGTTTTTTAAGAAAAGAAGGTGTGGAGGATTGAACAAAAAATGAAAAGAAGTTAAAAAACTGCTCTTATTACAACGATTAAGAAGGACCCCACAGCATCAATTAGGAAGCATGCTAATGAATTGAAAGTCGATGAGAAAACTGTGACGATAGCAATTAAACAAGATTTAAGCCCAGACCTTAACCCTCTTCATTATGTTACATGGGGTGTTTTAGAAAATAAAACAAATGCCACTTCCCTTTCAAATATTGGTTTACTTAAGACTGCTATTGAGGAGAAATGGAATAAAAAGTCTGAAGAATCTATTTTAAAGGCATTCAAACCATTTCACAGGTGTGTTGATACAATAATTGAAAAAAAAAATGGTGGCCATCTTGAGTAAATTTACTGTTTTGCGTTTATTTTGTTGTTTATTTTTTTTAAATTAAAATTAAAGTGTCATTTATTATTATACTAGAATATTCTTAATTGTGCTTCGACACCCAGTATAAACAGAATTTGACATTAAATAACCATCAAGGGTTGTTATGCTATTAAGCCAAATAACCAAACCTAACTTAATCTAGAAATTACTCTAATATATTTTTGATATTAAAGTTAAAGTTGTGCAATCCATCATGGAAGAAAATCAGAATGATTTTATGAAAAATACTCAATTAGAAATAAGTTTTTTTTCAGTAGTTTATGCAATTAAATTTGTAGGTATATACAATAATAGTTAAATATGTAAGGTTTCATTTTTAAATTGATTAAATAAATGATTAGATTTAAATTAGGATGCACTTAATATTTAGATAATAAAAAATAGGTTTTTATGATTTGTTTTATAAAAAATTGGAACTTAATTAAGATTTAAAAATGTAAACTGTGCTCTATCGCTCTAATTTTCTGGTGCCACACTGGATAAGTAACAAGATAGTATCTAGATTATAAGCTATAGGGTTAATATTTTTTGCATAGTATATTTTTTCCTTCATCTTCTCTTTTTTTTTAATATCATGAATATTGATATATAGTTCCTTAAATGTCTAAATTAAAATATTTCCGTCATCTGGCAGTCAAACAGCATTTGAACTTTTTGTAGTGAAGAGTATTTTGATATTTTGTTTCAATTTTTTAATTCCAGATTTTATGTCTGTGATTGTCTCTTTCACAGACAAAAAAAACCTGGAATTAATTATTATATTGATATAAAATAACTCTATAAGAGTTGATGTACTGTAAAACCAACAACTAATCAACTAACCAACTATAAGTAAGTAAGTAAAGTTGGCAACTGTAGTCGAGGGCGACCAGAAGGCTCCCTTTTCAATAGCTACTACACCGAGGTGTAGGGGAGGGCGCTACTCCTTTCCCAGGATTGCTCCACTTTATTCTTGATATGTACCTTATAATGCTAAGTGTTAAGCAAGGAGGTATTAAGTACCATTTTTAAAGTCTTTGGTATGACTCGACCTGGGATTGGACCCCGGTCTCCCGGACCATTGGCGAACACTCTACTATTTACTAATATACTATTTATCTTCAAAATATAAATACTATATACAGTCATCATCATCATCATCATCATTATGTTGTGCTTCTAGCATGGATTTCCCTGAGACTCTATCGCCATTCGTCTCTATCATCCATTGCTTCCAGCTGGTCCTCTAGACTACATCTTATGTCCATCCAGAGCTATTGAAGATAGGTTCTAGTTGGTCATCCAACACTTGCACATCCATGTGAAGGGATCTATCGGAGAATTTTGCTTATGAGTTCATCCTTACTTCTCCAGCAATACCTCTCATGTCTTGTCTATCTTATTTGGATGGTTTTATAAATGGGAGGTTGGTGACAATACAGCTGCTGTTTTGTGGGATGCTGCTTCAAGGATTTGTTCAATATGGCTCGTTGCATTCTTGTTCAATTCCTGTCTAGTTTTTTTTCGATACGCTTTGTCAGCGTCCATGTTGTGCATTCATATAGTAGAACTGACATGACTGCTGCTTGGGGAAAATTTTATTCTATTGGATAAGTTTGACTTCCACATGATTGATAACCTATTGATTGCTGTGTGTGCCTTTGCTAGTCATATACTTTACTATATATGGTACTAAGTAAAAGTAATGTTGGCGACTGTAGTTGAGGGCGACCCGAAGGCTCCCTTTTCAATAGCTACTACACCGAGGTGTAGGGGAGGGCACTACTCCTTTCCCTTGATTGCTCCACTTTACCCTTGATACGTACCTTATAATACTAAGTGTGAAGCAAGGAGGTATCAAGTACCATTTTCTTTAAAAGTCTTTGGTATGATTCGACCTGGGATTGAACCCCAGTCTTCTGGACCATTGGTGGACACTCTACCCACTAGGCCAATAAGCTGGTTAGTATTGATACAAAAAGTTGCTGAAAAGCTCATGGTCTGATTAAGAACGAAATTAACTATACCAGGGCTTCACAAACTTTTTCTTGATGCACCCATTGTAAACAAATTTAATTTCAGTTCACTCCCAAATGAATTGATTGAATATTACCAACATCTTTTTCTTAGTCCTACTGGATGCCATGATGAGAGGGGTTGTTTTTTTTAATGTTTTCAGTTTCCATATTTTTTTACAAATAGAGAAAAGTTATTATAAATGGAATATTGAATCACATAATAACACCCACACCAACAAATACCTAGCAATACTTAAACTGATTTAACAAGTGACCGTGGTGTAATGGTTATTGTAGTAGGAAATGGACACGGCGACACGAGTTCAAATCCTAGACAAGACTGATTGCATTTCACATAGCACTAATACACTTGGGAAAGGTATGAATCCAATTATTCTCCCTCCAGCTATGGGTAAATAGTAGGGCAGACGGGGTTCTTCAGCCTTGGTAAGGCAACTAGTCTAGGAGAAGGAAAACTCTGATTTCAAACCTGTTAAACTCTGCTTGAAAATTGACCTTGTGTCATATCCTGCCTGAGCGGAGGGGTTGGGTAAATATGTTAACAAGTGACCTTTCAAATCTCTTCAGTCAGAGTGGAATTTTTCAGTGATAATAATCTGATTTTAATTTTATTCATTAAAAATCTGTTACTATGGATAAGAATTAGAATTTCAGGCATTGTATTTTAATTTTAATTTTTCATTACTTTTCTTTCTTTTTTAAATTTATATTTTTATTCTTATTATTAAATAATTTTTTTTTCTAAAAACATCTCATAACTTCTTATGAAAAGGGATATTCTAGAATTCAAATTTTTTCTAAAATAGTTTGTTAAAAATATAATGATTTTTAAATATTTTCTTGAGTGAAAATAGGATTATTTGCATGAATAATGATGCTGAAAAAATCTAGAATATGCAGAAAGAAACCTTATGTAATTTTCCTTCCTCTTACAAGATCTGGGAAAGACATATGATCCAGTGACAGTGTATTTATCATTAGATAGTTATATTTCCTGGATTTATTCCTTCAAGAATAAACCTCAAGTTGGATATCTTAGGATGTGATCTTAGTTCTACCTTTTGAGCGGGCACAGAATACAAGGTTGCTTTTTTGCTATCATCTTGGAGACTATCTCTCAAAACTGCCTTGTCACACATAATCCCACATCATCTTCAGTGATGTCACCAATCTCATCCTCCCATGATTTTTTTCCCACAGTCAAACCAACAGCATAGAGATCACTCTCACAGCTTGCGGTTGTGAGTTTGACCCCAGGCATTCAACTATCTACCGGCATCTCACCCAATGACAATACTCTCTTTTGTACAGTTCAGTATCATTTGTTTGTACAGCAAACAAGTGAATTCTTTTGTTATCCAGTGTTATTTTATCTCGCTAGACCTTTTTTTTTCAAACTTAAATATAGCTTCTATTTTACTTGTGGCCATTATTGGGTTATTGTGCATATAAACCACATGCTGATTTGTGGTGTTGATTTTTAGTTATTGCAAGGTGCATTTCAATAGTAAAGTCTTCTATTTATTTCCATGGAAATTAAAACAGCTGCAAGGAATACTAGCAAGTTTTCATCTAGGAAACATTGTTTGTAATATCACTAGTGTCTTTTCATATAGTTTCTTTCATTTAATTTACTAATGATGAATAAAATAGGAATTATTTCAAGCTGCAGCAATGTCGTTACTACTATATGGCTGCACCACTCAGGCTCAAATTAAATGCTTGAAAGAAATGTTAGATGAGAACTACAGAAGAATGCTGCATGAAGAAATCCTGGAAACAGCACCCTACAAAACCGCAGTTGTATGCCCACTTACCGCCCATCTTGCAAGCCATTCCAGAAAGATGAGAAAGACATGCTGGCCGCTGCTGTTGAAGTAAGAACAAAATCATAAGCAATAATCTTTGATGGATTCCTATACACAGGCACAAGTTGGCTGCTCAGCAAAATCTTACATCTATCTGCTCTGTGTGGACACTGGTTTCTATCTTAGAAGACTTACTATGAGTGATGATTTATAGGAACAGATAGTGAGAGAGAGTCAAAGGAACCTGCATTGTCAGTATGCCTAATAATGGTGATCATTAAGTCTTTGATGTTCTGAATGTAATTCTTCCTATTTATTTTTGTTGGAATTGTAACTGATAGAGATTGCAGTGATAATAACAGCATTCAATACAGCCAGTTTTCTGTAACAAAAAAAAAAAACAACTGTTTTTCCTCATTGTCAAAACCACCAACTATGCATTTTTGCCAGCAATAAAGAAGAGCCTGCATGCTTATTCCATAAGATGGTTGTTCCAAAAGGAATGTTTCCTATTTATTCTTAAAGAAACTACAACACATACAAGGTGTTCAATAAGACCCTTAGATAGAGAAACTTTTCAGCTACAAAATACAATTTTTTTGCCATTGTCTCTGCATTTTTGCCAGAGTTGAATGAGAGCCTGGATGCAACACTTATAAAAATCAGCACTAATGGAAATGACACACTTTTTCACAGTCATCATATATTAACAGGAAAATGTCGTCCACATTTGCTGGTTGATAACTGTATTGAATATGGCTTGTCACTGATGTTGCTGTTGTCATAGCTGAAGCACTTTATCTACTGCCTAACTGGGCTTAATTTCACTGCTTGGTCTCTGGAAATGTTCAACAAGCATTGATAAATGTCAGTGGGTGTCATTTTTCTCTCCTGGAGGAATTCAAAGATGCACCTCTGTTTTCCTATTTTGCTTTACTGATACTCAGTTGCTATATGTAACAAGGTAAAAAAAATTATGTGCTATTGATAGGAAAGTTGAACTTCTAATGCCATACCACCAACATTTGATTTTGATATTGTGGAACAAGATTAAAGCCATTACATATAATTTGAACCTCTTATGAGCATAGCAATCAGGCTTTTGTTCATCACTGGCATGAATACATAATTAATGGTGGTTACTATGTGGAAAATAGTGTTTTGTTGCTGAAAACTTGCTTTATTCTATGGTATTATTGTGCTTCCTGTATTTATTGTAGCTTCCATGAAAATATATAAGAGGCATTACTTTAGGAACAAGGAATGTAAGATCTTGTTGATTGCCAGCAAAGATCCATAAACGATGTTAGTGGCAATATAAAAAGGGTTTTGTATCTGAAAACTTGCTCTATTCTATGGTATTATTGTGCTTCCTGTATTTATTGTAGCTTCCATGAAAATATATAAGAGGCATTACTTTAGGAACAAGGAATGTAAGATCTTGTTGATTGCCAGCAAAGATCCATAAACGATGTTAGTGGCAATATAAAAAGGGTTTTGTATCCGAAAACTTGCTCTATTCTATGGTATTATTGTGCTTCCTGTATTTATTGTAGCTTCCATGAAAATATATAAGAGGCATTACTTTAGGAACAAGGAATGTAAGATCTTGTTGATTGCCAGCAAAGATCCATAAACGATGTTAGTGGCAATATAAAAAGGGTTTTGTTGCTGAAAACTTGCTCTATCCTATGGTGTTATTGGGATCCCTAAATCTGTTTTTTAGCTTTCTTGAAAATGAATATTGAAGATAATTCTAAAAGAGACTGAGAGAAGCTGAGAGTCAAGGGAACAAACTTAGAAAATTTCAGATGTTCTGGAACATTCTTAGATACACAGGTTCTTCAGCCTTGTTGAGGCAACTAGTCCATGAGAAGGAAAACTCTGAATTCAAACCTGTTAAACTCCATTTAAAAATTGACCTCATGTCATATCCTGCCTGAATGGAGGGGTTGGTAAATATGGATACATAGGAAATAAAATTGTTTTATCATTCAGTGACATGAATTATAAAAAAAAGTGTTTGATATTCATAGTTTAAGAATTCTATAATAAATAGTTAACTAACAAAATGGAATGGATTTTTTTATTATTTTTATGGTGGTTACATATTAGCCAATTAGATTTTATCACAAATATCATCATCATGTCACACTGCCAGCACGGATCTCCCTGACCCTCTCCCGCTAACCTTCTCTATCGTCCATCACTCCCAGAATGTCCTCAAGGCTCCATCCTGTATCAGCACAAAGCTGTTGTATATAGGTTCTAGCTGATTGTCCTGCCTTTGCTCATCCATGTGAAGGGGTCCACCAGAGTATGTCACTTATGAGTTCGTCCCTACTTCTCCAGCAGTGTCCTGCATAATCTAGGAATATCATCTCTACCCACCCCCACATTAAAAAAAACTATGGTGCTCTCTTCGCTTTTGATACTCTAAGCACATGTTTATTTTATCTAATAGCTAGTCTAACCTTGACTTCCAGACATGTAGAATAAAAAAAAAGATTACATAGGTAAACATGCAGTTTTTATTTATACATATATGTTTGTGTGTATGTGTGTGGTGGAGTGGTAAGGTTTGGAATAGAATCAGATGGTATGAAAAAGGAAGACAATATAAAAAATTTAACTGTCATGTTTTGCTATTATTATAGCTTCATCAGAATGAATTTTATTCTACAAAAAATCTTACTCATATCAAGGGAGAGAAAAGAATGATATATATATATATATATCTATATATATAATATATGAGTGGTGCGTTCATATGATGGAGTCTATAAGAGAAGATCATTTATGAGTTCGTCCATACTTCTCCAATAGTGCTCAGCATGTTTTACTCTTCTTACTTGGATGGTTTGTGAGATAGGAGGTAGGTGGACGTACAGCTGCTATTTTGTAGGCTGTTGTTTCCAGGATTTGTTCAAAATGGCTGGTAGAATTCTCGTGTGATTCCCATCTAGTTTTTTCCCCATGCATTTTGTTAGCATCCATGTGGTACATCCATATAGTAGTATGGACAGTCACAGCATCGAAGAAATCCTGTTTATTTTATCGGATAGATCCGATTTCCATATGAGTATTAGCTTGTCAATAACATTCCAAGCCTTTGCTAGGTATATGTTGACATCACTTTCAGTCGATGAGATGTTGCTGCTGAGGTATGTGAACCAGTCCACTAATTGTAGAAGCTTACCATTTAAAGTGGAGATGATTCCTTCTTGTTAAAAATACATGAACTCTATTTGTATTTATGTAAAGACCAATGCCTCTTGCTGCTTGCTCCAGTCTATGCAGCAGGGATTCAGCTTAGGCTGGCGTATTTATAAGAAGCACTTGATCATCTGCATAGTCTGCATCAGTCATAGTTTCTGCAGGATATTGTCTGCTTCTTACTTTTTTTAATGTGATACCATTTTCTTTTATAGCATCTATCGACATCTGAAGTACACAGTCTCCACAGAGTATAAAAAAATTTTGTGCAAATGTATCTCCTAGCAAGACTCCAGCAACAAAGAGTTGATGTTTCCATCAGGTGTTCTAACCATGGCTTTTGGTTTTTGTAAAGCATCATTATTGCAGTAACCATATTTACCAACCCCTCCGCTCAGGCAGGATATGACACAAGGTCAATTTTTAAGCGGAGTTTAACAGGTTGGAATTCATCATTATTGCAGTAACAGTTACTTTGGAGAAACCATATGCAAGTTGTATTTGCTACATCTTTTCTCTGTGTATGGAATCAAATGCCTTGGAAAAACTTACAAACAGTAGTGTGACTCTGAAATTTTTTGACTTTATTACTTTGAGGATTTGATAGAATCTGTGAAGTTGTGGAATGATTTCTTTGAAAGCCTTTGTACTTTTTCCAAGAATTTTCTCAATTTCAAGTCAGATACAATTTAGAAGTGGGGCATTGTGAACCTTAGCAACTATTCTGTTATGCCTTTATAGTTCTTAGCAGTTTTGAGATTGCCTTTGAGGAAAGAGAGAATGCAGGCTTTTGTTCATTTCTATATTGTGTTTTGACAATACACAGTGTTGCAAAATCAAAGTAGAATGTCATCAAATTTTCTTGTTTCCATACTTCAGAGAGTATTTTGTTAAGGCCTGCTACTTTTCTGCTTTTAAGTTTTTAGTACTGTGTCTATAAACTGTCCAAGTTTGATGTCTAGTTGGCCATTAATAATTTTTTGGATAGGCTTGCCAGTGATTTCAGTAAGGTTTTCCAAGTAGATTCTTGAAATGTTCTTTCCACTTCAAGTGTCTATCTTCTTGGCTGGCAACTTTTAGCTTTGCTCTCAATGTTCTCTTTTTTCCACTCACTTCATTTACTGTCAGCCATGCTAATATTTATTGTCTGTCTTTTACCAAATTTCTGATTTTATTGATTTAGTCTTAAATGTATTCTAATTGTTCTTTTTGGTATGTGTTAATTCTCGCAGGACTTTCTTAAGTTACCACACAAAGGTATTTGTTAGGTTTCTTTTATTTAGAGAAAATGCTGTTTTCAGGTCATCTTGTTTTTCTTTAACTGCTATGGCCTCTCATGGAAATCTATACTTGACTTTTGGTTTAGTTGGTGTACACTCAGCTACTGCTGCTTCTATGTGAGTGGTACTGTATCTTTTAGAATTTTAATCCAGATTTTAAAAAATTATTTTCTTTCATTTTTTGTTGTTTATATTTTTTAGTATCCTATATTCTCTGAGTATTCATTTGGTGAGAACAGGGGATATATCATAGAAACTAGGCTGTAAATTGATTGTTGTAATTTCATGGATGAGGGCACCCTCTTTACAACAGTGCCATGATAAATTGCCTTCTTTTTTAATTAGAAACTCATTACTTAAAAGAAATGTGTACACATAGGTATTCCTGTGGTGTGCTATGATGTAAAACATTTTGTTTAAAAAGTATAGGAACTGTTTTCATAATGTTTTTCAAATTGGAACTGACTCATTTCAACTTTGTTTAGACATTAACACAGCCATGTAGATGTCTAGACATCATCTCTTTGTATATACTGTATTTCCTGACATGTAAGATGCACATTAAGCATCAAAATAATTCTATACAAATATCACACAACATCCCATTCACTAGTATTATCATAGACTAGAGGGTTATCTACAGAAGTTTTAAATCAACACCCATGGAGTTTGGGAGGATGGTAGTGAATGGTGGTCTCCACCCTTTGTAAACCATTTGTCTTATATTCTGGGAAATCTTCTAAGTTGCTAAGTTCTATTCATGTCTCTAAATTCAAACTACATTCAAAAATTCTAAAATCTTAAAGCTTTGGTCTCAATACTTTTTCATCCTTTTTTATATTGCCTTGTACACACATATAGATACATATTTACACAAATATATAGTTACCTACTTATTTATTGAAACAGGACAGAATTAATACATACCTATATACCAATATAAATATGCGTGTTAAAATCTACCGATCTATCTATCTATCTATGTGTTTTTGTC
The DNA here is from genome assembly GCA_963585895.1 of Sepioteuthis lessoniana. Classification (NCBI taxonomy): domain Eukaryota; kingdom Metazoa; phylum Mollusca; class Cephalopoda; order Myopsida; family Loliginidae; genus Sepioteuthis; species Sepioteuthis lessoniana. Next base: position 32,516,389 of record OY757935.1, read on the forward strand.
TAATTTAATATGTATATATAAGTGGCATAGAATATACCTATATACTGCTATATCTTTGCATGTTAAAATTTATTAGTATATGATCATATCTATCTATCTATCTATCTATCTATCTAATGTATATATACACACATGTATGTATTTATATAAATATATATAGAGAGAGATATCTTTGATGTATGGAAGAAAATAATGAAATATATGTATGCTTTGTATAGAATTAATACATACTGATATATTTCTATATCATTGCATGTTAAAATCTATCAGTATATGATTATCTCTCTCTTTTTCTCTCTTTTGATATATTTATATATATATATATTCATTTAGTTCAATATGTATGTATGCTTTCAGATACATAGAAGTCTGTATGCGTATGTGTCTGTATGCACATAATTATACATGCACATATACACACAGTGTCTATATATGTCACTTTCTTTATATGTGTGTCTGCATATGCCTGTGAGCAAATGTACTACCAAAGATTCGTTTACTCCACCTTGTTTTCATCTCAACCAATAACATTTGAATCCAACGCAAGACATCAACTGATATATTCACCTCTCCTACCACTGCAAACACAACATTAGCCTCGCTCATGTTTATTCATTAACATAATTATCATGCAATTACAGTCATGTCATTTTCATACTTTTAAATGAACACTGTCTTTCTCATTTCAGTCTCAACAGTACAGATGTTTCCTCAGCATATTTTACTGATATGATATTTAAACACCTTATAGAGATGTATTGTATCTATTGATAGTTTTTGTTGATAGTGCACTAGACGGAAGATCAAGACATCTGATGGTCCATCTCAAGTAGCCAGCTTTGTGTTGCCATGTAGTTGTCTTTAAATTGAGATGGGACTATCTCTCCTAGACTGGCAAAATATCCAATGCTATATTTCATACATCAAGTTGGATTTGGTCGAAAGCGAGAAAGTTTTCAGCATGAAGGTAATACATGCGGAGCCACCTTTCCCGTGTGATTATGTAAGAAACGGTTACTGTAAATGCGTAATAACATCAACCGCTGAAAGTAAACGCGTTTTTTTTAAATCACAAACTGCACTCAGAAAATGAAGATTAACGTCCAATATAGTCTCTGCATTTAATTGATCTGGCATATATATATATATATATATATATATATATATGCTTCTCTTAATAACCTGTCTGGTGGCAGAAGCTGCTTGGTAGCGCCAGGGGTGGCAGTACCGCCTTGAGCTACCGAAACTGTTATCAATCCTGGATGGCGGCCGATGAGGACATGGTATCGCACGTGCTTTCACACGTTGTATGATGAAAAAAAAAAAAAAAAAATTTCACTAGTTTTACACTTCCTCTGTTAGTTGAGAGCTGCACCAATGCACTAATAACAAAAATTAATGAGGCTTGTGATCAAGTATTTTTTGTAAAAAATAAAAAGAGAAAGGAAGAATTCATTTCAAGCCATTGCAAAAAGAAAAAAAAACATTTATTAGAGGAATTTTATGCCTATAAAATCTGTGATGGTTTAATACATATACCAAATATTTTTTGGAGATAAAAGGGAAAAATAATCAATTTTATACAATGGTAAAAACTAAAGAATTAGTAATCAATTTGATTTAATTTAATTTGTAGCTGAAAATGTGCTTTATCCAATGATCTTATTGTTCTCCTTTTATCTGTTGTAGTTTGTGCAGAATTAATATTGAAGATAATTCTGGAAGTCAGCTAAAAGTAGAAAAAACAAACTTTGACAATATCCATATTTACCAACCCCTCTGCTCGGGCAGGATATGACACAAGGTCAATTTTTAAGCGGAGTTTAACAGGTTTTGAATTCAGAGTTTTCCTTCTCCTAGACTAGTTGCATCACCAAGCCTGAAGAACTCAGTCTACCCTACTATTTACCCATAGCTGGAGGGAGAATAATTGGATTCATACCTTTCCTAAGGGTATTAGTGCTCTGTGAAATGCAATCAGTCGCGTCCAGGGTTTGAACTTGTGTTGCCCTGTCCATTTCCTATGACGATAACCATTACAACACGGGCACCTTTGACAATATCAGATGTTCAGAAACATTCTTAAATATGTATAAAGTAAGTAAAGTTGGTGACCTTAGTCAAGGGTGACCCAAAGGCTCCTTTTTTGATAGCTACTGCACCAAGGGAAGGCATTACTCCTTTCCCTGGATTGGTCAACTTTACCCTTGATCCTTAACTTATAATGGTGAATGTTAAGCAAGGAGGCATCAAATACCATTTTTTGAGTCTTTGGTATGACTTGACCAGGGATTGAACCCAGGTCTCCCAGGCCCTTGACGAACACTCTTACATGTACAAAATATTGAAGATAACTCTGGAGGAATTTTATTCTTTTAAAACCTTTGATGGTTAAATTCTTGTATAGAAATGTATACAATTATGTGGGGGTGGGGAGGCATATAAAGTAAAATGTATAAAATATTGAACATCAATCTGGAAAAGAGGGAGTATAGGCTGAGAGTTGAAAGTTACAAGTATTGAATAGGAATACTTGGAAGCTAGAGAAATCTTATTCTTGTAAAATCTATGATGGTAAATGATTAAGTGAAGAAATGTATACTTTGTGGTGGGGGAAATGGCTCCAAAAATCAATATATAATTAAGTTATATGGCCGGGTTTTATTGCTAGTTCCATTTCCATATATCTAACTGGACTCAGTTTATTGTGGTAAGCGAGTTTGAACTCCAGTCACACTATTATGTTCACTTTTAAACTAAAACCCTTTTGAAAAGTATGAAGACCATTATCCTTGACTAGCTATGGATTAAGTAGTACCTACTACTGTCTTTCTACAAAGATGGCTTTAGCATTAAATACCCCACAAAGGTTGGTATACCATTAAAGCAAAGAAACCACACACACAATGAGCCCTTTTTAATTTACTAAATGCTTTTAATAATTTCCTTAATCTCATCTTTTTACCACACATACACACACACACACACACATATATATATATATATATATATATATATATATATATATATTTTAGTGGTGGGTACTTCCAATCCCAGAAATATTTGTTTTGAAACTTCCTCCTGACTATTACAAAATCTTTAGCCAAAATGTTATATATATATATATATATATATATATATATATATATATATAAAATTAACTTAAATCGCGAGTCGGAAATCTTCCACTAAAGTTTCACCTTATCGGATCATCTTCTACTAAGTTAGGCTTCCTGATGATCCGATAAGGTGAAACTTTAGTAGAAGATTTCCAACTCGCGATTTAAGTTAATTTTATAATTGGCTCTACTTGTCTTGAGCACTCTTGTAATTGTAGCATTGCAGGATTCACGGAAGGTTTTAGTTTTCTTTTGACCAACTGACTGCATATCACTTGATTTTTTTTAAGGGGTCGGACGAGGTTGGCCTTTTCTTTCTTTTTGACCTATAATTTTTTCTTTTCCCCCGGACAGTGATTCGAGATACTTTTATCTCTTGTTCCTGGCGGGGGTTTTTTCTTTTTTTCTGGTACCGTGAATGCTGGTAGATATATTAGATTAGTAAATATATATATATATATATATATATATATATATATATATATATATATATCATAATTTATTGTTTATATTAGGTCTTATTAGACAAGGTTAGATAATACAAGATATAAATAATTTAAAAAAAAAAATTTATAGATTTTTCAATATGGGTTAGTTTGTGTTGATTTGGTATGATGGAATAACAACTTAATGCCAAATCTGGTTTATACACATATATTAGATATATATGATTTATAAACGTAAGTCAACAAAGTTAAATGGCTCCAAGTATTGCTATGTATCACCAACAATTCAATTAAACATCAGTCATTTGTTTACATGCATTCAGATGATCAAACAGTTCTATTCCCTACAATTCAATTTCGCATAAGTCATTTGTTTGCACTCAATTTAAATGTCAAACAGTTCTATTTGACTCATAGATAGGACCCTATCAGCTGCTTCCACTCCAGGTCATAGTGGACCTGGTGGCAATGGCAGTGAAGAGGTACCCCACATACCTCAAAGCTCTAACCTTACTGGAGTCTCTATGAGATTGTTTAGTGTCATATCTAGGACACACATGGGTAGGGCTCGTACTCCTCAGTAGAGATGCAGTCAGTGTATTCTACAGCCTGAGTGGGCTGAGATTTTCTAATATTACCAAAATAAAAAGATTATACATGAAAATGATTTTCTCTTATATTTTGCCTTAATAATGACTCCAGGCCATTAACCTAATGAGTAGAGTGTTCGCTAGAATTTAACCATCAAACGTTTTGGTGGTGTCCTCGTGGTGTAATGGTTAAAGCGATGAGCTGCGGAATCGTAGTACGCGAGTTCGTACTCCAGTCGCGCTATTACGTTCACTTTCGGGCAAATACCCTTGGGAAAGGTATGAACCCCCTTATTCTCCCTCCAGCTATGGGTAAATAGTAGGACAGACTAGGTTCTTCAGCCTTGGTGAGGCAACTAGTCTAGGAGAAGGAAAACTCTGAATTCAAACCTGTTAAACTCCGCTTAAAAATTGACCTTGTGTCATATCCTGCCCGAGCGGAGGGGTTGGTAAATAGTACCATCAAACGTTTTAAAAGAATAAAATTCCTCCAGAGTTATCTTCAATATTTTGTACATGTAAGAATGTTCGTCAATGGCCCGGGAGACCTGGGTTCAATCCCAGGTCGAGTCATACCAAAAACTTAAAAATGGTACTTGATGCTGTCTTGCTTAACACTCAGTATTATAAGGTAGGAATCAAGGATAAAGTGGAGTAATCCAGGGAAAGGAGTAGCGCCCTCCCCAACACCTCGGTGTCGTAGCTATTGTAAAGGGAGCCTTTGGGTCACCCTCGACTACGGTTGCCAACTTTACTTACTTAATGATATAACCATTTGATTAATATATAAAATCAGCATAAAATAGTGTTCTAAACTGCATCCATTGATGATGAGGCTCCAGTTTTGGAATTCTGGAGGATATGGAGTCACTACTTCCTTTGCAATTCTTCCAGGTCTACTCTGACCTAGAGTGGTAATACCAAATATAAGTAAAATAAATCTGTTTGAAAATTATTCATATTCATAGGAATACTTAAAACATATAACTATATAAAAACAAATGATTATTATCATTAAATAGTAATAGTTACTTGAAACCATGAAACTGTGTACAAATTATTAGTATTAGATAGGAATACTTGAAACCATATAAATGCATGCAAGCAAATGCTTAAATGTTATTAGATATGAATAGTTTAAGTAAAATAAATCTGTTTGAAAATTATTCATATTCATAGGAATACTTAAAACATATAACTATATAAAAACAAATGATTATTATCATTAAATAGTAATAGTTACTTGAAACCATGAAACTGTGTGCAAATTATTAGTATTAGATAGGAATACTTGAAACCATATAAATGCATGCAAGCAAATGCTTAAATGTTATTAGATATGAATAGTTTAAGTAAAATAAATCTGTTTGAAAATTATTCATATTCATAGGAATACTTAAAACATATAACTATATAAAAACAAATGATTATTATCATTAAATAGTAATAGTTACTTGAAACCATGAAACTGTGTGCAAATTATTAGTATTAGATAGGAATACTTGAAACCATATAAATGCATGCAAGCAAATGCTTAAATGTTATTAGATATGAATAGTTTAAGTAAAATAAATCTGTTTGAAAATTATTCATATTCATAGGAATACTTAAAACATATAACTATATAAAAACAAATGATTATTATCATTAAATAGTAATAGTTACTTGAAACCATGAAACTGTGTGCAAATTATTAGTATTAGATAGGAATACTTGAAACCATATAAATGCATGCAAGCAAATGCTTAAATGTTATTAGATATGAATAGTTTCTTGAAATCATATGGTTGTGTCTAAGTTTATTTCTATTAGATAAGAATACTTGAAAACACACAACTGTGATTATTATAAAATAGGAACAGTTACATGAATTATGTGTAAGTTATTAATATTAGAAAGGAATAGTTGAAACCATTAAACTATGTTTAAATTATTTGTTTGTTTTAGTCTTATGGCATATCAACCTTTATAGGTTATTTAATGCCAAATCCTTTTTATACATATATATCATATATGATTTCTGAACATTTTTTATTGATAGCATCTTTAAATGAACCTGAGCTCATTTTTTTTTTCACAGAGTTAAATGGTTTCACTTATTTTTATCTAATTCAAATAATTCTATGTACTACTAATCATTTGTTTACACACAGTTTTAGATCAAACAGTTCTATTATAAGCAATTCAGTTTAGTATAAGTACACAGTTTAAATGTCAAACAGTTCTATTTGACTCAGAGATAGGACCCAATCAAATGCTACCACTCAAGGCCAGAGTGGATCTGGGAGTGATGGCAATGAAGGAGTACTACAAATTCCCCAAAGCTCTAGCATTACTGAAGCCTCACCATCAGATTTTTTAGTGTCATATCAAGGACACTCATTGGGGGAGTCTTACCTCTCTGCAGAGATACAATCAGTGTATTCTGCAGTCCCAGCTGACTGGGCCCATAAATTATTAGTATTAGTTAAGAATATTTGAAACCATATAACTGTGTGCAAATTATTTGCATTAAGAATGGTTACTACAAGCTCTAATTGTTTACAAATGATTATCATTATTACTACGTACTTGAAAATATATAACAGCTTGCAAGAAGAAAGTTTGACTTCAGCATTAACTAAACAAGAGTTGAAATATCTAAAAATCCAACCAACCAACCGACCAACCAACCAATTAACAGAATGAAATAAGCATATTTCATACTTTGTAATAAAATGGACGTCATTCTATAGAATACCTATGGTTGATACAGGTAGCATAAACACTGAAAACAAGAAACCTATCTTTGATACTTACATACATACATATATGAATATATGTTTTCATTAAAGTTCTATCCAACATCATGTTTATCTATAATACTCCCTGCATAAATGAAATGTGAATGTATTTGAAATCAAGAAATTCCCACTTTTGTCTCTTGGGATGAGAAAGGGAATGAGATGGTAAAGAATGTTTAGTCATCATCAGTTTTAATGATTTATTGAAAATCAAGACTCAATATGATAGCATCAAAGTATTGACTGAAAGCTGTAGAAAAGGAAAAGAGTTATCTATCTATCAATCAAAGTATCTCCCTTTCTCTCTCTCTCCCCTTCCCCCTCTCTCTCTCCCCTTTCTCCCCTCTCCCCCTCCCCCCTCTCTCTCCAAATATCTAGAGGAAAATCTAGTACCTCTAAGTCTACTTTGCCTTATTCTGGTTTAACCATAGTTTTTCTTTATTTCTATGTATGTATGTATGTATGTATGTATGTATGTATGTATCTATCTATCTATTTCACATTGTCTCTAACTAGCTTTCTGGTTGTCGCCTAAAATCGATTTGTATCTATCAACTTTTCTATCATGTATCATCTATTGCTACCTTTCTGATAAACTATCACTCTCCGTTTGTGTGTGTGTGTGTGTGTGTGCATACACACATATATATGTATGTATGTATATATTGATGGATATTGCATAGACACATATATATATATATATATATATATATATATATATATATATATATATATGTTTTTTTGAAACTAGTAGACAAATTCACCTACCTAGGAAGCAGCCAACTGAAGAAGACATCGACACACGGCTAACGAAAGCATGGATAGCTATCGATAGGCTCTCAATCATATGGAAATCTGACCTGACCGATAAAATAAAACGCAGTTTCTTCCAGGCAGTGGTCGTATCGATACTGCTATATGAATGCACTACTTGGACGCTAACTAAGTGGCTGAAGAAAAAGCTAGACGGCAATAACACAAGAATGCTGCGAGCAATATTGAACAAGTCATGGTGGCAACATCTCACAAGGCTCCAACTATACAGCCAACTGCCACCCGTCATGAAAACTATACAAGTTAGACAAACCAGACATGCAGGACACTGCTGGAGAAGCAAGGACGAACTCATCAGTGATGTACTCCTATGGACCCCCGCATATGGCCAAGCAAAAGCAGGATGACCAGCTCGAACATACATACAGCAGCTATGTAAAGATATTGGATGTAGCCCTGAAGACCTGCCAGAAGTGATAATGATAGGGAGAAGTGGCGAGAGAGGGTCAGAGATATCTGTGCTAGCGGCACGACATGATGATGATGATGATATATATATATATATATATATATATATATGCAGTATCCATCAATATTGAGCATACTGAGATAGATATACAAAAATACTATATATATATATACACAAAGAAAGAGGGAGAGTGAAAGAAAGAGAGAGAGAGAGAGTGAGAGAAACATAGAAAGATAGATATATGTACATACTGATATATATATATATATATATATATATATATATATATATATATATATATTATATATATCAGCGTTTACACATATCTATTTTTCTATTTCACTCTGTTTCTGTATCTATCTATCTATCTATCTATCTATCTATCTCTCTATCTATCTCATTTTGTTTCAACTCATTTATTGATTTGTCTCTATATTTATTTATCTATCTAGCCATCTCCTCAACAACCAGCTCACTTGATTCTAGTCTCTGCAGACTGAGTTATGTATATGAGTGTTTTGATATCCAGTCTATGTGCTTGTATTCAAAATAAACACTAACTGAAAAGATATAGGCTATAATAGATGCTTTATTTTACTGATTAGAAAAGACACACACAGATTAACAAATATATATTGATTTACATATATCTATGATAATAGCAACCAGACAACAAAATTTAGAGAAAGAAGCCAAGAATCGAAAAAGACTAACAATAGACTATTCAGTGGTTTGATAGATAAGTAGGCAAATGAATAGATGGATAACCACCCCCCTTCATTCAAATATATATATATATATATATATATATATATATTTATATATATATATATATATATATATATATGTATGTATGATGATGGAAGGTAGCTATCCATCAATCCATTTGCTTAGTTATCGATCAAACCACTAAATAGTCTATTGTTAGTCTTATTTTATTCTTGATTTTATTCTTTTTCTATATATATATATATATATATAGCATATTTCATCATTTACTTTGTTATATAAGGTGTTTCAGAAAGAATTGTATTATTTCCAAACTCAACCAATAATTTGTTCAGATGATCTACTGTAAACTCAGTTTAATGTTTTATGTGTTTTCTTTTCAGGTCTACAAATGCAATTCACTTGAAAAGAAAAGGTGTTTAAAAATTAAACAGAATTTTGAGTTCTTTCTACACATACTGTTAAAATTTAAGATCATTTTAATGAGAACTGGTTAATTTACCAGATTATGAAATAATATCTTTTTCTGAAACACACGTCAAATGATGTCAAATTTTTGAAAAACCTTGTATGAAAGTTTTTTGCTAAACTGTTCAAAAAACTTTTCTCCTGATGAAAAGAAGTCGAGAATGATTAAAAATTAAGTAATTATTCCAACTTATCTTATCAATTTTGTTCATCTCATAAACATCGTCTGGTAGAATAATCTCTTAGGTTTAAACTGTAAACAAAAATGGCAACATAGATTCTATTCAAAAATTAATTTTACGATGAGAAAGAATAGTCTTTGCCACTTTGTTTTCTTATTGTCATCAATTTGTTTTAAAGATTGTGTAGCCCAACTGTTTACACTTACAAGATATAAAATCCTGTAAACTCTCCCTGAAGTTCTGCAGCACTCACCTCTTTATTGCCTTTGGTATTGCTGTGATCTCATGATAAAACCTTTTTATTTGTCAGTTGCCTGCAGCCCATGTTTAAAGACTTGAGCCTTCAGGTATTCTCAGAGGAAGTAACCACAATGTGATAGATTTGGTTTATGAGCTGGTCACAAGATGTCACCACATAGTAAGATGAGGCACCCTGGAAAAATATTTCTCAGAACTTCCATAGATGCCTTGGCAACTGAAATACTATGGCTGGTCTAAAACATACCTTACCCCCAACCACTACTAATAGCACCTGTGTAGCTCCAACTTAAGATCTGGGACATCATTCTGTTGGGGACTATCTATCTATCTATCTATCTGTCTATCACAAAAACACATCAATCCACAAGTCTCCAACCATCAATTTTCACCCATGTTTAATCAACATATTCCGTTTTCTCACCAAATTAATGCTCAAAGAATTTATAATACTAAAAGAAAAATGAAATAAAAATATTAAATGAAAGCATATTGATTAAATCAAAATGCTCTTGTAAAAACAAAAAAAAAGCAAAACGAAAAGAAGAATAAAGAAAAGATAAAATTAAAAAAAAGAAAAAAGAAACAAAACGAAACAAAAGACAAAGAAAAAGATAAAAAAGAAAAAAGAAAAAGAAAGAAAGAAGAAAACAGAAAAAGAAAAAAGAAAAAGAAAGAAAGAAAACAGAAAAAGAAAAAAAGATCAAAGAAAAGGGAAAAATGGCAACAGATAAAAGAAAAAAATGGACAAAAGGAAAAAGAAAAAAAGAAGAAAGAAAAAAGGAAAAAGAAAAAAGAAAAACAGAAAAAAGAAAAAATACAAGAAAAATGAAAAAATATTGAAGAAAAATGGAAAAAAAAAGAAAAAAGAAGAAAAGGAAAAAAAAGAAAAGAAAAAGAAAAGGAAAAAGAAAAAAGGAAAAAAGAAAAAAAAAAATTCTGTTTTGTCCTCTTATGCCACATGATTGCATTTTGGGTGATGGATTAATTCCGATGATGCTAGTCCTCTTGTGGAACATACCAGTATGATTTTCCAAATACACACACACACACACACACACACACACACACACACACACACACACATATATATAGCCTAATTTCATGTGATAGACTAATCTAATCTGCACTCAGTCCAGTTGGCTGGGGCTGTAGAATACACTGACTGCATCTTTGCCAAAGGGTATGACACCCCCCCCAACTGTCCTGGATATGACATTAAACAATCCGATGGTGAAGCTCCAGTAATGCTGAAGCTTTGGGGAATGTAGAGTACACCTTTATTCCCATTACTCCCAAGTCCACTCTGACCCAGAGTGGTAGTCCTATCTAAGCATCAAATAGAAGTGTTCATCATATAAACTGTGGGCAAACACATGACTTTTGTTAAATTGGCTTGTTAGAAATAGAACTGTTTGATCATTTAACTGAGTGCAAACAAATGACTTATGTTAAACTGAATTCTTTGAAATAGAACAATTTGATCATTTAACTGTGAGTGAATAAATGATTAATGTTTAATTGAATTCTTTATATTAAATAACAATACTTGAAACATTTAACTGTGTGTAAACAAATAATCTATAGTAAATAGAATTATTTGCATTAGATTGAAATAAGTGAAATCATTTAACTGTGAGCAAATGTTATGAATAAAACGTTTTTACAAATCATATATTTAATATATATGTATAAAAAGGATTTGGCATTAAATAACCTACAATGGTTGATATGCTATAAAACCTAACTAAACCAAATCATATATATTCAATATATATGTATAAAAAGGATTTGGCATTAAATAACCTACAATGGTTGATATGCCATAAAACCTAACCAAACCAAATCATATATATTCAATATATATGTATAAAAAGGATTTGGCATTAAATAACTTAAAATGGTTGATATGCCATAAAACCATGCCAAAGAAACTAATCTCTACTAAGACAAACTACTAAAATTGGTACGCTAAATTTCATGCTGTGAGGTGATCATCATGCAATTGAAGAGGATATATTACAGTGTATATATATATATATATATATATATATATATATATATATATATATATAGTGTCACTCATCAATAAGTACATCTTTAACAATTTTCATAAAAAGTTAATCTTCTAAAAATAAAGTGGCCAGGATTTTATTATTTCTAGTGGAACATTATACAATGAAAACAAATTTTGTTCGGTATTATTCATTACCAAATTCTACCATGTTAAAACTCTGTAACCAGGAATAGGAATATGTTGTAGTCAAAAAATAAGTATACATCTTTTACATATCTATCTATCTATCTATCTATCTATCTATCTCAGCCTTTTCATATATATTTCTCTCTCCCACCTCTCTCCCTCTCTCTCTCTCTCTATATATATATATATATGTATATTTATCCTTGTTGAAGAAGTAGGTTATTTCAAAATCTTAGCTGTCAATTAAAAATTTATACTAACGTTAATTGTTACTGTGAACTACTGGAAATCGTATTGACTAATCGTAATTTTATGTACTCTGATGAAGAATAACCTTCAACTACCTAAAAGACAATATTGACTTAGTTCTGGCAACAAAATATGCATGCTAGTGGGTAGTAGATATTTTGATGCAATTTTTAAAATCTTCGGCCTTCTTGCGATATAGTAACTGTCATAGCGAGCTTCATTTGTGTTTGCATTTTAGGTATTCATGCATGTTGCAAGAAGATTCAGTGAAATGAAAGAGTCCTCTACAAGCAGGTTTTATGCCCTGGAGATGTACATGTTCCTTTTGTTCAATTAAAGCCATTTGTGAGAGGTCCGGTTGTGGACTTTTGAAAGGTTAGATGGTTATTTTGGAGGTTGGAGAATGCGTACTAGTGATGCTTCAATATTGGAAACAGTGGTCAGACAAATATTCGTACACTAGTAGACTGGAGGCACTCGTAGTGTAATGGTTATTACAGTCGGAAGTGGACACTTTAAAATTGGCTTTGTGTTGCATTCTGCTCATGGTGGAAAGGTTGGGTAAATGCACACACTAGTAGACTAAGTTCTAGATAGACTTATGGTACGGATGCTTACCAAAATCCGTGCACTGTAATGACAAGGCCACACAATGACTAGACACAGATCAAAGCATGACTTTAGCCTGACTTCCACTTATATCACAACAGCAAAGTGCACTTCTTTTATGATAAAGCAAGAGTAAGTGCTTTGTGGTGTTCAGTGATGAGAGTAGCTTCTGCAAATGATAGTCATTTGCATATGTGATGCAATTCAGAGAAGTGTCATCTTCCAAAGTGTTTTCATTCACAGTAAAGGGTGCCATGCAATGTCATTTATAAAAAAGTCCACACCATACATTTTTTTACATAATTATTACAAGCTAAACTCAAGTTGTGGATCGAGTTTTCTGAAAAGCATTTTGATTTTTCCTAAAAATGTTTTTAACTTTGGGTTGGATACGATTATAAACTTTAGCTGCAATGGTAGTAAGAGTTATGCTTCAGTAGTTCTTTGTGATTCCGAGGTCGCCTTTTTTGAGGAAAGGGAGGATGCAACCTTTAGTCCATTCCCCTATTTTTTTACCCACAGCGTTGCATAATCAAAGATGTATGTCGCCAAATTTGTTTGTCTTTCATACCTTCGATTATTTTTTTTGTTGTTTAATGGCATATGAAACTTCTTAGGTTATTTAATTCCAAATACATCCTTCTTGAAGAACATGGGCGGTACTATTTAACTCATGGCTGGGGTACATACCTTTCCCAAGAGTATTTGTCCGAAAGTGAACGTAATAGTGCGACTGGAGTTCGAACTCGCTTACTACGATTCCGCAATCGAGCGCTTTAACCGTTACGTCACGAAAACACCCCCTTCATACCCCAGGAGGTATTTCATTGAGGCCAGCAGTTTTTATGCATTTAATTTTTTTGTCAGTACTACTATTTACCGGCTCATTGGCCAAGTGGGTAGAGTGTTTGCCAATGATCCGGGAGACATGGGTTCAGTCCGAGATCGCGTCATACCAAAGACTTTTAAAATTGTACTTGATGCTTCCTTGCTTAATACTCAGCAATATAAGGTACGTATCAAGGGTAAAGTGGAGCAATCCAAGGAAAGGAGTAGGGCCCTCCCCAACACCTCGATGTAGTAGCTATTGGAAAGGGAGACTTCTGGTCGCCCTTGACAACAGTCGCCAACTTTACTTTCTATTTGGAAACAATACGAATTTAAAAAACTGAAAAATCAAAATAGAAATATATGCTATCTTATATTATATATTGGTCTTCAATATTTAGATTATCATTTCCTGTAAAAATTCTACTTAAGAAATAATTCATAATAATTTTAAAATAGAGATTTACTTTTCAATCCCCCAGTATATTTTTGTAATTTCATTTTTGCTTGTGGACACCATCAAACAAACAGAGAAGAAAAAGTAAGAAAGGAGTACCTCAGCAGAACAAGAAAACTTCAGAAGAAATCTCATAAAAAAATGGATACCTGGGCATTTCTTCTAGTAAGATACTCTGAGCAATTTTAAAAATGGATAAAGATGGAACTCAAATGGATCAAAGGACAAGGAAATTGATGATTATGTACAGGAGAAATGATATAGACAGACTCTATGCATCAAGAAAAGAAGCAGGAAGAAGACTCGCCAACATTGAGTATTGTGGAGCTGCAACAATTTAGAGGTACGAAGAATATACAAAACAAAGAAAAAAAAACTAATTACAGCAGCCAGTAACAGCAATATGTATACGAAAATGAATAATTTAAGGCAAAAGAGGAAAACAACAAAATCAAAAAATCAAATGGGAAGAAAAACAACTATATGGATAATTCATAGTACAAATTTATTGAATTGCACATGAAATGACCTGAACATGATTAAGAAGGGGAAACGTCAAGAGAAAAACCGAACTTTTTTCAATAGCAACACAAAATAATTCCATAAGGACCAATTACATAAAAGCAAAAATCTATAATACGCAACAAGTGAGCGAATGTAAGTTATGTGATAATAGAAGTGAAACAGTTAATCGCATAATAAGCGAATGCAGTAGACTAGTACATACAGCTGAAAAAATTGGAACATAAGGGTGACGGTGATACCAGTTGTAATTGGTGCACTTGGAACGATCCCCAAGGACATGAAAAATAGATGAGAGGAGTTGGAGATCAGATTAAGAATCAAGACCGACCAGACCACAGCACTATTGAGATCAGTTAGAATACTTGGAAAAGTCGTCGACAGCTGAAGAAATCTGCTGTCACTCAGACTCCAGTAAAGAACCATCAGTTAGAGCTGGTGTGAAAACCTCACTATTAATAACATTAATAATAATAATAATAATAACTAGGAAACAAATGGGAAGAAAAACAACTGTATAGATATTTCAAGCGACAAACTGACGAGATTGCACATGAGAAGACCTGGACATGACTAAGAAAGATAAACTATAAGCGAGAAACACAATGTCATTTAATAGCAGCAAAAAACAACGCCATTAGGATCAATCATATGAAAGCGAAAATTAATAATATGCTACCGAGTAACAAGTGTAAATTATGTGGAGAAAAGATGAAACGGTTAATAATAAGTGAATACCGCAAACTAACTTAAAAGAAGTACAAGACTAAACACAACTGTGTAAGAAAGGTGATCCATGAGAACTGTGCAAAAATTTAGAATTTGACCAAATGGTACATGCACAAACCAAAATCTGTCCAAGAGAATGAGATGCATAAAATTCCGGGCATTTTGAGATGCAAATAGATCACCTAATCCCGGCCAGATGACCAGACTTAACAAGAAAAAAAAACTTGTCATCTATTTGATTTTGATGTTTCGGAGGACCACTGAGTAAAAATAAAAGAAAGCGAAAAGATAGAGGAATACTTTGACCTTGCTAGAGAACTAAAAAAACAAAGAAACTGTGGTGACGGTGATGCAAATTTTAGTTGGTGCGCTTGAAAATGACCCTAAGGGTTTAGAAAAAAAAAGATTTGAAGAATAAGAAATCAGAGGAAAAACAGAGATCGTCTACACTACAACATTGTTAAGATCAACAGAATACTGAGACGAGTCCTGTAGACCTGAGGAGGCTTGTTGTCATTGAGACTAGGGAAAAACTACCAGCTAACGTTGATGGGAAAAACTCAGTAAGAGTAAAATAATAATAGCAAATGTTCTTTGTGTGAAGAAGATTAAACAAGTGAAGACAATGACCAAAAATGAATACAAAAAAGAAGCTTGACAGAGTAGGAAGAATGATTGTGTAGGAACTGTGCAAGTGACTTCGATTTGATCACGAAGACAAACGGTAGAGGTACAGTAATGCTTGAATTAGTAATCTCTCTGCATTCCTTTTAGAACAGCATAGAGATACGAGCTTGATTGACTATTTTTAACGTTGATATGAACGTAAATGAAGTCGACAGACATCATCAAATAACTGAAAATACAGACTCATTGCCACACCCTCCAAGCACTTAATAACTTTAAATAACCTCAGAAAATGTATTGTCACACACTGTGAGCTGAAGTTACAATAAAACAAGAAAAAAAGTTTAATTAAGATCTAACATTATTGTAAAAGAGATGTGGGTATATGTGAAAGTATTAAGAGTATGAATCATACAATAGTGAGTCAAAAGTTTCGCAATATTTTGACACAATCATGAAGGTGATACATTATACTGTCGAAGTCATGAAGGTGACAAATTATACTGGACTGTGAGATACTGAGCTCGCCTGATACTCCCCAAGTACTACTCGTTGGATTTGCTTCTATGGCTTGGAGTACAACAACACAATCCATGCTTTTAGGTCTACTTGACCTTTACCTGAACGTCGAGGTTCTTGCCCACTAAACGAAAATTCTTCAACCATCTGATTACAGTACGGTGATAAACAGCGCTTTCGCTAAATGTTTTTTTTTTTTTTTTGTTGCGTCTGAGCATGTGTTTGAACCTGTAAAGCATAAGTTTCAGAATAGGACTACGTTAGACGTTCATGTGCGTGGTTTTCAAATTGCGCACGGTGTGAAGCAATGCACAGCGTGTCAACACACCAACTTTCACGATACTAGCAACCACAGCGGGCACCTACTATGGTTCGAACTGCTTTGGTCACGTGATATACGTGCCGAAAGTTACCATGTATCAAAATATGGCAAGATTCTCAGATTCTTCACTCTTGTAAAATTATAAAAGAAATGTGAATGTTTTAAGAGTATGGATCATATTATATTTTTTCATTGGCATTACAAGTATTATCATGCAGTAGAATATTGGACAATCAAAATGGATATTGTTAGGTATTATCATTTTTGTATTATTGATTTTTATTTACTCATTGAGAGTTTTTCACATCGGTTTTAGCTGATGGTTTTTCACTGGAGCCTGAGTGACAGCAACTCCTCAAGTCTCCAGGATTCTTCTCAGTATTCTGGCCGTTCTCAATAATGTTGTAGTTTGGATCCACTCGTCCTCCAACTTCCAAAACCTCCAGTCCCTTAAATAGTCCTTTAGTTACTGTACCAAAAGCACCAATCACGATTGGTACAATTGTCACCTTCATGTTCCATAGTTCTTTCAATTGCCTAGCAAAGTCGAGGTACTTATCCTTCTTTTCACATTCTTTCATTTTTATTCTGTGGTTAGCCGGGACAGCAAAGTAAACAATTTTGCAAATTCTCTTTTTTTTTTGTTGATTATTATAAGGTTTTATCTTCTGGCCGGGATTAGGTGATCCGTTTGTATGTTAAAGTCCCATAGGAATTTATGCGTGTCATTTTCTAGGACAGGTGCTGGGTTGTGCATATACCATTTGTTAGTATGGTCAAATTTAAACTTCTTGCACATTTCCCAGTGGATCACCTTGCCCACCCAGTCGTGTCTCGCCTTATACTCCTTCTGTGCTAATTTGCCGCATTCGCTTATTATGTGATTGATCGTTTCGTCTCTGTCACCGCATAGCCTACATTTACTGTTTTGTTGCGTCTTATCTATTCCTGCTTTGATATGATTGGTCCTTATGGCGTTGTCCTGTGCTGCTATTAGAAGAGATTCTGTTTCTCTCTTAAGGTTTCCTTTTCTTAGCCAGGTCCAGGTTTTCTGTTGTGAGATGTTGTTTATTAGTCGTTTAAAGCGGCCATAGAGTTGTTTTTTCTTCAATTTTTGTTTTCTAGTTGTTGTTATTCTATCGTCTATCGTGTTGTCCGTATCGTTTCTGATGGCTGTAATTAGTCCTCGTTCGTGTTTTTCTATGAAGTCTTCGAGCCGTTGTATCGATGCGTCAACGCTGTCTTCGATGCTGACAAGTCCTCTTCATCCCTCTTTTCTAGATACATATAGTCTGTTAACGTCGTCTCTGGGATGTAATGCCTTATGCATGGTCATTAGTTTTCTTATTCTTAGATCGATTTGTTTAAGTTCATCTCTGGTCCACTTGGGGAAGGGTCCCGAATATCTAACTAGGGGCACAGCCCAAGTATTTATTATTTCATTGTGGGCATTACGAAATTCCTCGAAAGAAAACAATGAAAAGCAAACAACCTCGGCCAGTATCTGAACTTGACAAAAACTATTTTCTAAGACGTTAAACATTACACCACCAACCTCTCTCTCTCTCTCTCTATATATATATATATATATATATGTGTGTGTGTGTGCGTGTGTGTGTGTGCGTGTGTGTGTGTGTGTGTGGGCAGCAGTCTTTCATTTAAGCATGTTTGATTAAATGATAAAGACATTTTGTCTATATAATTTTATTAAGATCCTTTCAAGTTTCCTGATAAGTGCCTTGGTTTCAGGTTGGAATTGGTGGATGAATTTACCAAAATTATCTCGAGTACTTTCGGAACTTTCATAGGCCATCATCAGGGGTTGCTTGCATGTATAAGGAGAGTTTTTTTTAAAGAGTTTTTTGAAAGAGATTTTTAGTTTTTTTTAATAACTTTACAAAATTACGTAAACGTAGAGTTGGATAAAACTGAGATGCTGATGAATTTAAAAAACAGAACGATATCAACGGAAATAGAATATTATCAAGAAATATATAATATTTAAATAAAAAAAAAAAAAAAATAAAATAAAGGCATTTCAAAACGTTGTCGCTATTTTCAAAATTAATTCTATTGAGTTAGGTTTTTGTTTTTATATGTAGAGCTTCTAGGATTTGTAGTCGTAGCTTATTAATTTCATGTGCTATTATAGTCGTTTTCAACTAGAATTTTTCGAAATTTGGATTTAGTAATAGAATGGGTTTTAAGATGTAAGCCTATGGATCTAGAATCATTAAGGTGCATCGTAAGCCGTCTTGAAAGAGTTGTAGTGGTAAGGCTAAAATACGTATTATTTTCTTTGGAGACAGTCTCCCAAGAGACATTTGAACATGTATACGACGTTTGTCCTATCAAGAAGTTCAATGGAGGGGGAAGAGTTATTGGAAATAATTAGTTTAGAAGTTTTACATTTGTTGAAGTAAATTATAAGTCTTACCTTTTTGGTAGGATCGGTAGGGAGAACATTTTTTTGAATATATATATATATATATAAACCATTTGTTTGCAAACGTTGATATAGTCAGAAGCATTTCTATCCAATACTAATCCTTTTCAAAAAGATTTATTTGACCAATTGATAGGATTCTAATAAGTACTACTCTTCCTGACTAGAGTGGACATGGGAGTGATGGCTATAAAAGGTTATTCCACACCTCTTAGAACTCTAGAGCAGGAACCTAAACACTGGATGCAGTTTAGTGCGATACCTAAGGACACATTTTTATGGGGGTCATACCCCATCCCTTTGCAGGCGTTGCAGTCAACGTATTTTAGCCTCGCTAATGGAAGAAGAAAAAACTGATTGATTTTTAACGGCATGTCAATTCGTCCACGATTATTTTATGCCTAGAGATTAGAGAATCGTGTTCATTGTTACTTTCATTTTTATATTTTTTGTGGAGTTGTTTTGTAAGAGTTTTTATTCTCACACAGTTATATGATATAAAGTATTCAAATCTAATACAAATAATTTGCATACACCAGCATAAATCAATTATTCCTATCTAATACAAAATAATTTGCACATAACTGTATGGTTTCAATTATTTATATTCAATACTAATAATTTATGCTCAATTATATGTTTTCAAGTAATTATTTCTACTTAATTAACTAATTATTTGTTTGTACACTTTCTTAAATTTCTGTGCATTCGTATTTGTTGTTTTGCTTCTTTTTTTTTTAAGTGAAGATGCTTTTTTATGCTATCTCGTTTTTTCTTAGCTGCTATTGGCTCCACTGGAACTCTGCATTTGGCTCTTGGTTTGGTTGGTATGCACCCTGCTGCTTCTATGTGGACGGTAACAAAGTTTTCATATTCGTCTTTCGGAATATGTCTTTCTGATGTCTCCTGAAGAGTATTAAACTTGTTTTGTAGTTACCATATATTGAGCGCTTATATCACAATTGGTAAGTTCAAAATAGTCATATCGTAAAACTTTTGTTGGTTGTTTCTTATTTCTGCGTAGACTCAAACGATTCTTTGCTGAGACAATTATGTGATTGGCAGATACTCCTTCAAAAGAGGAGTATGGTTCACAATTCAAAGCGCAACTTATCCACTTGTTTTTTTTATGCGTATATAACCTAGAGTTATTTTGTTAGGTGTTTGTCTAAAGCTTTCCTTTCCTTTTTTTGGAATTTAGTATTGTGACATGCAAGTTTGAACTCGTGTGAAAAATCTGCTATACATTTGTAGAGAAGAGGAAAATCTCGTATTTTGTTTTGGCGCGCAATTTAAAAATAAATGTATATATATGTGTGTAAAAGTGAAAGATATATATATATATATATATAAGTTAAGTGACACCCATTACAGTAAACAATATAACACGAGAAAAAATCAGAACTACTCTAGGGATGAAAATAAAGTAAGGAACCTCTTCTTTGACGACACAGATCAACCTAGAAATAATAACAACCCAAGAAAACATTTTCGGTAATACAAACAGAAACCATTTTTGGACAACACAAACCAAACAAAAAGACCAGTCTAAGTAATATATTTAACAAGACTAACAACATAAAACCCAAAATTATAAATCAGTCAATATACAAATTGAACAAAAATCAAATTCACTTACTAAAACTAGGTCTAAAATTTTACCCCACTCCAAAAAGCAATATAAGGGACTTGAAAAAAGACCTAAAAGAATTTAAAGAAAATTTTGACTAATGGAAAAATTCAACAACAAAAAATACAGATAATTACGTAGTAAAAGTAAATCCAAATTCTTCCCAGACAACGATAACAATAGTGAACTAAAGACATTATTCGAAAAACTATGGAATATTAACCTA
This sequence comes from Sepioteuthis lessoniana, assembly GCA_963585895.1. Classification (NCBI taxonomy): domain Eukaryota; kingdom Metazoa; phylum Mollusca; class Cephalopoda; order Myopsida; family Loliginidae; genus Sepioteuthis; species Sepioteuthis lessoniana. Next base: position 32,537,574 of record OY757935.1, read on the forward strand.
AAAGAAAAAAAACTACACGAAATAAACTCTCACACAGAGACAAGCCTTAAAAATATACAGGAAAACGAAAATATAATTATAAAAGAAGCAGACAAGGGAAGCGCCGTCGTCATTTTCAATAAAACATATTGCAGAACAAAAATCGAAGAAATACTAAAAGATGAAACTATCTATAAATTAATTGATACAAACATAAATAATAATATCATATAAAAAATTACAAAATTCTTCAAAACATACAATGTAACACTAACTAAAAAAAAAAGAAGATTTCTTAGCCAACTACATACCAAAAACTAGCAATTTTTTTCGGACTACCAACAATTTTCAGGTCCGAGGAAATAAAAAAAGAAAATGCTGTGGAAACACAAAAATCTGAATACACAGAAATTCAAGACCTTTGTGACTTCAAATTTAGACCTACAGTAGCAGGCTCAACGGACTCATAAAACTAAAAGACGTTTTACTACAACCATTACTAAACAAGATAACAATCTATATTAGAGATGACATCCACTCTTTAAACTCTATGCTACAAAAAAACCGATCCCGACACATTCTTAGTTACATTTGACGCCACAAACCTGTACAGTAATATTCCCAATGAATTAGAAAAACAAGCCATCTCAATTTGATAGAAAAATACCCAGAAAACCCCTGCATCAAAGATTTAACAAAAAAATTATCACAGATAGTATAGAACTAATCCTAAATAATGACTCTTTTCAATTCGACAATACAAATTACATCCAGACCCAAGGAACAGCTTTGGAAACTAACATGGCACCAACATACGCCTCCCTAACCTTAGCGTATTTAGAGGAATATCTATATAAATCATTGGAAAAATGCAATAATAATATTAAAAAGAATTTATTAGATCATGGAAAAGTACTTAGACGATTGTTTCATATTCTAAAAATGCGCATGGGGCAACATTAACGATTAACATAACTTATTCCCAAATCTACTGCCCAAAATGAAATTCTCCATGAACACAGCTTAAAAGAAGTACCATGTTTAGACATCCTCATTAAAATCGAAAATGATCAAATTATTACAGACATTTACCACAAACCTACAGACTCGCAACAGTACTTCAATTTAAAAAATATCACCCCGAAAACTGCACAAAATCCATCCCTTATATTCTAGCACGTAGAATATGCACCATAGCCACTAATAAAAAGCACAGAAAAACTCCTCTTGCAGAATTACGCGTAACCCTCCAGCAGAGGGTATACCCGACTAAACAAATAAATAAGGGATTCAAATTAGCCAAAAAATACCATTAAAAAACTACGAACCCCTAAAAACAGCAATGAAGAACTCTTTGCATACGTTTCAGCATACAATAAACAAAAAACAAAACAAAAAAACAAACAAACAAAAAAGAAAAAAAAAACAGAACTATTCATAGAAATAATAAAAAAATCTTGAACAACTTAAAAATGATGACAAAAACATACGAGATTCGACAAAAAACATGAAAAGCCAGAGACAAACCAGAGATTTAAAATATATACTCACTTCATCTACATTTGAGGAACAAACCATGGAATCTCAACATGCTAGAATTATAGATGTGGAGTATGCAATATAGTCATAGATGGAAAATCTTAAATCTTCGAATACCCCAAAACAACATTCTTAATAAATAAAAATCTATGCAGCAAAACGTAGTCTTCGTAATCGAACGTTGCAACTGTAAAAAGTATTCTGAGGAGTAACTAAAACTGTCAACAATAGAGTATCCCTATATAGGAGCAACATTAAATTACCAGAAAAGCGAAAAGTCTATGTTTCAAAACATCTTTACGAATGCAGCCACAATGTTAGCTCATATCCATAACAAAAGATTGAGAAACATTTCGCTTTTCCCCCTTCGTCAATACTTGATCGTTGTTTTTTTTATCTTTCTTTTTTTTTAATATATCTCCTTTTTTAGGAAAACTTGTCCTGAATAGCTACAATATATTCAATCTTTGATTAATTATTTTCCATACGTAATTTTGACACTTCTTCGCCACCCCCATTAAACTATACTCCCTTGTTTTTAGTTTACTGTATTTTATGTATAATTTCACGCCCCCTTTCAGTTCTTTCCCTTCTCCTTTATTTGGTAGATATATTTATCTGTTTATTATAGCTACATCCATTATTTAAACCTTCATCTCCCTCTGCTACTGTTTTTCTATATTTTCATTAAAAGACATATAAATTAACATACGATTGATGCTTTATGATTTAACCCTATTTAAGTATTTATTTGTGATATGACCGTTTGTTCTATTTTCTTTTTCTTCCCTTTTTTCTTCTCTTTTCCCTGCCTCTATTCTTTTTCTTTCTTCCCCTTTCCTCTTTCTTCTCTTTTCCTTTCTCTCTCTATCTATTTTCTTTTCTTTCGCCTTTTTTATTTTTCTCTCCTCCCTCTTCATATATTTCTTTCTCTTTTCTTTTTCTCTTTCTTCTTGTGAAAATATACCCACTGGCCGGTCCCCACTATCTCAGCCTCCTAAAATAGCTCATGGCCATCCGATCATCTAGTGGTTTCTCTCATCTCTGGCCAGAGGCATTTCACATTGATTTGCAAGACACAACATGCACAACCGAGAAGGTGGAAGAAAAGAAGAACAAACAAGCACGGACTTGGGTTTGCTCCAAGCGCAAGAAGGGAGAAGTTTGTGATAATTTTGTGTGGTTTTCTGTGGGCTATCGCGAGCGAGTATCCAAGCGAAATTCCTACTCAGCCACCAGGAACGCTGACTCATCCTTTCGCGTTGGCTGACATGGCTTCTGAGTCCATAGGTCCCAACTCCTCGCTTAACAGTCGCCTTTCTCTAACCGTCACCTTCCGCCGACTTCTGTTGACTGCTTTCTTCTGTTCACTGCCCTGGGACCTTGCCTTCCCCCGTCTTCTTCCGGTCTCGCAGGAAACCTCACGCGCAAGCCCTTTGTGTGGGTTTCGCGCCAAAACAGACAAAGGGATCCTCTGAATGGCACTCACCCACACTCACAGAAACGAATGCCACCTATCGTGCCACACTTCTTGTTTTTCTTGTTTTTCTTTCCGTTTCTTCTTTCTCTCTTTCTAATCCGTTATATCTCTTGATGGTTCTATTTATTTTACATCATTGCCTTACACAATGACGTCATATTTTTTAAAAATATGAACGCTGATTTAATGATTGAACGTCGTATGTTCTTTCTTTGTATATATAATTTCATCCATTGTTTTTGCATTATATTAAACACCCATCGTTGATCTCTCAACACTCTGTATCATAATTTTTAAAGTCCTGGTGATGGTTTATTAAAACCAAAACATTATAATGTCGATTTTCTTTCACAATAAATTCATCACTTTGGCTTACTTTGTTTTTCATTTTTTCTTCATACCGTCGGATTCTTTTCCATTATTTACTTTCATATATATATACGAAACATTGGAACATTAATTTCTTCAGAATAGTCAACTTGATATTCTTATTTTCTTTTGGTCGAGCATATTGTAAAGCCCCGCTATCATACTTATCATAATTCTACATCGTTAAAATCTTACCCTTGAGACAGATTTTCAGTTTATAAAATAAGAAAAAGTCCCACATAGCAAAACCTGGCGGGAGACTGCACTATACTTCTGTCAATCCTTTCCGTTCAAAACGTATCGAGACTGGTTTCATAATTTATTCATTCTTTTTAAATTCGTACCAACTCGTCCAGTCTTCATCGAGACACCATCACTATATAATTCAAATTGCTCAGCTCTTTCCTCATCCTCATTTTAAAAAGTTTATATATGTAAAAACAAAAGCTTCAGTCTCTATAATTTTGCTCGTCCATCGTATCTGTCTCTGTACCTATTTGTCAGTCTCTCTCTCTCTATATATATATATATATATGTGTGTGTGTGTGTATATATATATATATATATATATTAGAATGTGTCAAAGGTTTTGCAATATTTTGATACGTTCTAGTTTGAGGTGTATCTATTTGCTAGTATCGGGGCGCTAATTGGTGCGCTGGCACGTGATGCATTGCCTCATGCTACGTGTGATTTGAAAGCAGCACAGGTAAACGTGAAAGGTAGTCTCGGTTAGGTTATTAGGTTTAATGGCATATCAAACCTTAATGGTTATTTAATGCTAAATCCAGTTTATACATTTATTATACGAATAGGGAATAGTTTGTTGACAACATTTTTCAACAAGCCATGGCTAATTTTTTTTGCACACAGTTAAATGATTTTAAGTGTCGTTATTTATTGTTTGCACACAGTTAAATGGTTTCAAGTATTGCTATTTATTGCTTGTACTTAAATTCAAGTATTATTATTTATTATTTGCACACAGTTAAATGGTTTCAAGTATTGCTTTCTAGCCCTAAAAGCTCTATTTATGCACAGTTAAATGGTTTCAAGCATTGTTGTTTAATATTAATAATTTAATGTAATATTAATCATTTGTTTGAACACAGTTAAATTGTCTCAAGTATAGTAAATGATTAAATAGTTCCATTTGACTCAAAAATGGGATCCTAACACTCCTGGTAAGAGTGGACCTGGAAGTAATGGTAATGAAGGAGTACTCCACGTTTCCCAAAGCTCCAGGACACCACACCATAAGATGGTGTCGTATCATGTTCTGAACACTCGTTGTGCAGAGATGCAGTCGATGTATTCTACAGCTGCAGCTGACTGGGGTACCAATGTAGACTAATTTTAGTTCTTATGCTTTGAAACAACCAAAACATTTGTTATGCAAAAGGTGGAGCAGTCGATCACGGTAGAGTAACCAGATGGTTGAAGAAATTTCGCTCAGGTTGCAAGAAGCTTGATGATCAGGCAAGGTCGGATAAAACTAAAAGCGGGGATTTCGAGCATATCTGTCGAGTAGCATTCGGTGGGTATCAGGCGACCTCGGTATCTCACAGTCCACTTCACGGCCACAGCAAACGCAGCAATAGCTGCCGAATTATGCCTCCCGTTGTTAAAATATTGCAAACCTTTCGACTTACCCGAATATATATATATATATATATATTAGTATGAATATGTTAAGTAACAGAAATGGCTGTAAATACTGCCTCTTCTTCTATAAATAATTTGGACAGTAGAATAAATAATAATAATAATAATAATAATTATAATAATAGTAATAATAGAATTATGTGGTCTTTCTTGGATTCTCTCTCAAGACTATTAGAATAAATCGACGTCCTCATATTATTTTTTTCCAGATCAAGAAAGCCAAGGAAGTGAGGACGGTGAAATTATTCAAAGAATTTGCAAGTTTCATGGCTTCGTTGACATTTCTGTCAAATTTCATTATTTATTGTATAGTTATTTTTTGTCAGCAAATTCACAATTGACAGTGTATAACAAGACAATTCCATTAACACGTGTGTGTATATGTGTATGTGTTTGTCTGTCGGTCTCTGTGTTTATGCATATACAAATAAATATTCCCTGCCACACACACATACACACACAACACCCACCACGCACACACACACACACACACACACACACACACACACATATATATATATATATATATATAAACTTTTCATTGACAATCCCATTAACATACATACGTACCTATGCTTTAGTGTGTGCAAATATGTATGTATCAGTGATTAATTGCGTGTATATGTACACAGAAAGATACACGCACATACACACACATATTTATGTGCGTGTGTTTATCTATTAGAAAATCTTAGTCATATATATATATATATATAATAAAATTTTTTAGTATATATATATATATATATATGCGTGTGTGTGTGTGTGTGTGTGTGTGTGTGTATGTGTGTGTGTATGTAAAAGAAAATATTAGTTATATATATATATATATATATATATATATATCGAGAATTTTACTAATATATATGCATTTCAATGGAAACATTCTTGCAATACTCCCGTTTCATGTGGAGTACGCAAACCTCGGTCAGAAAAGTGAGAAAAAGTGGCTCACCAACCTTGTTTATCGTGTGCGGTATTTGTCACGTGGTAAGTTGTTTATTCTTATAAAACTCATACCAAAAAAGATCATATATATATATATATATATATATATATAAAATTAACTTAAATCGCGAGTCGGAAATCTTCTACTAAAGTTTCACCTTATCAGATCATCAGGAAGCCTAACTTCAACTCTCCACTCGTGTTGAGCACTCTTGTAATTGTAGCATTGCAGGATTCGCGGAAGGTTTTAGTTTTCTTTTGACCAACTGACTGCGTATCCCTTCATTTTTTTCAAGGGGTCGGACGAGGTTGGCCTTTTCTTTCTTTTTGACCTATAATTTTTTCTTTTTCCTCCGGGCGGTGATTCGAGATACTTTTATCTCTTGTTCCTAGCGGGGTTTTTTCTTTTTTTTTCTGGTACCGTGAATGCTGGTAGATATTAGATTAGTAAATATATATATATATATATAATGTGTTTTAAGCAAGATAGTGCAATCTCCACATAAAACAACAGGCCTCTAAAATAATATATTTCACATATCTCGGTAGCAGTATTTCATCTACTGAAAGGTTTGGACTGCTTTCTACAGGCTATGTAGACAGTATGGAAAAATTATCTCAATGAAAAGGTAAAACAAGATTTCTTCGAAGCTGTAGCCATTTTAGTACAATTGTACGGCTGACAAACTGGACTTTAACGACGCGCTTGGAGGAAAAGTTAGATGGGAACAACACAACTATGTTTTGCTGTTTTGAAAAAATCCTGAAAGCAGCAACCGATAAAACAGGAGTTATCAAGCCACTTGCCTCTCATCTTATAAATCAACCAAGACGAACAAGACATTCTGTGCTCTGTAAGTGGATTAGGGACGAACTTATGAGTGACGTTCTCTCGTGGGCTTCTACACATGGGCACGCCAGTGTTGGCTGATCAGTAATGAGTTACATTCATCAGCTCTGTGCAGACACTGGATGCTGTCTAGAGGATCTTCCAGGAGCGATAGATGGTAGAGATGGATGGCGAGAAGGAATAAAGTGAATTCCCGCTATCTGTATGACTTAATGGCATACATACGTACATACATATATATATATATATATGTACAATAATTTGAAATAATAAGATATTACTAGTGAAACCCTGTAAGCAAGAATAAAATGACAATACTTCTGTAAATATAAATGCTACATATCTATATTTTGGTAACAGAGTTTAAATGTTGATATCTAATATCATGGTTAGAGTTTGGTAATAAATAATACCTTATAATATCCATTTTGATCTTATGATAATAATAAAAAGAGAACCTGCTGAATAGTGGACATTGCTGTTCCGACTGACTACTGGGTAAAGCTGAAACAAAGCGAAAAGAAAGATAAGTACCTAGACCATGCTAGAGAAATGAAAAAAAACAAACTATAGAACATTAAAGTTGACGGTAATACTAATTATAATTGGTGCGCTCGGTACAGTCACCAAGGGATTGGTAAAGGGACAGGGGGACTTGGAAATAAGAGAACTAGTGGAGACCATCCAAACTACAGCATTGTTGAGATTGGCCAGGGTACTAAGAAGAGTCCCAGTTTCTTGAGGAGACTTGATGTCACTCAGACTCCAGTGGAAAACCATCAGTTAACGCTGGTGTGAAAAACTCTCAAATGTATAAAATAGTAAAATCATACTTTGGTGTTGAAGAAAATTGACTTTTTATAAAATAGGGTTAGTGGTGTCCTTATTTATAGGTCGTACTCTTTCTTTCTCGATCTGTTTTTCCACACACACACACACACACACACACACGCACACACACACACATATATATATACTTAAAAAACATATCGTATTCATTGTTGTTCAAAGTCATCTCAAGTTTGATGATAGTTGGTGTATATGTTTCTACGAACACAACAAACACAAAAGGTCGTGGTATTTAGGGTTATATGTCGGCATTTATATCATGCAGGATGCCCGTCAAGTCCTCATTTTTAGAATCATACCACCAGCTTAACGTTCTTTAGCAGGAAAGCATTTTCACGCCGCGTCAGGAATGCCAGACATATCTCCAGGCACGTTCCACTCCTGAACCACCTGTGGTCTGAATTGTAGCCGCAGGATTTGATGTGATTATTTATCTTCACTATGAAATAACTTGGCCTTCAATGGATATATAGACTAGAACATCTACTTCTGCTTTGAAATGTAAGATAATATGTCATTACCTGAACAGAGCTTTTCTGAAATAGCCTCCGAAACAATGGTATTGCAGCTTCTAGCTAATTATGAATGTTGTTAAAGCAGCCCTAAATTCATATATATATATATATATATATATATATATATATATATATATATATAGAGAGAGAGAGAGAGAGAAAGAAAGAGAGATGACTGCTTTGAAAAGACCATATCCATTAACCATAATGAAAATTAAAACCTAAAAGACGAAAAAGCTAGCTCACCAGTTTCGTATCTCTCTTTCGAAGGAGCCTTACATCGTTGTAGATATTCAATTAAAAATGTCTGCAGGGAATGAAAAAAAAAAAGAAGAAGAAGAAGAAGAAGAAGAAGAAGAAGAAAGAAGAAGAAGAGAAGAAAGAAAAGAAGAAGAAGAAGAAGAAGAAGAAGAAGAGAAGAAGAAGAAGAAGAAGAAGAAGAAGAAGAAGAAGAAGAAGAAGAAGAAGAAGAAGAAGAAGAAGAAGAAGAAGAAGAGATTATATAGTAACTAATTTAAGTCCAAGCAAACGTTTCTGTTTAGAATAGGGAAGGTTGCCTGAACCCAAACAATATAAATAGTTTATAAAGTTTTCTAATGGTAAAGAGTGTGACTTGCTTAAGATGGAGAATTAGTCAATACTGAAATTTATTATTACCACTGATGATTATTTATAAGATGATAAAAGACCCGAGTAAATAATTCAGAACGTCCGTAGAATGGTTGGTAAAATTTCGGAGTTCTTCTTCTATATTTTCATTGAATATTCACCTCAATTTTAGCTCCGACGAGCCAGGTTCGAAACCTGTTAGGTAACTTCCTCCATCTTTGATTTTTAAAAATTTTTTATCATAGTAGATAAATGTTTTTTTTCAAAGTAATCCCATAAATTTTGTACTAAAAAAAAAATCACAAAACACACACACACACACGCACACACACATACACATATGTATATATGTGTGTGTGTGCGTGTGTGTAAAAATTTACCGTTCGAAATTAGTAAAATGCAGGGGTCTATACACAAGAATGCTAAGCAATATGAAAATATTTCAACTATAGAATAAAATACAATAGTGTAAAAAGCCGAGACTTGTATCGACACGTCTGAAGTCCCCCTTATATATATATATATATATATATATATATATATATATATATATATATATATATATATATATATATATATATAATGCAAATAAGAAAATTTGACATAAAAAGTGTTCGATTTTTCTTGGACAAAGCATGTACAGAACCGAAAATATTCTAATTATGAATATACGTGACGCTCAGTTGAGGAGCCAAAAAATCTTCTGGGGTCAGATCTATAGATTAAAGCGGTTAGGATGTGGTAAGACTTGTCTCATGCTTTATCAAAATTTCACAATTAAATGATAGCAGGTGAGTAGATGTATTGTGATGGTGCAGCAGCCATGTTTTTTTTTTAAATCCATGTCTCGTACTGCATTTTCTGAAGCTTTTTATAGTCTCCACAGAAAAACAAAACAAAACAAAAAACAACCCTTCAAAAGAAAAGAAAAGAAAAGAAAAGAAAAATACCATTATCTTTTATATCATTCACTGTTCATTTTTTTTCAGTTTTGATACTTTTTGGACCCACCTGTCTCTTATGCATTTACCCAACCCCTCCTTACGAGCAGGTTGTGACTAAAGGTCAATTTTCAAGCAGAGTTTAACAAGTTTGAATTCAGAGTTTTCATTCTCCTAGACCGGTTGTTATACCAAGGTTAAAGAACCCATTTTGTCCTACTATTTACCCATAGCCAGAAGGAGAATAGTTGAATGCATACCTTTCCCGAGGATATAAGTGCTATGTGAAATGCAAACGGGCCTCATCCAAGGTTTGAACTCTGGTCGCTGTGTCCATTTTCCTACAGCGATAACCGTTACACCGTGTGCGCCTCTTATATATGGCATAGATGTGAAATGCAGAAATTAATTGAACTCCTTGAAAATAAACAACGAGATCAATGGAAAGAATAGATCAGAGAGAGAACAACGTAAGAGATATCGCAATTAAGTTATTAAACAACAGTGGGCAGGATGCATCCTTAGATGGGGAAAAAGGTTAATAGAATAGTGCACAAATAATAACAAGCGTAGTATTAAAAGAACTGGTGGGAAATAGAGAGATGAAATAGGGGATTTTTGCTGGTTAGATGTCAAGGTTAACTTTTCTTGGTACTCATCTTGTTTGGAATACTTTGCTTTTCTTTTTTTCCTTCATATATATATATATATATATATATGAAGAAAATAGAAAAGCAAAGTATTCCAAATGTGATGAATACCAAGAAAAGTTCCGAACAAATGAAGATATCGAGACAAGTGTGTATATGTATGTATGAATTTGTATTCTAAATCTCTCCTTTAGATTATCGTAATATTTCTTAATAATTATTTTTTCGGTTAACTGTTGTTTTACATTTTACTGTAGTGCTCATATCAATATATAGACTAAGACTCGTTGTTAATATTACCAAAATCACTAGAATTAAACTTAACACCAATTTAAACATGAAACTGAACAACTTAGAAGAGTAAGAGATCTTTAGATTTTACAAAAATTATAGAACTGAAGCAATGCAATAGGTATGTCACGTTACAGCCGATAAGACAATATAGATGTGATTTTAGAAGACTTGAAAATTCCAAAAAATTTTCATGACCAAAAATAATCAATTAGATCAAGCGTATTAAAATATTGATTACAATGTGATTCGATTGATTTTAACAGTATGTCAACCTGTACCCAGATGGTTAACCTCTGCGGAACAGCGAGTACTATAAGAAACTTGAGATCTTTGTGCCTGATAAAAAAAGACTTTGCAAACTTCAAGCTAAGCAGTAGTGATGAGACTGTTGAGTACACAAATGGGTGACCATTTCAGAACAATAACGCTGAGTAAATCCAAAGTTAAACAGGTATAAACTTGTTCAGTCATGAAATGTGTGCTCACATAGGAACAGCTGATACCGAGAACAAAATAAAAAAGGGCCGAACAACAGAATATATCAAAATAAGGCTGAAACTTCGTAAAATACCAAGACAAGGCCCAAACAATTGAAAATACCAAGACAAGGTTCGAACTGCTGAAGATATCAAGACAAGTTCCAAACTCCGTAAAATACCAAAACAAGGTCTGAACAAAAGAAAATATCACGACAAGGTCCGAACTATAGAAAGTATGACGACAAGGCTCAATCTACGGAAAAATGCCAAGACAAGGTCCGAACCAGAGAAAATACCTAAAATAAGGTCTGAACTACAGAAGATAGCCAGACAAAGTCTGAAACACGGAAGATATAAAGACAAAGCTCAAACTACAGAAGATACTATGAGAAAGTCCAAATTTCTGATGATATCAAGACAAGGTCCGATTTTTTGAAGATACCAAGACAAGGTCCGAACAACAGAAGATATTTAGACAAAGCTCTAACTACAGGAGATATAGTATATTCAATCAAACCCATTATCACACTAATTTGGGATCATCGAATAACCGTTCCATCCTCTTTACTTTCCTCGTAGTTTATATTGACATAAATACTACTTTTTTGGATAAGCTCCATTGTGGAAATCAGAGGTGTCAAAGTTTGGGCCCTGGGGAGTCTAGTTGTTGTAAATGCTTTCCAAAACGTTTTCACAACTATTCATCATGACGTAATCAATGTGCGTGCAGCGGTGCCATTTTCCTGCAAGCAGAGTCTAGTCAAAAGAGAAGGCTAAATTGATGAGAGCTTTCCAGACACCTCAGGTATCACCAGATACTCTTTTTTTTATCATTATTTTATTTCTTTAAAATATTTCGAAAAAATAGAGGAGATGAGAGGTCGATATCAGTAAAAAAAATGAAGAATAAAAAGTAAAAAAAGAAATACAATCGCAAAAATGCGATTTTCTTATTTTAGATATTTGTAGAAATTTCTGAGTTTTTTGTGATCCATTAAAAAATTAGGTGAATAAAAACTGTGACGCCCGAGAGGTGACGTTTACTGAACAAATGTTGCATATATTCTTGTGTAAGTCGATATCGTGTATATACTCGTGTATAAGTCGATGTCGTGTATATATAACCGATTGATTTTAACGGCTTGTCAATCTATCTCAGATTACTTTATAATTTTTTTTCAAGATATACGTTGGTATTTTTATGTTTATGCTGTATTTTAAAATAATTTTTTTCTCACTGTTATGTGATATCAGGTATTCCTATCTAATACAAAACAAGTTAAACACTGTTGAATGGTAATAATCGCTTGTAAATAAATGGAATTATTTTATGACTTATTGATTGATTTTAACGGCATGTCAGTATGTCTAGGATCCATATTTACCAACCCCTCCGCCCGGGCAGGATATGACACAATTTTTTAAGCGAAGTTTAACAGGTTTGAATTCAGAGTTTTCCTTCTCCAAGACTTGTTGCCTAACCAAGGCTGAAGAACCTAGCCTGCTCTACTATTTACCCATAGCTGGAGGGAGAATAATTGGATTCATACCTTTCCCAAAGGTATTAGTGCTATGTGAAATGCAATCAGTCTCATCCAGGATTTGAACTTGTGTCGCCGTGTCCATTTCCTACGACGATAACCATTACACCACGGACACCAGTATGTCTAGGATCATTTCATCCTAAAAGGTTAGGGAATCTCATTCATTGTTCGTTAATATTTACATTTTTGTGTACATGTTTCTTAAGAAAGTATTTTGCAATAGAATTTGAATAATTTTTAAACGGGACTATTTGAGCCATAGGTGGGACCCTTACAGATATTATCACTTCGGGTAGACCTGTGAGTAAAGGCAATGAATGGATATTCTACATAACCCAGATCTCCATACCTGGAGTCTCACCATCAGATGCACTTTAATGTTACACCCAAGACACACCCTTTTCTCTGGGGGTGGGTCTCACCCCTTTATAGTGTATACAGTCAGCGTATTCTAAGCCCCACCGACCGAGCTAGATCTCGTGTATAGGTCAACACTTGTTTTATAGTCATTGAATTATTAATATACTAAGTCAAGGGCTCTCCCAAGTCCATTTCAATCTTACAAAATATTTTACTCATGTATTGGTCGATGTCAATTTACTCTTCAAATTCGACTAATACATGAGTATATACGAAGTATACTTTGATTAAAAAGTATCGTGATGGAATCTGTCAATTCGTTTAATCTAAATGAAAATGTGTGAACATCTAACGTCTAGATTGCTTGTCTAAACGTCTAGACTGAGTCTTGAACGAGCCAGTACCAGTTTGAAAAAAACAAACAAACAAAAAAAAATAACCCAGTCTCGATACTTTTGGTTTGGCTATGCTTTATGGAATATCAACCCTTGTGGGTTATTAAATGCCAAATCCTGTTTATATGCACACACACACACACACACACACACACACACACACACATATATATATATATATTATTCAGTCCAGTTTAACCGGAGTCGGGAATAATTCCGTCAGGACAAAAAATCATTCAACTATGAACATTTAAATTTTCCTGGTAAAGAGCTCAATGTAACTTACCTCACAGAGCAATGATTTCTTTGAGAAAAACAAAAACCGGTCACATTAAGATTATACATTTATTTCCATCCTGTTATGGGTATTGGTATGAATCAATAGCACCAAAAATAACAGGACTTCTTCAGATCTAATGGATAAAATGATTATATTCAGAATAGATACAGGAAGGAAGGGTGGGAGGGAGTAGAGGAGGGGTGAAGAGTTTCCTCCCCATTTCGCCCACTTCCGGTTTTTATTTTTTATTTTTTTCACCGGTTGGAATCACAGTAAATTAATTTTTTTAAATTTTTAAATTCTAAATACATTTCAACTTAAAACTCCAGATTTAATAATGATTTAGGGAAGTACAACATTCCTTAATAATCTTACGTAAGGATAAAGTAATACTTATCTTAAAATTAAATTCAAAATTTAAAATTACAATTTAAAATTCAAAATTTATATTCGTGCCAATTAATTTAGTTAATCTTCCATTGAAAAGTACGTACACACCACATGGTATCTTCTCATCTTTTTATTTTATTTTATTTTATTCATTTCACCTCAGATCTCATATTAATCCCATGTTTTGGTTAATTAAACATTATTTATGATATTTGTCAATAGTTTAAATTTATTCCTATGTCTACATCTAGCAATTAATTCACATCGCTGATTTAATAATTTTTCAGGGTCTTGTTATGTCATTTTTTGTATTTTTTCTTTAGATCTGAAGAAGTCCTGTTATTTTTGGTGTTATTGATTTATATCAATACCCATAATAGGATTGAAATAAATTTATAATCCTAATGTGACCAGTTTTTGCTTTTCTTAAATATATATATATATATATATATATAATTTGTAAGCGGATAGTTGGTAGGTGACTTAATTTTTAAAACTAGAGCTTATTGGTTTGCTCAGAGTTAAATGGTTTCAAGTATTGTTATTTGGTTGGTTGGTCATTTGGGTTTTATGGCATCTCAACCTTTGTAGGTTATTTAAAGCCAAATCCATTTTTATACAAATAAGTTTATTTCAAACAATTCAGTTTAGCACGAGTACACAGTTCAATTGTCAAAAAACACTTCATTTCAAGCTATTCAGTTTATTCAAACAGTTCTAATTCAACCAATTCAGTTTAGTATAAGTATGGTTTTTGTTTACACACAGTTAGATGTCAAAAGAGTTCTATATTAAACAATTCACATGGTTATTTAACACTAATAATTCTACTTAATATTAATAATTTGTTTATAAATGATTTAATATTTTCAAGTATTGCTCTTTAACTCTATTCTATTTGATATTAATAAATTTTGCACACAGTTAAATGGTTTAAAGTATTGCAATCTGACACTAATAATTCCTTTTAATACTAATAATTTGTTAGCCTTCAATTAAATGGTTTTGATTGGTTTGTTTTGGTTTGGTGGGTTTTATGGCATATCAACCTTTGTAGGTTATTTAACGCCAAATCCATTTTTATGTAAATAATCTGTTCTATTTAAAACAATTCAGTTTAGTATGAATACACAGTTCAATTGTCAAAAACTATTCTATTTCAAACTATTCAAGCAGTTATGTAACAATTCAGTTAAGTGTAAATACAGTTTTAATGTCGAAAAACCGTTCTATTTCAAATAATTCAGTTAAGCATAAGCACGCAGTTTAAATGTAAGTACGGTTTAATTGTCAAAAACATTTCTATTTCAAGCTATTCGGTTTAATCAAACAATTCAGCTTAGCATAAGTATGCTATTTAACCCATAGATAGGGCCCTATCAGGTGCTACAACTCTGGTCCAGAGTGGACCTGGGAGCAATGGTAATAAAGGAGTACTCTGCATTCCCCAAAGCTCCAGCACTACTGGAACCTCACCACCAGATTGTTTAGTGTCATATCCAGAACACTCATTAGTTCACAGGTGCAGTCGGTGTATTCTACAGCCCCAGCTGACTGGACAAAAAAATAGTTTTGAGTATTGCTATCTCAGAACAGTTGACATTCAATCCCCGATTTCTAGCACCTTTAAGATAAAATAGGGTAGGGTACTTGTTTGCCACAGGAGCAATTTGAAAAATACGAACAGGACAATTATATAGGTTCAAGGGGTTCATATAACCAGCCGATTGATCAGATCAGGCCTTTCCGACCGTCCGTCTTGTCCAGTAAAGGCCGAAGTGGAGTGTTGCAAGTCACATGACAACTTCGGTTACCGGATCACGTACTGCTCAGCTATCAGGATCCCGTCCTCAAGCATTATATGTCTCAACCCACGGCCTTTATGTGACCTTTTTAGGGTTGGGGAGGTTTTTACCCCTCGGTAGAGAGGTAGACGGCGTATTCTACAGTCCCAGCCGACTGGTCGTGATATTTTTTGAACAACAGTTTCTGGTGAAACACTGGTTTGTGTAAGTGCAGCAGCTCGCTCCTTACCAAACCCTCTGGTCTGTTCTACTTTTTCTTACTTCTTAAATAGAAAATTCATCCCAAAGGTAAGATTTGTGGTCGTGGAAGGCAACAGAAGAAATGTGATGGTGTAACTTCACTCCATATCAAAAGCGGAGTTCCAGAAAGGTTTCCACCAATAAAAAAAACTCGCTGGAATTATGTGTTGAATGCAAAGGGGGAATACTTGAAAGAAATTAACATTTATCTCATTGTTTATGTCTATTTTGGTAAATACAGCTTCAGTCTCGACACTTTTTGAAGACACCTCATATACCTTAATACATTATTATTTTATCATAATACATACTATAAGATCCTTGACATTCAATATCCTTAATCATTTTTTCATCTATTTATTTTGTAAGCGTTTCTACTGTTTCAGGTTTAAATTTACTTGCAGCAGTTTTTATTGTTTCCCAAAGATCTTTGCTTGAATATTGATTTCAATTCTCATATATACGAGTTCTGTCAGAAAAGTTACAGGACTGGGTGTACTGTGTGAGCTATTGGCGAAAGAGGGGTAAACGGATTGCGTTATATCTTTAACAAGATATCTTGGGAGTACCTAACTGTAATCAGGTTTCTGCAACCACTGTATTTTTTCACATGCTTTTTGTTTGCATCTATTTTTCATGTTGTGCAGCTATGAGCACTGAGGAACGAACGATGAATACCGAGCAACGAATAAACCTGATGTTTTTTGGTTTGGGAAAACTTCGTCATGAGCACTTGAAGTGTTTTAGCCAGTCAATGGAGATAACACCAAGTTTTGATCATGTGTTCTTGAGTGGTACAAGAAATTCAAAGTTGGTCATGGGGAAGTAAAATATGTTCCCAAGAGCGGGAGGTCTTCAACAAGTAGGAGGTCAACGTTATTTGGTTAAGTTAGGTGAGTTGTGGTGATCGTTGGTTGACTGTTCGAATGATCGCAAGTCAACTGGACATAAAAATGAACAGTGTTTGGAAGATTATTACTGAAGATTTGGGTATGTCTGAAAAATAACGGGACTGGGTAGGCTGAGGATCCGATAGTTCCTAGTTGAGAGGAACATTACCCGATTGGAACGACTTCCCTATTCACCTGATCTTGCTCTGTGGGACTTTTTTCTTTCTTCAAAGCTCAAGAAGGTCATCAAGGGGACCCGCTTTGAAAGCGTGGAGGCCATCAAGAGGGCCGTAACGATGGGGCTGAGAGGAATTCTAGAAGAATCCTTTCAGCAGTGCGTAGAAGCATTTAAGACAAGGAGGGGAAAGTACATTAGATTCGAGAGAGATTACTTTGAGGGGGGAAACCATGTAGTTTGTTGTTTGGAATTGAAATAAATTGTTTGTGACTATCCAAGTTAGACGAACCAGACATGCAGGACACTGCTGGAGAAGCAGGGACGAGCTCATAAGTGATGTACTCCTATGGATCCCCACATATGGCCGAGCAAAAGCAGGACGACCAGCTCGAACATGCATACAACAGCGATGTGAGGATACGGGATGTAGCCCTGAAGACCTGCAAGAGGCGATGAACGATAGGGAGAAGTGATGAGAAAGGGTCAGGGATATCAGTGCTGGTGGTACGACATGATGTTGATGATGATGTTTGTGACACCACCCCGTTACTTTTTAGACACACCTTGTATACCTCTTTTTATGATGGATAACAAGTTTTCTAATGAGTTAGTATTTGAGTTTTTCATTAGGTCAATATTTTGTGTTTTCTATAGGTCAATATTTGGGAGAGTGTTTGAGAGACCAGGGTTCAATCCAAGGTCAGGTCATATCATAGACTCAAAAAATGGAACTTTATGCCGATTTGCTTAACCCTCAGCATTATAAGGTAGGGATCATGGGTAAAATGAAGCAATCCAGGGAAAGGAGTAGTGCCTCCCTTACACCTCGGTGTAGCAGCTTATGAAAAGGGAGCGTTCGGGTCGCTTTCGACTACGATCGCCAATTACTTTATCGTGTTAATATTTAGGTTTTCTATTGGGTCAATATTTGGGTTTTCTATTGTGTCAATATTTGGGTTTTCTATTGGGTCAATATTTGAGTTTTCTATTGTGTCAATATTTGGGTTTTCTATTGTGTCAATATTTGAGTTTTCTATTATGTCAATATTTGGGTTTTCTATTGGGTCAATATCTTTAAAGTGTAAAGGAGCATTGTCTTGCATGAATATATTTTAGCCGAAAGTCTTTTGATTGTGAAAAATATTGACCTGTCCAAGAAGTTAAAATAAGTCTTTGCATTTACCTAGTCACACGCATCAACTTTGAAAGGACCGACAATATCAGTTCAAAACAATATTCCACATTTCCTCTATCATATTGGTTGACTATTTACTTGATGGACCCAGCCATTACACTCATCCACTAAATGTATTTATCCAAACTCTCTGCCACTCGCAGGATGTGACACAAGGTTAATTAATAAGCGGAGTTAAACTCGTTTGAATTCTGAGTTTTCATTCTCCTAGACTGGTTGCCTTACCAAAGCAAAGTGGCCCCGTCTGTCCTACGATTAACCCATAGCTTGAGAGAGAAGAGATGGATTCACGCTTTTCCCATGAGGCATTAGCACGAAATGAAACGCAAACAGTCTCGTCCAGAATTTGAACTCGGATCACCAGTTCCATTTCCTTTGACGATAATCATTACACTATGCGTATCTCCTGCCATTCAATATATATATATATATATATATATATACCAATTCCCCCGCGCGAGCAGGATGTAACACAAGGTCAATTTTTAAGCGGAGTTGGAAGGCTTGAATTCAGAGTTTGCCTTCACCCAAACCGATTGGCATACTAAGATTAAAGAGCCTACTCTCCCAACTATTTACCCATTGTTGGAGGGAGAATAGTTGGTTCCATACCTTTCCCAAAGTTATTAGAGCTATGGGAATTGCAAACAGCTTTTCCTTGGGTTTGAACTCGGGATCGCTTGACCATTTCCTACGACGTTAACCATTACACCATGAATGCCTCCAATGTATATGTTCACTCGACCCACCGCCACGGACAGGATATGACGCTAGGTTAATTTTTTAGCGGGGTAAAGCTGCTTTGAATTCAGAGTTTTCATTTTCTCAGACTGCCTATTCACGGCAATATATTCCAGTCTGTCCTACTATTTACCTATAGCTGGTTTCAAGTTCGGTTGTGTTTTATGGCATGTCAACCTTTGTAGGTTATTTAACGCTAAACCCTCTTTATTCATATATTATAAATGGTTTGTAAACGAGTAGGTAACATTTTTAACGAGCCAAGGCTCGTTTATTTTGCATACAATTAAATGCTTTCAAGTATTATGATTTATTGTTTGCACTCAGTTAAATGTTTTCAAGCATTGCTATAAAAACTAATGGTTCTATTTGACCCATTTTTTTTACCTCTAGTTGGTGCACGCGCGTGCGTGTGTGTGAGAGAGAGAGAGAGAGAGAGAGAGAGAGAGAGAGAGAGAGAGAGAGATGAATTCATGCTTTTCCGAAGGGCATTAGTGCGAAGGGAACTGCAATCTTGTCCAGGTCGCGATTCTCTTTCCTACGACGATAACTGTTTCTCTGAGAGCATTTTTAATCTAACTCAAAATTTATCCCTAAAAATTACCTGTTAAGGGATTAGTTTTCATGAACTTTTCCACACAATTCACGTTGTGTTGTGTGATGTCTTGGCTGCTTTCATAGTTTTAGCGAATGTTCTTAACACTTGACATTTTTTTCTAAGTTTACATGTGCAACAACAGCTTCTTTAAATATTTTCTTCATGGTCTATGTACTTTTACCCTTTTTTAAAATCTCTTTTTTGTATCATTCTTCAAGTAGATATTTTTGTTTATTTTATCTTGCCAATGTTTTCAAGTTCTTTTTTTGTTTTGTTTTGTGATCAGTTCAACTTTTCTACGATTTCCAACGTTATTTTCCTAAATCAATAACGTCACAATATCTTATCTATCTTTTTGAGGTGATATCTTTCTTACTACACATATATGAACATCACTAATTGTTGTATATCTAAAATAAAGGAAAATATCAATAACTGAACTATATATATATATATATGATATTTCATAAAAAAATGATATCACTTCCTAAGCACAGAAATGACATTCACCGGAACAGAAAAGTGTTTAAATGTTTGACAAAGTTTTGAATTATTTCTACACATGTTGTTAAAATTTGAGATCATTTGAATGAGAATTGGTCAAATTACGAGATAACGAAATTATATCAAATTTTCCATAACACCCTGTACATCTCAAATGATATAAAAAATTTTGAAGCACCCTACGTATGTATATATATAAACATAGTAATTTTGTCTGGTTTTGAGTTTGAGTTCTGTAGCAGATTTTCGAACACAGGGGCCAGAGCTCCAAAAACAGCAGTTGTGTCAATGCTACTATATGGATGCACCACATGGACGCTGACTAAGCGTATAGAGAAAAAGCGAGACGGAAATTGTACAAGAATGCTACGAGCTATATTGAACAAATCGTGGAAGCAACATCCCACAAAACAGCAACTGTACGGCCACCAACTACCCATTTCTAAAAACGTCCAAATAAGACGAACAGGACTTGTGGGGCACTGGTGGAGAAGTAAGGACGAACTCATAAGTGACATTTTTTTGATGGACCCTTTCACATGGATGTGATGGTGTTGGCCGACCAACAAGAACTTATCTACAGTAGCTCTGTACGGACATGGGATATAAGCCTGAAGACCTGCCGGAATCGATGGATGATGAGACAAATTGTGAGAGAATCAAGGAATTCCATGCTACCAGGTTGACATGATGATGATGATGATGATGATGATGATGAAAAATATGATTGGGCAAGCAAATGACATACGATTTTGCGGACGGAATTAAATTTGATAATTAAAGATAATTAAAGATAATTAATAATGAATCATGATTAAATTAAATGCACTGCATTACCTCTGAGATGTTAACTAATTTTATTCAAATATTTGTTGGTTGGTTGGTTGGATTTTATGGCATATCAACCGTTGTATGTTATTTAACGCCAAATCCATTTTTATGTAAATAATCAGTTCCATTTAAAACAATTCAGTTTAGTATGAGTACACAGTTTAATTGTCAAAAACATTTCTATTTCAAACTATTCAAGCAGTTATATAACAATTTAGTTTAGTGTAAGAACAGATTCAATGTCAAAAAACAGTTCCATATCAAATAACTCAGTTTAGCATAAGTACGCAGTTTAAATGTAAGTACGGTTTAATTGTCAAAAACATTTCTATTTCAAGCTATTCGGTCTAATCAAACAATTCAGTTTAGCATAAGTATGCGGTTAGTTCTATCTAACCCATAGATAGGGCTCTATCAGGTGCTACCACGCCGGTCCAGAGTGGACCTGGGAGCGATGGCAATGAAGGGGTACTCCGCATTCCCCAAAGCTCCAGCACTGCTGGAACCTCACCATCAGATTGTTTAGTGTCATATCCAGGACACTCGTTGGTGGTGGTGGTGGGGGGGTCTTACCCCTCTGCACAGAAGCAGTCGGTGTATTCTACAGCCCCAGCCGACTGGGCAATCGAATATTTGTGCTTACAATTATTAACCCCCAAACATAACTTTCAAAACAAAATTTTGCAATCTCGAAAAGTTTATACTTTTGAATAATTATTTTTATTTGTTTTATTGAATTATTTACGTTAGTATCATTTTTCAAAAACTTTACTCGTTTGTTTGTTAAATGGCCTAATAACCTTAGAGGGTTATTCAATACCAAATTCATCCTTCTAGAAGAACCGCAGTGGCACTAAATAAACCTTAGCTTGGGAGAAAAAGTGGGTATTTACATTTTTAGTCGGTATTAGTCGGAAAATGAATACATTAGCGCAACTGGAGTTCGAACTCACTTATTATGATGTCGCAGTCCAGCACGTAAGCCACAACGCCAGGGGGGTCCTCGGGGTGTAATGGTTAAAACGCTGGACTATGGAATCATAGTAAGCGAGTTCGAACTCCAGTCGAGCTATTTGGTTCACTTTCGGACGAAAGGGAAAGGTATGAACCCCCTTATCCTCCCAGCTATGGGTTAAATAGTGCCACTACTGTCATAGAAGGAGTGATTTGGCATTAAATAATCCAAGAAGGTTGATATGTCATTAAAACAACCAACCAACCAACCAACCAACCAACCAACCACAACGCCATTGGGTCTCCCTCTAAAACTATGATAATAAATGCTGAATACAAAAACTATTATAATAAGTAATAAATTCACTTCAAACAGAATTTCCGCCCTGTCAGTGGAGCTTAGAAAAGCCTAAGTGGGTCGTATGTAGAGAGCTAAGACCCCACTAAAAGTGGTGTCACTGTGTATGACATTAAACTGCATCTGGTGGTGAGGCTCCAGTTTTGAAGCCTATGGTGCACCTTTTCATTGCCATTACTCCTAGGTACATTTTGAGCCGTTAGGGTCCCATCTATGGATCAAATAGATCTGTTTGCAAATTATTAGTATTAGATATTTATACGTTATCCCTCCTAGGTACATTTTGAGCCGTTAGGGTCCCATCTATGGATCAAATAGATCTGTTTGCAAATTATTAGTATTAGATAGTTATACGTTATCCCTCCTAGGTACATTTTGAGCCGTTAGGGTCCCATCTATGGATCAAATAGATCTGTTTGCAAATTATTAGTATTAGATAGTTATACGTTATCCCTCCTAGGTACATTTTGAGCCGTTAGGGTCCCATCTATGGATCAAATAGATCTGTTTGCAAATTATTAGTATTAGATAGTTATACGTTATCCCTCCTAGGTACATTTTGAGCCGTTTGGGTCCCATCTATGGATCAAATAGATCTGCTTGCAAATTATTAGTATTAGATAGTTATACGTTATCCCTCCTAGGTACATTTTGAGCCGTTAGAGTCCAATCTATGGATCAAATAGATCTGTTTGCAAATTATTAGTATTAGATAGTTATACGTTATGCCTCCTAGGTACATTTTGAGCCGTTATGGTCCCATCTATGGATCAAATAGATCTGTTTGCAAATTATTAGTATTAGATAGTTATACGTTATCCCTCCTAAGTACATTTTGAGCCATTAGGGTCCCATCTATGGATCAAATAGATCTGTTTGCAAATTATTAGTATTAGATAGTTATACGTTATCCCTCCTAGGTACATTTTGAGCCGTTAGGGCCCCATCTATGGATCAAATAGATCTGTTTGCAAATTATTAGTATTAGATAGTTATACGTTATCCCTCCTAGGTACATTTTGAGCCGTTTGGGTCCCATCTATTGATCAAATATATCTGTTTGCAAATTATTAGTATTAGATAGTTATACGTTATCCCTCCTAGGTACATTTTGAGCCGTTTGGGTCCCATCTATGGTTCAAATAGATCTGTTTGCAAATTATTAGTATTAGATAGTTATACGTTATCCCTCCTAGGTACATTTTGAGCCGTTAGGGTCCCATCTATGGATCAAATAGATCTGTTTGCAAATTATTAGTATTAGATAGTTATACGTTATCCCTCCTAGGTACATTTTGAGCCGTTTGGGTCCCATCTATGGATCAAATAGATCTGCTTGCAAATTATTAGTATTAGATAGTTATACGTTATCCCTCCTAGGTACATTTTGAGCCGTTAGGGTCCCATCTATGTTTGCAAATTATTAGTATTAGATAGTTATACGTTAAACCATATAACTGTGAATAGTTGGATTCATGCCTTTTCTAAATGTATTAGTGCTATGTTAAAACCAAACGACCTGATCCACGATTTGAGCTCTGCTCACCGAGCCCACTTTCTGCGACGTTAACCGTTACGCTACGGGCGGTTTTCTATGTATATTATTATAATTACCGTCTTAAAAGGGTTGGAAAATTTATGTATGGATCGGTACTTCTGCATTTCTTATGGATTCGGCATTAGTTGTATTGATGTGTTGAAAACGCAAAACCATCGGTCAACTGAAATCTTTGTAGATTCCAATGTTAAAATGCCGTCATTGTATCAAAACACCTTTAAAGTTATCACATTGGCAACGGTATTCTCTTAGTTAGAAACTTCTTTCCTTAGGTTCTCATAACCCATATTTCTTGCCTGATTCCCCAAGAAATACAAATTTCTTTTCCCCCGAAATATTCCCAAAATTTCTGGTCTTTGCTCAAATAATCATTCGTAAACACTAATCGAACCTTCACATGTCATGGTTTTAGTAATGAGTTTTTCTTTACTCGAAAAATATTTAGATTAGGGGTTTCAAACTCAAGGACTCATGATTTCCAATACATTCTCAGGGAAAAGGCACAGTGAGATTAGGGAAAAGGCACAGTGAGATTAGGGAGCGTGATTTCCACCCGTTATATTCCTAATCTGCAATACAGCTGATAGCCTGCTATTTCTTTTTTCAATAAAATAAATACACATGAAAGAGTTAGTGGCATATGTAAATTAGAACAAAATGTTGGAGGATGAATTTTCCGTTTCAGATTTTTCTTAATATCTGTTTTTACTTTTGATAAATTATGCTTTTCCAATATCGTATTTCTGGAGTAAATTGCAATAAATTGTACCATAGCTATTATTAAAACAAAAAGACAAGATATATAAAAAGAACGAAATTTACACGGTATTTAGAACAAACACACGGACATGTTCACAGAAAAAGGAAACAAGCTAGCGGCGAAATTAAGCTGACAGAAGAAACCAAAATTATAAACAAACACACATTCCGGTTGATATTTCTCTGTGACAGCGTAAAACACATTAATTTGGAATATAGATATAAATACTTTCTGTTATCCCGTCCCGAATAGGGTGCCGCATGTGGCCAGAAAAAAAGTAGATTATATAGTTCTTGTAACTTTTGGGTTGAAAAATCTGGATCACAATTAATTACGCTAGTTATATTTATTCCCAGTAACCAGTTGACTTGATAAAATACTCTATGTTCCAGTATACTTGTCAAATTTAACTATTAACTGAACCAAGTTCCGGATCTTTGAAAATAACTGTGACTGTTATGGTATTGTCACACACACACACACACACACACACACACACACACACACACACACACACACACATATATATATACATACATATATTCATAAAATTAAACGAAAAACAATCCAATTTTCTAGTTCAAATATAAGTTTATTTCAGCCATATAAAATGACCTCATTAACATGGACGAAATACAGTTATATATTTGAATATAATGTAGACAGGTTTCATTACTTCTGGTAAAAAGAAAATTTAAAAAAAAATAATTCTTTAATTAAAAAAAGGAAAAAATAGAATTATATATATATATATATATATATATATATATATATATATATATATATATAATGGATTACATAACTAATAATTGTAGAACAATATTTTGGCTAAAACAGTCATGAGCTTAATAGAGTTTCACCATCATAGAATCGACCCTCACAACCCCCCCCAAAAAAACAACAAAAAGCAAAAACAAAAAAAAGCACAAAAAAAAACGCATTGGACAATATTGCGGCGATAACAGAAACACACGAAAATAAACTGATAAAACATGTACAAACACTGACCCACACTGGGTTCAACATTAAACTAAATGCTGCTGCTTCGAATGGACAGATTTATGTTGACGCACAAAAACAAAACTAAATAAACAATCCAAACAGTAATGTCTAAGTGGAAACACATTCGTCCAATGCTTAACATATACCGCCCAAATGGGGGATTCAGGGTCAGGTCCTGACAACAGATATACAACGGTCATTTGAAGACATTTGGATACCAGAAAATAATTTTCCTTCAACGTATAGATATGCTACGTCCACAGTTCATTTTTCGTCGCTTCTCTTATAGCATATCAACTCTAAAAACTACTTTAAAAACGTACTAAAAAAAGCTTTTTTTTTTTTAAAGAAACTTTTCTCCAAGCGATTATTTAAGGTTGAAACTAGTTGAGAACAAATAAAACATAAATAACAATAAAGAAATGCTATTTATCTTCTCAGTTTTATTCATCCTATATATATATATATATATATATATATATATATATATATATATATATATATATATATATATATATATATATATGTTAGCATAGCGTACACATAGAGTCAATGGTGTTTGGTAACAGTCAGTTTCTTGCTTATGCGTTCATTAGACTAATGAACGCATAAGCAAGAAACTGAATTACCAAGCAACGTTGAATCAATGACAACACTGTCCTAACTTGAATATACGCGCTTTATCAATGAGATTGAGCACTCTTTATTGATAAATATCACAAACTGTTAGTTGCCTTACCAAGGCTGAAGAGCTCAGCCTGCTCTATAATTCACCTACATTTTGGAGAAAAAGAGAAGATTCATGCCTTTCTCAAGAGTACTGGCTCTAAGTGAGATGCAAATGGCCTGTCCAGAATTTTAACTTGGCTCATCATGTCGATTTTTTTACTATGACAACGTTATGCCATCCATGAATCTTTTAAGTATGGAAGATCCTAATCATCTACATTAAAAAAAAAAAAGAATTATTTATTGTTGATTAAAGTAAACACTAACGTTATAAAAAGTCCTATTCTATGTTGTAATTGATGAGATTTATTTACTTATTTTATATTCATGTATATTAGCATAATGGTTCGCCAATGATCTGGGAGACTGAGGTTCAATCCCAGGTCGAGTCATACCAAAGACTAAGTGGAGCAATCCAGGGAAAGGAGAAATACCTGCCTCTATACCTCGGTGTAGCTGCTATTGAAAAAAGATCTTTCGGGTCGCTCTCGACTACAGTCGGCTCACTTATATATATATATATATATATATATATATATATATATATATATATATATATATATATATTTACCAAACCCCTCTGCTCGGGCAGGATATGACTCAAGGTCAATTTTTAAGCGGAGTTTAACAGGTTTGAATTCAGAGTTTTCCTTCTCCTAGACTAGTGGCCTAACCAAGGCTGAAGAACCTAGTCTGTCCTACTATTTACCTATAGCTGGAGGGAGAATAATTGATGCTTCCTTGCATAACATTTATATATATATATATATATATATATATATATATATATATATATTATATATATATATATATATTTATATAGTGACTGCCGCTTCATAGATAAAGTACACTTGAATTCTATAAAAATTGCCCGCGGGGGAGTATGTAACTTCTATGCCTAATTCATCCATGCACACCCGGCAACATATATGAAAAGCAATATAGTTTCGGGTTTTCATATAATCGTCCTTGCATGAAACTCTGAATTGTGACTAATAAGTTTTAGGGTGAATAATTTGATATTACTCAATTCATTTTACCAACTAGTTAATGCTCACTTTTAAATATATATTGACGGACGTCATTTTTTGTTTTTGTTTTTGCAGCTCCCTATACTACTTCAAAATTAAAAGATTACTCCAAAAGCCTTTTAATTATTACAAATCAATTATTAGAATCACCCACTTGCGTAGTTTAGAAAGAATCAATCGTCAGCTGGTCATTATGGCGGCAGTCAACAGAAAAAAATAACGGTACAAATCTCTATTCCCTTCACTGACTTGTTCTTGAACATGTGTTGGCCATTTTGATTTCATGATGCAGTAAAACTGAATTTGCTGCTTGTCGTAGCAATTCTTTTGTAGTCAGGAAGAGTGCGTGCCTTATCATGAAATACATTGTGGCAATTTTCGTATCTTTTTGTGGGTGGGTAATAGAAAATATGGGGACAGGAAATACTGATTTTGGGTTATTATCATATTCGAAATACAATCTTTGAGTTCCAAATAATCCCTCCCCCGACTATGAGCTTTTCAGTTTAGTACGTTACCCAGGACCAAGTGACAACAACAGAACCAACATCCCCACCCACAATACAATATATTATTTATTTGATATTATTTATGTCTAAAATCTGCAGCATGGAAAATTTATTACCTACTATAAAATAGCAATACCATACGTGGTGTAGTTATTTTTAGATTGACACATATTGATATTACTTATGTATTCGTTTGTGCAAAGGTATGAATCTATCTTCCTTCAGTTATGGTTAATAGTTGAGCAGACTAGGTTATTTAGCTTTGGTAAGTCAACCGGTCTAAAAGAAGGAAAACTTTGAATTTAAAGCCGCTGTATGTCAATCCTGCTTGTGGCCAAGGAAGTAAAGAAAATACACAAATTCATATCGTTGATTACAAAGGTCCAATGATCTTCAGTTTGTTAATCATTGATACTTAATAATATCCGTTTTGATTATACGAGGAATAATAAAGTAAGTAAAGTTGGCGACCTTAATCGAGGGTGACCCGAAGGATCCTTTTTCAATAGCTACTACACTACTATTCCCTGGATTGCTCCACTTTACCCTTGATCCTTACCTTATAGTGCTGAGTGTTAAGCAAAGCGGTATCAGACACCATTTTTTGAGTCTTTGGTATGACTCGACCTGAGATTGAACCCAGGTCTCACGGATCATTGACGAAAATGAACTCTTTAGTAAAAAAATTGTTCGGGGTGTACTTATTCATGAGCAATATTTGACACATATTATCTTTACAAGGAAAGTGTTGTTTTTTTTTTCTTGGCATACTGTCCCATTTCCCCCCTTTCGTTTTGCTTGCGTTCAAAAATTACATAGCAACAAGAAAAACATAATAAAGATGATGATGATGATGATGCGAGAGGATAATAATAATAATAATAATAATAATAATAATAATAATAATAATAAGAAGAAGAAGAAGAAGAAGAAGAAGAAACACTTTTGTTATCTCTTGATCTCACTTGCCTCAATGCCAGACAAATTGCAAGCAGACAGGTGCAGATTTCCGGCTCTTCAGTTGATTGGTGTCAGATAATGGCGTCGAAACGACACGGAAAATGGCTCAGGAGACACGTCAACCGACAACGGACTTTTAGATCAGTGCTGGGATAAACTAACTAAATAATATATGAAAAAAATGAATGAGATTCCGATGAGCACTTTTATTAAAACTTACTATTTTTTCGTTTTATTCATTTATTTATTTAGGTTTTTGTCGTAAAGAATCTTAGCTCATCATCTTTAACGTTATAATCACCAGTTTGAATAATTTTTAGCAGCTGTAGACGCATTCCATCATTTCAAGAGGAGCAGGCAACAAACAATTAGAACATCAATCTATTAAGACAGGCATGAAGCAACATTTCCTTGCATTCTACAAAGCTGGTTTATTATTAAATGAGACTGACTGTGTAAAGTGTGATTTAAAAAAAATTAGACGGCTTTATCTTTATCAAAATAGTTCCTTTAAGAAGCTACACATTGCTGGAAGTCTTCAACTGACACTGCTTTACATTGATTCGTCACGATCAGCAGGACGTTCTCAATAGTTCCTAAATGGCGATTACCATTTTTTCAGAAGAGTAAGTTGTCACCAGGATCAGGAGAGTCAAGGTACTCTTGCACTAACGGAATACTCTTTTTTGATCAATCACTAGTTTTACGGAGAGTGTCTCAATAAAATAATGAAACTGATTTTTTGGTCACGGTTGGGGAAGTAAGAACGAACTCATAAGCGATGTAAATGGAGGTGTCCGTGGGGTAATGGTTATCGGCGTAGGAAATGGACACAGCGACACGAGTTCAAATCCTGGATGAGACTGATTGCATTTCACATAGCACTAATACCCTTGGGAAAAGGTATGAATCCAATTATTCTCCCTCCAGCTATGGGTAAATAGTAGGGCAGACTAGGTTCTTCAGCCTTGGCTAGGCAACTAGTTTAGGAGAAGGAAAACTCCGAATTCAAACCTGTTAAACTTCGCTTAAAAATTGACCTTGTGTCATATCCTGCCCGAGCGAAGGGGTTTGGTAAATATGCATAAACAACGTTCCTCTATGGACTCCTATATATGCCAGTGTCGGCTGATCAACAAAAAGTTACATGCAGATACGCGGTGCCGTCTAGAGGACTTACCAAGTGTGATGACCGATAGAGAGAGAGAGAGAGAGAGAGAGAGGGAGAGAGAGGGTGAGAGAGAGAGAGAGAGGTTTGATTTGATTTGGTTTGGTTTTATGGCATATCAATCATTGTAGGTTATTTAATGCCAAATCCTTTTTATACATATATACTAAATATATGATTTCAAAACAAATTTTGTAGATAACATGAAAAAATAAGCTCGTGCTTTAAACAAGCCTGAGCTCATTTTTTTTTTGCACACAGTTAAATAGTTTCAAATATTGCTATGTATCACTAACAATTCAATTAAACATCAGTCCTTTGTTTACACGCAGTTAAATGATTAAACATTTCTATTTCAAGCAATTCAATTTTGCATAAATTATTTGTTTGCACTCAGTTTAAATTTATTCTATTTGACTCATTGATAGGACCCTATCGGGTGCTTCCATTTTAGGCCAGAGTGAACCAGGGAGCAATGGCAATGAATGAGTACTCTGTATTTTCCAAAGTTCCAGAATTAGAGCCTCACCATTAGATTGTGTAATATCATATCCAGGACACTCGTTGGGGAGGTCTTACCGCATCTGCCGAGATAAAGTCGGTGTATTCTACAGCCCCAGCTGTACGGTTTCAAGTAACAATTCCTAATTAACAATAATCATTTGTTTTCATACAGTTTTTATGGTTTCACGTAATCTATCAACTAGGTTGAGTCATAAATAATTTCTACTTTTTAAAAGCAAGTTGGAACTACGCCAGACAGGCTTTCAGTGTTTTAAATGCAACCGGAAATTACCTGATTAAAGAGTGCCTTCATCGGTCATTCTTATTATATTAGTGAAAGTGTGTGTCTCATAATTTAATCTATGATCCTATGTCCCTAAAATAGAGGAACTAAAATGCATATTCAATCTTGTGGAAGTTTAAGAATAATAAAGATGCTACAAAAACAGTTAAGAAAATTTGTTGCCTTTATGGTCAAAATATCATTAGTGACTGCAAAGTCCGAAACTGATTTTCAGTTTCATTCTGACAATTGAGAGATGAACCTAGATCAGGACGCTCATCAGACCTTGATGTTTTAAGAGAATTATTAGAATATAATGAACGCTAAATTACTTAAGAATTAGCATTCGACCTAAACACATCCCAATACAGAACCTGTCATCACTTGAAAAAGATAGGAAAAGTAAGCAAGCAGTGGACTGACAAGGATGATTCTCTGCAGCTTACTCCAAAGTTGGAGCTTCATGGAAGAAATGTTATGCTGTGTGTCTGGTGGGATCACTGCGTTAGTAATCATTTTGAGTTTTGAAATCGCAATCAGATACTCACTGCAGACTTATACTCGTGACAACTGTAAAGTGTGTATGAAAATCTTCTATGAAATTCCGCACTCGTTAATAGGAGAAACGTTTAACGATGGTAAATATTTCAAACTATAAATAAAATCATCATCTGAAGACCTTGTGGCTTTTCACATTTGTACATTTTCACAGAGTCGGATTTATTTCAAGTATTCCTATATATATATATATATATATATAGATAGATATATAGGAAAATTGGAAATATATATATATATATATATATATATATATATATATATATATATATATATATATATAAAGGAACTAGAGTCAGGAGTTTACCACCGTATGCAATCAGATACTCATTGCAGACTTATACTCTTGACAACTGCAACGTGTATATGAAAATCTTCTATGAAATCATTCCGTACTCGTTAATAGGAGAAACGTTGTGCTTTTTCCAAGATAATGCAAGGCTACCTTCAGCAAGAATCCTGCAGGAAAATTATTGGATTTCGGTTGGTCTGTTCAACTCCATCCACCTTATCCACCTTATTCACCAGACTTTACAACAAAGAATTTCTGTCTTTTTCATTCTCTGCAAAATGTTCTGAATGAGAAAAACTTTCTAAACACCAGGTGGAAACATTTGTGGAAAACTTGAGAGGAATTAACAAACTGATAAAGGGCAAGAAGTAATTGAAAATAATATCGAAAATACTGTTGACTGAATATAATTCATTGTTAAATTATTTCTGAATAAATTATATTTTACTAAAACAGAAATTATTTATGACTGAATCCAATAATACTAATAATTTTCAAACTAATCAATTTGATCCCTAGATGGGACCCTGACAGGTACTATCACCCCGAGTTAGAGCGGGTCCGTGAATAATGGCAATAAAGGGGTACTCTATATTCCCCAGTGCTCAAGAACAAGAGCCTCACCATCAGATATATGTTTGTGTCATACCCAGAACAATCTTTTTTGTGTTGGTGATGGTCTTAAACCTGTGTAGAGAATGCAGTCGGTGTATTCTAAGCCTCGTCTACAAGTCTTTTGATTTTTCTATGTCTAAAAAAAGGTATTAAGTTTATTGTTTCTTTTTCGAATATAGCAATCCCGATTAAAAATTTTAAATCTTTATAGATCATTCTCAGCGTCAAACATCAGTTGGATTGAATTAGAGTCCTTAAAATTGGATTAACCTTTCAAAGTTTATCAAGCTTGAAAAATCTTTTTTAATCAAGATTAGTTATTTTTAATTATTTTCATTTATTTATTTGTTGCCACTGATAAAACTTGGTCCTCGTAAGTGTTTGGTAACTTGTTAAATGCTTCTCTCGATCTGTCCTAAAGTTTGACACATAATTTGATCTTATACTTCATGTTCGTCACGCACTTAACCAAACCCAACTTGGTATAGTGAAAGATAGCTAAGTTGAACGCGAATTCAGGGAGAAAAAAATGAACTGAAGATTTTCACGAGTTCAACGTCAACATTGGTAAGCTGATTTTTAATGAGGGTTGCCAACTTGAAAAATAAATAAAATCGCTCTTATAAGTTTCTTGTATATTTTTGGCCGGCATCTTCATGGCTATTACGCTATAAATTGAAAGTTTTCTATCTGTTTGATATATTTCAATTAATCGTACGGTGACTATATATTTCCCAAATCTTTTCGTCTCTCTTCGTTCTACGCTGAGAAGAGCGGTGTTCCATCTCAAGTGTGTGGGTAATGTCAGTTACATTTGCCTTGTATAACTGTCTGCTACTTTCATATAAACCGAATGTTGTCACACGTGTTCAAGATCAAAATTGATCTGCTGATTCTCAATCAAGTTTACTCTACGGAAAATTTTTTAAAAATCTCATTATTTTCCAGACCGGCCTTGTACATAAACATTTTTTTTACAAATACTCAAATAATTACTTATTATTCATCCAGTAAATTCTTGCAATAGGATAAGAGACAATAATTCGCTATAATGATAAATAGGATCGGTTTGTTTTTTATGGCATGTCAACCCTTGTGGGTTATTTAATACCAAATCTTGTTTACACATATATTATATATATGATTTGTAAACGAATAGTGTGTAGTTAACATTATTTTTGGATGAGCCTGAGCTCATTTGTTTGCACACAGTTAAATAGCTTCAAGTATTGCTATCTAATATTAATAATTTCATTTTATACAAATAATTTATTTGTACAAATAGTTTCAAATATTATCATTTAACATTAATAATTCTATTTACCAAGTATTCCTATCTAATACAAACAATTTGCACGCAGCTGTATGGTTTCAAATAATAATAATAATGATAATAATGATCGTTAGTAAATGACTGAACAGTTCTATTTGACCCATAGATGAGAACCTAACAGGTACTACCACTCCAGGACAGAGTGGACCTGGGAGTAATACCAATTAAGGGGTACTTCACATTCCCCAAACTCAAGGTCTGGAGACTCGCCATAAGATGCAGTTTAATGTCATATCCATGACAGGATAGATAGATAGATAGATCGATAGATAGATAATCACCTTGCAGGTAACTTCAAACAGTTATAACTGTATCGATCCGCACTGCTTAGAAAAATTCATCTCATGTCGTTAATTGTTGTTTTATTTTGTTTTGTTTTTATTTTCTATTTTCTCTTTTTCAATGAACCTATTCACGTGCCAGACGTGAAGTTCCGAAAACGGGAAACATAGTAAAGCAGCAGCAAACGTCGAAAAATAATCGAAATCACGATAATAGAGAAATTTCTATTAGTGTTTCCTTCATTCACATTTTTCTTCCTGCATCAGAGTTTAGTTATATTAATGAAATTATATTCATTCATTTCTTCATACAATTAAGTAATCTTCTTTAAAAAAAATCTTTATGAAACTATGCACATTTTCATATAAATTTGCATTACGTTATATATATATATATATATATATATATATATATATATATATATATTGTGTACTTATTCAGCAAGTTGTTATCTAAGCATGTTCGGTTGAAGACTGCGGAGTGTTTTCTTTTTAAGATTTTTAAAAGAAGACGTTTAAGTCTTATTATTTTTCTTGTGTCTGGGTCAAGATGGTGAAGAAAGTGCTGTATACTATACCTAGCGCTTTCGACCACTAGGCTGGTTGCCCTCAAGAGTTGCGTTAGGTTGTTTGTTGCTTTGATATATATATACATATATATATATATATATATATGCAATCATCATCATAATCATCATCATCGTTAGTAACAGTAGCCATCTGGAATCCACAACATGACTGAGGCTTTTCCCAATTTCTTCTAAGACGACCTTGATTGTGTTGACCACTGCCATATATTACCAGCAACCTTCACTATCATATCTATCATCTTCCAAATCTTTTCCTTCTAGTCTTTTTGTTTCTTTTGCACTATGGTATCAACCGTCCAGTCAATGTGGTGTAGAATACGCAGCCTATATCTTCAGCAGTGGAGTAAGGGGTTTTCCTTGTAATAACACTAAACTGAAACTGAGGGTGAGGTTCCATTTTTCTAATTCTGGGAAGTGGGAAGTAACCCTTCGTCGCCATTATTCACTGGTCCACTCTGATCCAGACTGGTTGTATTTGTTAGGGTCCCATTTATGGGTTGAATAGATTTTTTAAAAATATTCGATTGGGCCGTGTGCAAAACAAAATCAAAAACATTTCATTAAGTCTTCGGGAAATAGTGTGTTTTGATATTTTAATGGAAAGGTTCGCATTAGCTCATTTAGAGATAGCGGTTGCTGTCGCAAATCGATCCTTTTTTGATTAGTTACCAATCCATCTTGCAGTAGTTTTCCTAGGCCTGCCAGGTGGTTTCTTGGCTTCACATGACCCAAAAACAAAAAACAGGCTATGAAGTAACGACAACACAAAAATACAAACACGAACGTAAAATGAACGCTGTTCCCTCACCTCTAGGCATAGTGGGTGTCCTCGTGGT
The DNA here is from genome assembly GCA_963585895.1 of Sepioteuthis lessoniana. NCBI lineage: Eukaryota > Metazoa > Mollusca > Cephalopoda > Myopsida > Loliginidae > Sepioteuthis > Sepioteuthis lessoniana. The sequence continues at coordinate 32,573,013 of OY757935.1, forward strand.
GTAATGGTTAAAGCGATGAACTGCGGAATCGTAGTACGCGAGTTCGTACTACAGTCGTGCTATTACGTTCACTTTCGGGCAAATACCCTTGGGAAAGGTATGAACCCCCTTATTCTCCCTCCAGCTATGGGTAAATAGTAGGACGGACTAGGTTCTTCAGCCTTGGTGAGGCAACTAGTCTAGGAGAAGGAAAACTCTGAATTCAAACCTGTTAAACTCCGCTTAAAAATCGACCTTGTGTCATATCCTGCCCGAGCGGAGGGGTTGGTAAATAGTACCTCTAGGCATAAAATAACCCTCAGACGGGGAGACATGCCGATAAAGTCAATCAATCAATCAACCACTATGTTAATTTTTTCTTCATCTGTTATCATCCTTTCTGCTCCCTTTGTCCTATCATAGTCTCTATTACCTTAGTCAACTCATTAATCCATACTTAATCACTTTTCATCTATCAACATTATTATTATTATTATTACTACTACTACAACTACTTATGAGTTTTTCACAACAGTTCTAGCTGGTGCTTATTCAATGATTTGCTATCAGTCTAGGTGTGATGAAGAGATTAAATTATACACAAGGACTTTTAATAACAATAGTTTTCCAATAGTCTTTGTACAATCTGTAATCAGAAGCAAAATCACTAATTTTAATAAATCAAACCAGCCTCCACAAAAAAGATGTCCTGTTTATCTCCGGCTTCCTTTGCGAGATAATATTACCGATAGATTTGCTCAGCGAAATTCATCAGTTGTACAACAGTGTTATTTTTCATCCAATACACAAGTTATATTTTCTACTAAACTAATCCTTGTTTCTACTCGAAAGGACGTTTTCCCTTCCCTCCATAATTTGCTTAACCGCTGTGGTTCATACTACATAGGAAGAATTATTCAAAGGTTAGATGTTAGGTTCAAACAAAATGTACCAACCAACTAAAGTCCGAAATTTTATCTACTTTCCTACGGATGTTCTAAGTAATACATACGGGTCTTTCATTCTAGATCCTCAGATAAATTATAAGCTGACATTAAATTTGTTGGTGCACGTAAGTTTTCCACACTCTTCATTTCATCTAAAAATTCTAGAAACTATGTATATTAAGTTCAGGCAGCCTTCTCTCTGTCAACAGAGAGAGAGAGAGAGAGAGAGAGAGAGAGAGAGAGAGAGAGAAAGAGAGAGAGAGAGAGAGTGTGTGTGTGTGTGTGTGTCTTATTATTTAGTTTTATTATTTTTCTTGTGAACGAGAGAGAAAGAGAGAGAGAAAAAGAGAGAGAGAGAAAGAGAGAGATAGAGAAAGAGAGAGAGAGAAAGAGAAAGAGAGAGATAGAGAAAGAGAGAGAAAGAGTATTAGTTTGGATTTAATGTAGTTTCTGTCTAAAATCCATTTCTTTCCTTTTTTTCTTCCCTTCTCTATCATCATTCTTTATTCATACATAGTAAAGTTGGCGACCTTAGTCGAGGGCAACCAGAAGGCTCCCTTTTCGATAGCTACTACACTGAGGTGTAGGGAAGGGCGCTACTCCTTTCCCTGGATTGCTCCACTTTACCCTTGATGCGTACCTTATATTATATTGCTGAGTGTTAAGCAAGGAGGTATCAAGTAGCATTTTTAAAGTCTTTGGTATGACGCGACCAGGGATTGAACCCAGGTCTCCCGGACCATTAGCGAAAACTCTACCCACTTGGCCAATGAGCAGGTTTATTTTAAATTGTATAATTACTTCGGTTATAGCACTGACAAGTGAGATACGAAACCGATTTCATTCTTTTCTTTTCTTTTTCATCTTTCTTTTCTTTTTCATCTTTTTCGTCTTTTAGCTCTAATTTTCATCGTGATCAATTATATATATATATATATATATATATGAATAGTAGCGAGCATAAAGATCAGAACAATGTAAAGAAAAAGTTTAAATGTGAAATAACTTTTTATTTTAAAGCTTCAGAGAACATTTTATCGAGGAAAAATAAGGATATAAAGGTAAATTATATAATTCCAAAATATAAAGCTCAATAAACTTATTTTGATAAAGTTATAAGAATAATTATCTAACTTTCGAAAAAAAAGATGACCAAAAACATCAGAACGATTAACAAAATCATACTATTATAATGGATTCATCATATTTAAATGAAAATAGCGTTCATAATTCATTAGGACTTGATGTGTAGACCTTTACTTTCAATAACAGGTTGGCATCTTTTTCTACACGACTGAATTAATGTCTTGCATTCATCAACGGATATTTTCTCCCATTCTCCTTTCAAATTAATCCAAAGTTCTTCGACGTTTCTTGGATTCTTTTCCTAAGCTCTTTCATTTTGTAACTTCCAAACATTCTCAATAGGATTCCTGTCTGGGCTTTGAGCAGGTTTCTCTATCACAGTAACATCCTCATCGGAAAGAAATGTCTTCGCTGAGTGATACGGAGCGTTATCTTGCATAAATACAGCTGGTTGATTAAATTGCAGTTCTCAAGTTAGGTACAACATGTTTCTTCAATATTTTTTGTATATAGTTGCATTAATTTTACCATGTAGCCTGACAAAAGGTCCCGTACCAGCTTCAGAAATCATGGCAAACACCATCACACTTCATCCAGCAAATTTTACACTGCTTTTAGTGCATTGAGATAAATATCGTTCCTTAGGACTATGTCGAACGAACTATCTTCCCGTCAAAACCGAACAAGTTAGACTTTGACTCATCGCTGAAATGGACATAATCCCACTGTTCTTCAGTCCATATGACGTGCTCTGAGGAAAATTTCAATCGGCTCATTTTGTTCTTTTTAGAAATGTAAGGCTTCGTAGAAGCTACATGATTTATTTCATTAAGTCTTCGGGAAATAGTGCGCTTTGATGTTTTAATGGCAAGATTAGCATTAGCTCTTTTGGAGATAGTGGATGCTGTTGCACATCGATCCTTTTTAGATTCATTACAAATCCTTCTGTCTTCCCTTGCAGTAGTTTACCTAGGCCTGCCAGGTAGTTTCTTGGCCTCACATGACCTAGTTTCCTCAAGTTTTCTTGAAATACTATGAATAACACTTTTAGATTTCCTCACAGTCTTTGAAATATCTCCAATCGAGAGTTAATCTTCATTACATAACTTGACTATCAGGTGCCCGTGGTATAATGGTTATCGTCGTAGGAAATGGACACGGCGACACGAGTTCAAATCCTGGACGTGACTGATTGCATTTCACATAGCACTAATACCTTTGGAAAGGTATGAACCCTATTATTCACCCTCCAGCTATGGGTAAATAGTAGGACAGACTAGGTTATTTAGCCTTGGTGAGGCAACTAGTCTAGGAGAATTCAAACCTGCTAAACTCCGCTTAAAAATTGACCTTGTGTCATATCCTGTCCGAGCGGAGGGGTTGGTAAATATGATAATTTGACTATCAGTTTTCTAAGTTCCAATAATGTCACAGATTTTTTTCGCCATGTTTACAATGCAAGAGCCCGTGAAGAGCCGGTGTAATTTAGTAAAATACTCTATTTTAAATTCTTATCCCACCCCGAATTTTTTTGAAAATACTAAATAATTATTAAATGTTATGGATTTATTTAATCATTCTGATGTTTTTGATCATCTATTTTTTTCGAATGTTATATAATTATTCTAATAACTTTATCAAAATAAGTTTATTGAGCTTTATATTTGGGAATTATATAATTTACATTTATATCCTTATTTTTTCTTGATAAAATGTTCTATGAAGCTTTGAAATAAAAAGTTATTTCATATTTAGACTTTTTTTTTAAACATCGTTCTGATCTTTATGCTCGCTACTTTATATATATAGAAAGTTGGCCGACCGTAGTCGAAGGCGACTGAAGGTTCCATTTTTCAAGGTGTATGGGAGGGCGCTACACCTTTCCCTGGATTACTCCACTTACCCTTGATCCGTATATTATAATGATGAGTGTTAAGCAAGGAGACTTCAAATATAATTTTTTGAGTTTTTGGTATGACTCGACTTGGGATTGAACACCGGTCTTCCAGGTCACACTAACACTCTAACCACAATGTAAATGGGCCAGTTATCCTTTGAAATTGGATGTGCAAATATGGGTTGCCACATAAACATCTAAATAAACAAATGCTTAAGTCGACATAATTACAGTCAATTTTAAATATACCCCTCTCACACCTTGCTTATATCATCCAAGTGTAGATCTCACTATAAGGTGTTTATGATAGCAGAAATCATAGAATGTTTATTTTAAGATATCCAAGTGTATAAAACTAATTTTCTTTCAACGAATGAATATACAATTTCACCAGTTGGTTTTTTGTTGCTTCTTTATGGCATATCAACTGTTTTAAAACTTTCTGAAAAAATTTTTTCTTCCCGATAACTTTTCTTTTGACAGTGACCTAAGGTGAGAACAACTGAAGAACAAACATCTTCAACGAAATATTCATATTTGTCATATCACTTTGGATAAATATATATATATATATATATTGAGAGAGAGAGAGAGAGAGAGAGAGAGAAAGAAAATTATAAGAAAAAATTTACCACTAAAACCGTTTTAAATCAGTAAAATACAGTTCCCTTTGCTCAAATATGCAGAATTATCTGACGATATTTTCAACTATAAAATAGAATGAAAAAGCGTAAAATAACACGACTCTGAATTTCACGAGGTCAGTCCTCAGATGAGCTTGAAATGTGTCGATATAAGCCCACCTTGAGATCGACCCAATGAAAACTCAGTCGTCTGTTTTTATCCTGAATTATTTCGTTTTTTAATCGAAAATATCGTGTATATGCCGTATTTTTCGGCGTACAAGGTGACAGGTATATAAGACGACTTCAAAAATTCCTTGTGAACACTTAGGTTTTTGGCCATACTGGCTGTATAAGAATACCTCTTCCCAGGTATTAACTATACATATGGTGGTCTTTCAGCTTAAAACTTGCTTTGTATTTCCTTCTTTATGTTGGTGGAGCCATGATTGGGTCTTGTGACGGCTGAAGCAACACTGGAAAAAGCTGGTAACAAAATAAGAGTTCAGACCTCTGGGTAGCAACTTAGTTATTGCAAATGGTGACGTTGTAGTGACTTACAACAGATTGTCATACGACGATAGAGATGCGGGTCTACGTCTAGGTGTAAACAGGCCAACGTAATTTACTTTCTTGCCTGCTATTAATTCATTGACCATTCAAGTAAATCCTTGGCACATAAGATTCCTCATTACAAATCATACTGGTTGCAACCATATACAAATTGTTACATTACACATCCTGATCAACTTCCTTGTCAAGCTTCATTGTAATATTTCTGATAAGTAATATTATAAGTGGTATATAATATTGTAGCTATATCTACCGCCAACAACGTGACAGTTAAGGATTTCTTTTGAAAAATGAATTGATTATAGTTGTGCAGTTATACTACATGTTATATAAGATAAGAGAACGCAACACTTTTATTATTTTATCAAAATAATACGACTTTCGGTAAGTTATTTCAGTAGAAAGTATTCGTACTGTTACCAAGGCAGCGGTAAGCATACCGTCAATTATTAGCCCCGTTAACAACATCCTGTACACAACAGGATTTAAGGTTCAGATTTTATACAAGGCGTATAAAACGACCCACAATTTATAAGGGCAATTTTTATGGTTAAAAGATCGTCTTATTCGCCAATGTGTATATATATATATATACGAAGATCATTAAATAAGTTTCGAGACTTTTTTTTCGTATGGGCACTTTTATTGATAGTACACACATGAAACTCTAGTCCCCTTCGAAGTAATCTCCTCCGGCTGCAATGCACTTGTTGTACCGTTCCAACACCTTCTAGAAATCCCCATGGAAGTCCTCTTGTTTGAGCGTGTCAATGACCTTCGTCACAGCCGCTTTCATCTCCTCAGTTGTCTCATAACGACAGTCTCTGAGCTTAGGGAATAAGCAAATGTCACAGGGAGCAAGGTCTGGACTATAGGGAGACTGAGGAACTGTCTCGATGCCCATCTTGGTCAAATAGTCTGTGACAAGGATGGAGTTGTGGGCTGGTGTATTGTCGTGGTGGAGATGCCACTGACCCGATTTGAAGAGTGCTGGCCTCTTCCCAAAGAATCTCTTCCTGAGCTCCCTTAAAACCTCAACATAGTAACCCTAACCCTAACCCTTTGGCCATTCAACTCTGGTGTATTGACTTCCTTACTCCTCCCACACCTCTCATCATCTCTCACAGACTCCCTGCCTTCCTTGAATCTCTTATGCCACTCAAAAACTAATGCTCGATTCTCCAAAAGCATTCTGAAGCATTCCATACGTTTCTGTGGCATTTTTCCAAGTTTAAAACTGAATTTTATTGCATATCGTTCTTCTAAAGTGTCCTCACGTCCAGATTGCATTTTTGAAATTCACCTGCTGTGACAATCAAGATTTAGTAGGTTGTATTCCAATTCCTGCTGTAGCAGTTCATTTGAACCTAAAATCATGAAAAATGGTCAGTCATCTCATAAGATGTATAGCAATAACATACTGAATTGTCAAGTGTCTACAACAATTTTAAATGCCTGTACAAAAAAGTCTGGAAACTTATTGAATGCCCCACGTACATAGCAGGTGCTCGTGATTTAAGAGTTATGGTCATAGGAAATGGACACGGCAACACAAGTTCAAATCCTGGTTGAGGCTGATTGGATTTTATATAACGCTAATATTCTTGGGAAAGGTATGAATCCAGGTATGGGTAAATAGTCGGACAGACTTGGTTCTCTAGCTTTAGTTAGGCAACCAGTCTAGGAAAAGGAAAACTCGGAATTCAAACCTGTTAGACTCCGCTTAAAAATTGACTTTGTGTCCTCTCTTGCCCGTGCAGAAAGTTGGGTGAACATATACATAAGGGAAAACTTTAATTTTCTGACAAAAGTGATTAGCAGTTTGTCTCATAAATTAGTTCGATCTCTTCCGAATGCCCCGAACTTATAGTTTTGTTTCTGACCGATCTGATCTTACTATTCATATATAAATAGTTGTAAAGAATTGTTAGAACCTAGTTAAAGAAATATCAACCAATTTGAACTCTCAGTCTCCTTTCTTTCATTCTATCGCGTTGAAACTACCAAAGTTTAAAAAAAGGAAACGAAAAAGAGAAAAGTCACCATAAATATTTTTCTCTATTCGATTAGCACAACGGTGTGCGGACTGGAGTCGTCTTTGTTATTTACACGAGTAAGTGTAAAAAAAAAAAGAAATTAAGACGAAACCAAATTGGTAGTGAGAAGGAAATGAGTTACCTCGAGTTTTATTTTGACAATGAGAATCTTTACATTGCGTGTATGGTAACAACCCTGTAAGTGTCTTTGTCACGGCCAAACATAAGGGGTAAATAATCTATAGTATGTGCGTGAAAGTAGATTGATATTTATTGCAAATGGTTGCATTTACAATTGAACATAAAGCCCTGATAACGTACGTGAAAGTAGATAACCACTCATAACTGTGTGGCCACAAACAATTTCTTAGCTCTTAGGAGCTGAAACAGTAGTTTGTAGATAAATAGTTATCGGCGAAATGCCATCCCGTTGAAATTTGTTCTTTCTTAATATATAGGCAAGACATATGCACGTAGTTGTAAAAATTGCGGATTCGCATTTAAAAAATAATTGAAGGTTCTTAGTGATGAATGTATTTACTTAACTCCTCCACCACGAGCAGGATGCGACATACAGTTAATTTAGTTTGTTTGTTTTGTTTTGTCTACTTTTTTTTATTGTGACAGTAATTATTTAAAAGTATATGCCATTTTTAGCTTCAACTCGGTGGAAGAAATTATTCCTAAATATCTAATCTGGTTACTACTTACTAGAGCTGGTAAAATGTCGCGATTTATCAAAGTATATATTTACCCAACCCATCAGACATGACAAAAAGTAAATTTTTAAGCGGAGTACAGTTTGTTTAAATTCAGAGTTTTCTTTCTTCTAGACTGGTTGCTACTCCAAAGTTAAAGAGCCCTGATTGTTCTACTATTTACCCATAGCTGAAGAGAGAATAGTTTGATTCCTATCTTTCCTAAGGGTATTAAGGCTATATGAAATGCAATCAGCTTCGTCCTGGATTTGAATTCAGATCGCTATTTCGTATGACGATAACCGTCAGTTTTTAATTTTTTAAATAGTCTTAAATATACTCGATATACCAAAACGAAAAACGAATTAGTAACGTAGCATATCCATTTGCTTAGTGAAAATCATTTTTTGGTATTCAAGTATTTTGAAAAGATCATTTTATGATGTTTACTATATATATATATATATACATAGGGAAGGTGCATTACGGTGGTGTCGTAACACACTTATATGTTACTCTTGTTACAATATCACGACGAAGTTACTTATGGTGTAATGGATATCGTCGGAGGAAATGAATACGGTAACCCGAGTTCAAATCTTGGACGTGGCTGTTTGCATTTAACATAGTGCTAATACCACTGGGAAAGTTATGGATGAAATAGACGGGTAGCCTGTGCTCATTAAACTGAGTATGGAAACCAGTTTAGGAGAAGGGAAACTCTGAATTAAAGAATTGACCTTGTGTCACATCCTGCTCGTGCTGAGGGGTTGGGTAAATGTTTTGATATGGCAATCAATCTTGGTGAAGGAAAACTCTGAATTCAAACCTGTTAATATCCGCTTAAAAATTGACCTTGTGTCGCATCCTGCTCGTGCGAAGGGGTTGAGTAAATTCATAAAACACCACAACGAAACGAAACAGTGACACGTGAAAATAGGTTTCTGTTACATTTGTTACGACACCACTAAAACTACACCATATGTATATATATATATATATATATATATATAGAGAGAGAGAGAGAGATGTATGTGTGTGTGTGTGTGAAGTCCACGTGGCATTGTGGCGAGTGACATTGTAGCTAGAGAGTCCAAACTTCAATCGTGCTATCACGATCACTTTCAGACTAATACTCTTGGGAAATTTTTGAACCCTCTAATTTCCCCAGTAATGGGTTAAATAGTACCACAACTATTCTTCTACAACTACGGTTTTGGCATTAAATGACCCATGAAGGTTTGTCTCACTCTTTTGTTTCATTTTGCTGTTGCAACATGTGTAATATAACCCCCCTCCCTGTCTGTCTGTCTCTCTCTCTCTATATATATATATATACCGGGTGTCTCAATATAGATGCAACCCATTCATATGATAATGATTTATTACTGAGACAAGCACAATGGCGGTCACTTGGAACACGTCCAGTAAAAATGCATCCTTGAGCTAGAGACTAAATCAATGCTTTTTTTAAAAAATGTTATCATACCAGCTTCGAGGACATGCACTCTTTTTTGAATTTCTCGTCTCAGTAATAAATCACTATCATATAAATGGGTTGCATCTATTTTGAAACAGTTCTGAATGATTTTGTCTGCAAAGAATTAGTGAAACAAAATATTTTTCCTCTCTTGTCCGAGGATTAATGGTTGTTATAGGATACTATTTTCAAATCTTAAACAAAAAAAGAACACAACATTATTAGTAGAGTTATTATCAGTCACATGGATCCCCTATATATTAAGACACTATCTATCTATCTATCTATCTAACTATCTATCTATATATATACATGCTCATATTATATGTGTGTTTACAATTTTGCATTCATCGGGCAATAAAACGTTTTGAAGAACAGTAGTTGCATATCCTGCCCGAGCGGAGGGGTTAGTAAATATGAGAAGTGTCACTATTTTACTTACTGGTGTAAAGATAAGGGGGTTCATGCCTTTCCCAAGAGTATTAGTCAGAAAGTAAACGTGATAGCGTGACTAGAGTTAGAAGTCGCTTACTACGATCTCCCAATCCTTTAGTCCTACGCCACGGGGACTCCGCCTGTTGCTTTTTTTTATATCACTATAAGTCCAAACTCCACACACACACACACACACACACACACACACACATACACACATATATATATATATATGTATATATATGTGTGTGTGTGTGTGTGTCTCTGTGTGTGTGTGTAAAGTTGGTGACCGTTGTCGACGACGACGACGACGACGACCCGAAGGCTTCCTTTTTAATATCTACGACTCCGAAGTGCCCGTGGTGTAATGGTTACCGTCGTAGGAAATGAACACGGCGACACGAGTTCAAATCCTGGACGAGACTGATTGCATTTTCACATAGCACTAATACCCTTGGGAAAGGTATGAATCCAATTATTCTCCCTCCAGCTATGGGTAAATAGTAGGGCAGACAAGGTTCTTCAGCCTTGGTTAGGCAATTAGTCTAGGAGAAGGAAAACTCCGAATTCAAACCTGTTAAACTCCGCTTAAAAATTGACCTTGTGTCATATCCTGCCCGAGCGGAGGGGTTGGTAAATAGGATTACGACTCCGAAGAGTAGGGGAGAGAGCAACTCCTTTCCCTGAATTTCTTGATATGTACCTCATAATGCTGAGTATTAAGTACCATTTTTGAGTCTTTTAATTGACTCGACCCGGGATTGAACCCCAGTCTCCCAGGTCATTGGCGAACACTCTATCTACTGGATCAATAATTTGAAGTCTAAGAAATTCTAAAATTTGTGGTATATTATAAACGACACTGGAATCTTTTCGAAGGTATCTTTGTGAAGTTTGTGGTTCAATATACCTTTTGCTTCTTTGGCAATGTTAATTCGATTTCATTTTATATTTCATGTTTTCTATGTACCTCTCTTTCGGAGGACTTACGAGTCTTCAAAGCGTTTTAGAGCCTGATGAATGTGAAAGCGTGAAAGTATTAGTTACAATATGTGCTTTTAATTTAAATAAATGTATTGCTTAAAATATCAGCCAGAATAAACAAAATAAACTCTACCTAATTTTGGTTTTCACGTCATATTACTTCTATTTCGTCTAACATTATATATATATATATATATAATCAATTGATTACAAATCATATTCGCATAGACATGGTTGGTTCGAGTTAAGGTGCCAAAGTAACCTTTCATGGTTGATATCAATGACAGACAGACTTGGCTGTGCACTCCAAAGATCTGCAATACCCAAGAGCAAAATATTGACGACGATTACTACCACTGCTACCAGCGTGACGATCACTGCTACTACAGTGGCGATAAAATGTCGCAGACATTATATTTTCTGCATATTGCATTAAAATATCGAAAGACAAAAAAAAAAAAAAAAAATTAGAATGAAAAGGAAAGATAAAATTGAATAAAATTTGCAGACAAAGAAAATCGGTTTTGAAAAAAAAAAATTATAAAAGATTAAAAAAAAAAAATTAAGTTCAGCCTCCAGTTATATTCTCTTTTATATCTGGGGCAGTTTTTATTTAATTTTGTGTTATTTTATTTAGTTTTATATTTTTATTTATTTTTATTTTTTGAAAATTACATTGTCATTTTCTTCTTTTATTATAAAAATAATTCTTTGAGCAATCAATCTAAACCGCCTTTTCTTATTTTTTAATGATCGTTCTGACAGGTTTCTCTTTCTCTTTATTTCTCTGATATCTTTCTTTCTTTCTTTCTTTCTTTCTTTCTTTTTAAATCACGGTCCTATATATTCTTTTTTATTTCTTACTCGTGCGAACAAATCTTTTCTTTCTTCCCCCGCCACCCCGATGCGGTCTATCTTTCTTTCTTTTTTTCTTTCTTTCTTTCTCCCTTTCTTTTCGTGAACATGACATTTCCATATATATTTCTTTTTAACCGCTTACTTACTTTAAAACTTCTTTCTTTCTTTCTTTCTTTCTTTCTTTTAAAATAATGTTGCCATATTTTCTTTCTATTTTTACTGCTTACTTGCTTTAACAACTCTTTCTTTCTATTTTCACATTTTATAGTTCATTCCATCATTCTTTTTTAATAAAGTTTCGTTTATCTTTATTTTTCATTCTTTCACATCACAGTCTCTCATTTTCAGTTCTTACTTTTCTGACTCTGTGCCAAACTAAACTGAACTAAGTGAATGACTATTGCTTTCTACTCTCTATTTTGCTTTCTTTCTACCCATTTCTTTTGTCCAAATTTTTCCTTTCTTTTCATTTTAATTTTACAATTTACATCGTATGTCTTCTGAATTGAATATCTTCTTATATATCAGCATTGCCTAGACATAAATCATTTAATATTGAAATTTCAGCCCCCACTGCTCGTACGAGTTCAAAATTCAACCTGTTGGTCCGAGATATTAAAAATAACTCAGGTACAATGAAGAAGTCCTTTCTGATTAAAGAATAATTTTGTGACTTGAAATCTACGATTTAATTTTAATCAAAAGTTGGTCTGATCTTTTGGCCTCAATTGGGTGATCCATCTTTATCTAAAAACACTAAATAATTCTGCGTGTCTAATTTTCTGGGACAGATTTTGGTTTCTGAATATACCATTTGTCAGTATGGTTATTCATCATTATCTTGCACTTTTCTGGGTGGATCACCTTTCACACCCAGTCATGTCTGCCCCTGTTTTCCTTTTGTACCAGTTCATTGCATTCGTTTATTATATGATTAAGTGTTTCATCTCTCTCCCCGCACAACATACTCTTACTATTCTCCTGCATATTATCGATTTTATGGCACATTTTAACTTTCACGTGATTAGTCCTTATGGCATTAATTTGTACTGCTATAAGCAGAGATTCAGTTTCTCTCTTTAGGTGTCCTCTTCTTTGCCATGTCCAGGGCACCCAGTGTGCAATTTCCTTTATTTATTACTTGAAGTATATATCAAATCGTTTTTCTTCTCATTTTGGTTTTCTGCTGTTTTTTAATTGTTTTCCAATTTGTCCTTAAGTTGTTTCTAATGTTATTGCTCTTACTAGAAACTGAAATTAATCCTTTTCAACTCTTTTTTTTTTTTTGTATATCATTCAAGTCCCTGAACTGATACATTTACGCAACACTGTTGGTGAGTCCTCTTCCTCCTTTTCTTTTCAATGTCTTCTTTCGAGATACGTTCGCAAGTTTATATATCTAAATTTGATTTTCTGTGATCGTTGATTCCAGCAGCTATCACGGAAAAATGGACTTCATGGAAAAAAAAGAAAGGCAAGTTCGAACCATACCTAGCGCTTCTTCCTTATTTCTAATCTCTGTTTAATAATATTTGTAAAATGACGAACTAAGTCGATTCAATAAATAGCAATAGAAATTCAGATAAACAAAATATTATTCAAAAGTGAACCATGATTGAAAATACTGCATGTTATAATAATAATAATAATAATAATAAGTATCTGGACCTTGCTTGAAAAAACTGTGGAACATGAAAGTGATGGTGATACTAATTGTTACTGGTGCTCTTGATATAGTCACCAAAGGAATGGTAAAGGGACTGGAGAGCCAGGAAATAAGAGAACGCGTGGAGACCATCCAAACTACAACACTATTAAGATCGGCCAAAATACTGAGAAGAGTCCCAGAGAGATGAGGAGACTTGCTGTCACTCGAACTTAAGTGAGAAACCTTCGGCTAACGCTGGTGTGAAAAACTCAAGAGTAAAATGACAATAATAATCCACTGGAATACCAAAGTTCTCCATTTGATGAAAAGCGAATGTAGCAAACTGCCGCAGAAAGAGTATAAGACTAGACATGAGTGAGTCGGAAAGGTGATCCACTGGGAATTGTGCAAGAAATTAAAATTTGACCATACAACCAAATGGTATATTGAATGAGACGCATACAATTCTCTGGGATTTTGAGATACAGATCATCTAATCCTGGTCAGAAGACGAGACCTAGTGATAATTAAAAAAAGAAGAAGAAGAAAACTTGCCGTATAGTTGCTGTTCAAGTGGAATACAGAGACAAAATCAAAGAAAATGAAAAGAGAGACAAGTACTTACACCTTGGCAGAGAACTAAGAAAGCTGTGAAACATGAGGGTGACGGTAATACCAACTGGTGTGCTCGGAACGACTCCAAAGGCTTGATAAAGGAGCTGGAAGAGTTGGAAATTGGAGGACGAAATTACGGCAATGTTGAGATCGGTCAGAATAATAATAAGAGTCTTGGAGACCTGGGGAGACTTGCTGTCACTCAGTGTTGTATCGTTGTAAGGAAGAGATACACAGTGAAATAGAGTTAACTATTTATTGACTGAAGTGGTACAGCCCGACAAATATTATAAGTCCTGCGCTGTTGGTGTTACGTCCGAAATTGGTCTTACTCCTCTGTCCTGCCCGTGCCTAAGAGACATGATGTCTTTTATCCCTCCAAGATACCGGAAGTCACGTGGTACGAGCCACTCTACAACTCTCAGACTCCTGTGAAAGACTATCAGTTAACGTTAGTGTAAGTAACTCCCAAGGAGAAAAAATTATTATTATTACTTAAAAGCTAGAATAAATAAGACTCAGGACAATATCAAGTACAAGCTTTTTGTGGAGATAGATACAGACAGACAGACAGACAGACAGAGAGGTCGAAAAGTAAAGCACAGAATAAGCGAATGTAGTAAACAGACACGTTTGGCAAAGGAAGGTGATTAACCAAGAATTGTGTAATCGAATGAATTCTTTTTGCCATTACTCCAAAGTCAACACTGACCCAAAGTGATTGTACCTTTTATGGTCCCATGTATAGATCACATACATCTGTTTAAAGATTATAAGTATTGGATAGGAATAATTGAAGCCATATAAATGTCTATAAACAAATTATTTTTATTTAATTAAGATCATTACTTTAAACATAACTGTGTTTGGTTTGTAATTGTCTTTAATTGGATCATTTTGAGATGAGGCTTCTTAATCTGAGAATTAATTTTTATTTATTGTGGACTTTTTGTCCTCATCTTGGTAGTTTTTGTGTTGTTTCTTCTTTCACTTCGTTTCGCAGCGGATAGAGGCGTTGAGTCTCTACGGTGAGCATTGTCAGAAGATAGCGGTTTCAAATCCTACCCAAGCCGGCCAGAGGTTTACTTGGTCAAAAACGTGGTGCGATAGGCAACATCTATGGAAGGCAGTAAATTACTGGGAATACGGTTACAAGACTCGTCATTTCTATCCGAGGTCGCGGTAAAAATCACCTGAAGAAGGCCAGAGGTGAAATTTGGCCGAAACGTAGTGAAAGAAGAAACAACATAAAAAAAAACTACCAAGATGAGGACAAAAAGTCCGTAATAAATGTGTTTGGTTTGGTTTGGTTTTATGGCACATCAGCCATCGTAAGTTATTAATGCCAAATCCATTTTATACGTATAAGTAGTTCTATTTCAAACAATTCAGTTTAACATAAGTAAAAAGTTTCAAAGTTGAAAAACAGTTCTATTTCTAGCAATTCAGCTTAGCATAAGTACACAGTTTGACCCATAGATAGGAAAAACCGGAAATAGAGAGCAGTCAGAAAGAATCGAACTCACTTGTAATGGTCAACTAATCTATCAAGCTGATCAGTACACATGAGAGGTTTTCCATCATTAATTTAACGTAGTTTTAGCCAGAAGTATTGAGTTATTTGTGAAGATTGAACTCACCACCAATGGCTTGCAATCTTTGTTCGCTAGTCATTACACCGTACCTGGTCTCCGTGAACCGATTAAAAGCTGTGATTTTCGACCGAAAACTTGCGTTAATTTTTTTGAACGCTTGATGTTAACTTTTCTGATGATTCCACCTTACCGACACTGCTCGTCGTGAGTTTCAGTGATGATGAAGAAACGTTGCGTTTTCTTTTTTTTGTTCATTCTTTAGCCCACTTATATATCATCTGTTTCTGGTCGGTTGGATATTCATGAATAATTAACGTTCTTTTGAGTTTCTTTCTTTCTTTCTTTCAGTCATGACTGACAGGAACACGAAGTACGATGGCATCACGACGTCGCCATATTGTAGGGGATTCACAGCACCTTTTCCAGAATTCTAACTGGGTTAACATAATGAAAACCAATAGATGTCCATCTATATTTCATCTTTATTTCATTGTTTCGGTCTTTTAATTTTTCTTTCTTTCTTTCTTTCTTTCTTTCTTTCTTTCTTTCTTTCGTTGTTCTTTAATCTCTTTTTACTCTTTCTCTCTTTCTTTTTTCGCTATTTACTCTTTCTTACTTTCTTTCTTTCTTTCTTTCTTTCTTTGTCGGTCGGATATTTATGAATAGCTAACGTTCTTTTAAGTTCCTTTTCTTTTCTTTTCTTTTTAATCATGTCTATCAGAAACCCGAAATATGGCAACATCACGACGTCGCCATATTGTAGTGCATTCACAGCATCTTTTCCAGAAATCGAACAGGGCTAATATAATGAAGAAAACCAAACGACTCCACAGACAAAAAGGCAGTCATACTCACAACAGTGCATCTGAATGCAGCATTGAAGAAACCAAAAACTTACCTTTTCAAATGGTGTTATTTTGATGACCTTTGTTCATATTATGTGAAAGGTGCGTAAAGCCTCTTATTCATAAATTATTCTTCGTATCATTATTGTCTTCGTCTCTTTATTTGACTGTCAAGACTTTTGTAGATTTCTGGTGTGTTTCGACCTGAAGGCATAGTCTTTCTTGAGAAGTCGATCTTTTCTAATGAATATTTTCTATTTTTTAAATAAGTTTTCACAGTCAAGGCTTTTCCTATTTTAAAAACATTTTTTGATAATGTATACTTTCTTTATAAGCATATCATTTCGACTGGTAATTTCTTTTTTTCTATTTCTTTTTTGTTTGTTTACTTATTATTGTTTATTTACTAGTTTTTCTAACTTCATTCATTTTTCTTTTATTTTTTTTTCATTTTTTATTTCTTTATTTCTCTATCTCTTTCGTTGTTTCTTTCTTTCTATTTCTCGTTACTCTTTCTGTTATTTCAATCAATATTCTATGTTTATTTTGATTTTTTTAAAAATTTTCATTTCTTCGTTCTCTTTCTTATTTTCTTTTTCATTCTATATTCAAGTTTTATTTCATTTATTCTCAGTTTTTATTTTCCTTCTATTTCTTGGGCTTCTTTTTTTTTCAGTTCTTTATTCTGCTTTCTTCACTTTCTGTCATTCATCTTTTTTCTTTCTTATCTATCAGGTCAACCCTATTTGCCTACTGTGATCTCTACATCTTCCACCCTCATACCCAGCTTCTCTCTCTCTCTCTCTCTCTTTCTCTCTCTCTCTCTCTCTCTCTCTTTCTCTCTCTTTCTTCCCCATTCTGTTTACAACTTTTCATTGTTACTATATTCATTCCCTGAATTCGTATCCCATCCAGACAGAGGTCGGCCATCTTTCCAGTGTCCTGTTACCAAAAGCATCATTAAATAGTGAATATCTACTACAAACAGCCTCAAGTTTCACATGACTGGACAATAGGGAATAATTTTTAATACAGCTCATATTCCAAACAATATATATATATATATATATATATATATATATATATATATATATATATATATATTGACTAACCATGTAAACAGAAAACTTGTAGAAATGTGTATTTTTTAGTTATTCAAATAAATAAACAAGAAAAAACAATACGATATTGATTCCTCTATAATGGTCATAATGGCCATATTCTATAACATAAAGTTCTCTTGAAGTTTCAAAATTTGTTTATTTTTAAGTATAATAGACTTAAATTTTGTATCATCGTTTTTCTCTATACATAGCCCACAACGGATTACAGAGCTTATTATCTTGCGTGATTATCGTTTTTATATTTTCAGATGAATCAAAAAAGATGCAACTTGATCCAGCGTGGCGAAAGAAGTTAAAAATACGTTTCTAATTCAAAATAGCCACATTTATTATATAATGGGTTCATTAAAAAAGTGTGGATTTGGTCCCTATGTTGCATTCTCATATACATGTTCATGCAGAAATATACATATATATGCTGGATACATACCGACGCAATGAACAACAGACGCACGCAATGATAAAGACGCAGGAAGACTTCTTTAAAAAAATATTTACCTCTCACTTTATTGCAAGGGTTCGAAAAGGTTATTCAAGGTTTGCGTATGAGAGGGAGCTGGAGACCGAACAGAAACTGTAATATTTTGACCTTCACTCTCATGGCCGTCAACGTTGTGTCTTTCTCGTTCTCCTGATGCCCAACCGGAGGCCCTGGGGTCCACTCTGCTGGGTGCTGGCTTTACTGCATTTTATCAGCATCTTCTCTGGACCCCAACTCATCAGGGCTTCCCGAGAGCCCCTTCGACCGGGTGTGGCTTTCCTTACCATATCTCGTCTATAACTCCGTCTCCAACTCTACTGCACCTGGCACTCCAACTGGCTCTTGACTTCCGTCTTGACTGCGTTATATAATAGTTCAACGCCTACTCGATCGCTCACTCGATCTTTGAAATCGAATGTTTAATCGTCATCAAGCGGAAATAACTGTCATGCAGTTCACAGGTCACTCTCTTCCGGTACATCAGTCTATGAGTGTACCATGGGAATTTTTTTAGCTCGTCCCATTTCATCAGCCAATTTCCGCCCACGCGATTTCCTCTCATAACTTCCATTAGAATGTGTCACTTCCTTCCGGTGCATCACCTCGGAATGGCATTTTTGGCCGGGTCAAAAGGTCAAAATATAACACCTAAAGTCTTTTTAGAAAAGAAGAAAAACTTTATATCTTTCTTTATTTCTATTCAAGCTCTTCACCGAGAAGCTTCTAAACGTTAACGCTTTTAGGACAAGCCTGTCTGCAATCCTCAATTCTCCATCTTGCATCATTTGATAGGCTTAACCAATCAGATTGCTCCATTGATTTTAATGGCATGTCAACCTATTTAAGGTTAATTAATTCCGAAAAGTCAGGGAATCATGTTCATTAAATCTGATCTTCAAGATAAAAAAAAAATTAAACCATGAAATTCTTTCAAGCTGTAGCCGTATCAGTACTACTGTATGGCTACACCACTTGCACCTTAACGAAAATGATGCTGTCTGTTGTTTTGAACAAATCTTGGAAGCAGCATTTTACAAAACACCAGCTGTACGGTTACATGCCTTCAATCTCAAAAATATCCAAAGAAAACAAGCAAGACGTGCTTGGTACAGCTGGAGAAATGACAAATGCATAAGCGACGTTCTCCTATGGACTCCAACTCCTGTACACACCAGTACTGGTTGACCTACAAAAACTTACATTCATCAACTCTGTGCGGACACTGGGTGCCGCCTAAAAGACAGCAAGAGCGATGGCTGATAGGGACAGATGGCAAGAGATAGTGAAGGAAAATTATGCTGTTAGCACGTCCTGATAATGATGATGATGCTATACATTTTTATGTACATTATTGGTGTAGTTGTTTCTTAAGAGATTTTGCTCTCAGTTACATGGTTTCAAGTATTCCTATCTAATACTAATAATTATATGGTTTCAGGTAACTATTTCTATTTAATAATAGTTACTTGTTTGGACACGGTTGTTTAGTTTCAAGTAACTAATAATAATCTTTAGTACACAATTACAGCTTCAAATAATTAATCTTGAAACATCATATACAATTATGTGGTATCAGATATTCCTATCGAATACGAATGATTTTGCAAAACATCTGTTTGACTCATCGATGGTTTTTAACAGGTACTACCTCTTTGGGTTAGAATAGACATGGGAATAATAATGATGAAGATGTACTCCACAATTCCCAGGTCTTCAGAGCAAAAGCCTCACCATCAAATGCGGTTTCGTGTCCTACCCAAGACACCCTCCTGTGGTGGGGCTTACCCTTCTTCAGAGGATACAGCCAACGTATTCTAAGCTACGCCCAGGAGGCGTTTACCCAATCAGAACACACCACAACCACTCATAATTCTAAATCTTGATTTCCATAATTCTGCTCCTGATAAATGGTGAATGTGGAGGATGCGGTAAAGTTGTCCACATTAATGAAGCGATTATCGCCCTTGTTCTGATGCTAGTGTGAGGTCGAGCGATTGGCAAGATTTAGCGTCTTCAGACTATTATCTCTACGGCCCCATGAAAAAAGGTTTAAGAAGCAAACATTATGCCAGTGACAAGGAAGTGAAAACTGCAGTGATGAAATGACTCAAAGAACTGTCATACAGAATTTTACGAAACTGGGATACATGTTCTTATTTGAAGGTGGAATATTACTACAGAGAGAAACGGTGACTATATTGAGAAATAGGGATGTAATTCAAAGAGGACCAACTTCATTTTGATGTATGATACATGTTCCTGTGTCGGTAATTATTCCTCTATTAAAGAAAAAGGCATTACTTTTTGGCTCACTCTCGTATATGATATATACTCTTGATAGCTTCATATATAAATATCTATAAACTAATATCACTCTATATATTTCTATATCCTTTGGGGAGGAATCCCATGGCGTAATAACTGAACTGCAGCCTCGAAGTAAACGAGTTCGAACTCCAGTTGCGATATTACGTTCACTCTTCGGCTATTACTCTTGGAAAAGGTATGAAACTCGTCATTCCCCCTGGCTACGAGTTAAATGGTATCCTTCTTCTGCGAAGATAGCTTCAGAATTGAATAACACTAGAAGATTGATATACCATTTAACAAAGAAACCAAACGGAAACACTATGATCTCTTTATAACTATGAATATCAATATATTAATCTATTTACTTTTGCAAATTATCTATCTAATAACAATCAACAATCAATCTATATAACTATATATATAAATGACTATATATTATAATAATCTTTATTAATAACAATATATATAAATATCTATCTATATCTATATATATATATATATATATATATATATATTTAATGTTATAATATTCATATTTTTACTAATGTAAATATCTACATATCTAAATATATATTACAAAATCTACATAGAAATATATATATATATATATATATATATATATATATATATATATATATATATATATATATATATATATATATATATAGCTGCATTGAGAGGTTTATTAAAAAATAGCGATATCATTATCACCTCTTCTGTTGAAAGTAGCGGTGTTGTTATAATGGATTCTACACAAAATAACAGAATTATTACATGACCAAGACACATATAAACAAATTACACAAAAAACCGTAACTAAAAATGTAGATCTTTTCAATAAGTCATATAAAAATCCATTTCTACAGAAGACACATTCTCGTCTATAATTCTTAAAATTTATGAACTTCCAAAAACTCACAAACCTGAAATTCTTTTACGACCAATTGTTTCTGGTATTAGAACTGTCCCCATAACATCGCGAAATATTCTTAGTCAAAATATTACCCTTTCCTCTTAGCTAGGATTAACAATTCACACATCAAGAACTCCGGTGATTTACTCAACAAAATAATATTAACGCAAAACAAATCTACAGCCAGTCTTGACATAACATCATTATACACTAATTTTCCAGAAAATAAATGCAGTAAACTTTTATAAAAATCACCCCAAGAAAATCAACATTACATTTGCCTGTTAATTGAATTTACTCATTATGCGCAAAACATTGCTTTTTTTTATTGTTTTTTCTAATGGTATTTTTTATTAACAAAATTTGGTTTAGAAATGGGTTCGCTTCTAACTGGTTTCTTTAAATGCTTATTTCTTGTAATTTTAGAAGTAGGTCTATTTAAATTCATAATACCCAAAGATTCTAGTTATTTCTGTCATATAGATATATTATTTATATATCCACAAAATAATGGAAAAAAAATTACGGATAAATTAAACAAAATTGAACCTACCATAGATTTTATCTACGAGCTAGAAACTAAGAACACATAAATTTTTAAAAAGATATTTTACTAATAAATAATAACAACAAATCAGAATTTAAATTTCACCATAAATCAACTGATAAAAATGACCATATACATTTTTACTCACATCATAATACCAAAAAAAAAAGTAAAATAACCATTGGCTTTTACCTTAAAGTCCTTAGAATTTGCAACCCAAAACTTTTAAATGATGAAGTTGACTATATAGAAAATTCCTTTGCACAATTTCAATATTCTAAATCTTTTATTCAACCTGCTAAAATAAAAGCTTTTAAAAGTCGCCAACGTAAAAGTTTTCCCCAAATTTCCAATAACAGTTTTTTCAATTATAATCAATGACACAGATATAGTATTTTATCCAATACTTCAACCACAAATACCACCGAAGAAAAAAACTTAACCTTGGAATTAAAACAATAACAAACTCTTCATAAACAATTAAGAATATAATCGACGATAAGAATAACAATAATCATATCAAATATAATGCGGACATATACGCTATCCAATGTTTAGTATGTAATAGAAAATATATAGGAGAAACTTCATGATCAACTAAAAAGTGTATACATGAACACAACAGAGACGTAAGAATTGGCGACGACAAAACGCGTTAGTAAAACAATTTAGAAACTAATCACAATTTTAACTTTAAACATTCCAAAATATAATAGACTACATAGAAAGATTGTTAAATGTAGCATTATTTCTAATTATAATACTATGAAAAAAAGTCATGTTTTTTTCAGCATCTCCTTATCTAGTTTAATTAGAGCAAAAAAGTTATAAGATCTTTTAATTAGATTAGTTCTTTTTATTATCTATATTTATATTTACTTTTTAATGTTTTTCGATAATACTTCAAAACATCATTGATGGTTTTATTACTGATTCTGTTACATCTGGGTATCACGAATTGTGTGCCCACGTACGAAAAGGCCATGTTTCACTTGAGAGCACAACGACTTGGAGAATGTGTTATATTTGGTAGAGCATTATATGAACTTGCAGATGGTTGTAACTTCGCCAACAAGAACGAAGAAATAATTCATTATTGGACTTCGGCACAAAGAAAACCAGAACGCTTACCCCAGACTTGAAACTAGATAAAGCCTTTGAAATGGCGCGAAATTATGAACAAATCAGAATACAAATGAAAGGAGAGCAGGCAACAATCCTCGATGAAGTCCTAACGAAAGTGGTAAACTTTTGAATTACTCTCAGACCGAAACCAAAAATATCTAGAAAAAAATGTAGTCGATGAAACCGGCTACATGAATGGGGCCGGTGTCCAGTAAAAGGAGAAAAGTGTAAAAAAATTCAGCCGCCTCAATCACCTCGTAATATGTTGCCGGACGAAAATAAGCAACGTCCAGGAAATAAAACACAACATGGTGGAATATATTTTAGGGTCACTTACAGAGGAAAATACAAAGCTCTACCCATGGTTCGCTTATTTGAAGATTTTCAGTTGACACTTGAAGTTTAAAATAGACTCGATAATGGACATCACAGTAATGAGTCACAAAACGTATAGAATTCTTCGGAATAAATCGCCTTTAAGACCCGTTGATGGAAGATTCAAAAGTCCAGGTGGCACATTATCGCGCAAGGAAAATTCCGGGCTTTCACGATACATAAAAGAAGAAATGATATATTTGAGGTATTAAATGATCGGGACAAAGAAAATTTACTGTTCAGAGAGATTGCTTTATTTGATGCGAATGGTCGACCAAATCTGGAACATTTTCGACCAAAAAGGCTGCATGAAAATTGAACCAGTGAAAATTCCTCTGAGAGAAGATGTGTTATGACTTCGGGATTGATACCGTTTCCACTTCTACCAAAATTAAAAACTGAACTGGAACCTCTTGAAGGTGAGGGTATAATAGAAAAAGTCACCTAACCGACAGACTTGTGCGTGCCAGTTGTTCCAGTTAGGAAGAAAAAAATGGCTATGTGCGTTTATGAGTTGACCCAAAAAAGACTAACCACGCGGTCAATTGTGTACTGTGTGTGATACTCAACCAAGATAATCTAGTGCCAAAATTGAATAGAGCTACTATCTTTCCAAACTAGATGCGACAACTGGTTTTCAAACTTTAGAGAAACATAGTTGTCAACGATGACTTTTCTCACACCTACAGGTCGTTATTGCTTTAAACAGTTAACTTTTGGGATATAATCGTTATTGCTTTAAACAGTTAACTTTTGGGATATAATCGGCACCTGATATATACCAGCGACGGATGTCGGAGCTATTAAGAGATTTAGAAGGAGTAGAAACTATAAAAGACGACATTCTGGTTTATGCGAGAACCAATTTGGAACATGATGAACGACTGAAGAAAACTCTCGAACGAATAAAACAAGTTGGTAAGAAAATATGTGAATTCAGTCAAAGTCATGGAACATGTCCCCAGACACCTTCCACAAAGCAAAATTGATAACAGCAAGACTAAAGACACAGAATTGTGCGTAAACGTCGAAACTAGACTGTTATCAGACATAAAACTTGGGTTGATTGGTAGGTTGTTTTGTTTTACGACGTATCAACCGTTTTCGGGTCATTTAACGCCGAATTAAATTTCAAATAATTCAGTTTAGTATAAGTATAGATTTTGTTTACAAACACTTAAAAGTCAAAACAGTCTTATTTGAAACAGTTCAGTTTAGCATATGTACAAAGTTTAGTCCTATTTGACCCATAGATTGGACCCAATTAAGTGCTACCACTTTTGTGGAGGTGCCCGTGGTGTAATGGTTATTGTCGTAGGAAATGAACACGGCGACATGAGTTCAAATCCTGGACGAGACTGACTGCATTTCACATAGCACTAATACCCTTGGGAAAGCTATGAATCCAATTATTCTCCCTCCAGCTCTGGGTAAATAGTAGGACAGACTAGGTTCTTCAGCTTTGGTTAGGCAACTAGTCTAGGAGAAGGAAAACTCTGAATTAAAACCTGTTAAACCCCGCTTAAAAATTGACCATGTGTCATATCCTGCCCGAGCGGAGGGGTTGGGTTGGTAAATAGGATTAAGTGCTACCACTCCGGACCTAAGTGAACCTGGGAGCGATGGCACT
This sequence comes from Sepioteuthis lessoniana, assembly GCA_963585895.1. NCBI lineage: Eukaryota > Metazoa > Mollusca > Cephalopoda > Myopsida > Loliginidae > Sepioteuthis > Sepioteuthis lessoniana. Next base: position 32,597,817 of record OY757935.1, read on the forward strand.
GAATGGGTAGTTCGCATTCCCCAAAGCTCCAGCATTACAGGAATTTCACCATCAGATTGTTTAGAGTCATATCTAGGATACTCGTTTGGGGAGTCTTACCGTTCTACAGAGAAGCAGTATTCTGCAGCTGACTGGGCAAAGAAAAAAACTTGGTAATATTAGAAATGCCATACTTGTCGATAAAGTTTGATAAGAAGTTACCCACTTGACATTAAACAGATTGAATGAAAATGAACAACGGATTAAAGAAGAGATGGAGCCTTTCTTTCGATGCGAAAATAAACTATCAAAGCCTATTGTTCTACTAGGACCATATAGTGATTCTAGAATCACTCAGAATGGAAATAATAAAGGCAATCCATAGTGGTCACACGGGCATAAGCAAGGGTAGGAAACGGACTAAGGCCTCAGTGTGTTGGCTAAGAATGTCACACAAAATTGATGACCACATCCGAAGATGTACATTTTGCAATCAGCACCGTCCACCAAACGCCCATGAAACATGAAAACCAACACTATTATAGGAGAGGCCTAGGCAGAAGATAGGGAAAGACATCTTCACACAGAATGGACGGAATTAGCTTGTAGCAATCGACTACTTCTCATGTTACATGATCCACTGACCAGCGCCACAGTAATTGGTGAATTTAAAAATATGTTTGGCAGATGGGGGATCCGAAATGAAGTGACCAGTGACAATGGAACTCAATTCACAAGCATAATCTTTAGTGACTTTTTATCCAAATACGGATTTACTCACAGCACTGTAAGTCCCCACTTTCCTTAAGTGAATGGAGCAGCAGAAATTAGAGTTCAAATTGCAAAAAGACACTTACAACAAGCAAATACTTTTGTGGCTCTAATAGTATACTGTAGGACACCAATATCGGCCAACCCCCCCCAACTCCTGCAGAGTTAATTATGGGTAGGAAAATAAGTACCATTCGACGAAGCCATTTAAACAGACTAAATTTGAAATGTCCTGACTTGAAACAAGTCAAGGAGGCAGGTTCTTCAGCGTAAAGTCGGAGGAAAAAGAATCGCGATAGAAAAAATGGTACTAAGACACTCAAAAGTAGACGAGCTTTTGCGATTAAAAACCGACGATGAAAAATATACAGCATCCAAAAAAGTTTTGGAATCATCTGGTGACATATTCGCAATGTTGGTGATGAACGAGTGTTCCAAATGAAAAGGACTCTCTCATCGATCGAATTTCAGAATCAAAATAGTCACGAAGTATTCCAGTGCAAACGACACAAATCGTCTTAAAATAACCCAGACCGGGAGAGGTCTTGTCATCCATAGACCAAAGTACCTAACGGACTACGTACATAAAAAAAAAAAAAGACTAAGAACTATTAATAAGTTTTTCTGGATAAGTATCTTTTTCATCCATGAACATTAAAAAAGTGGAGATAAAAATAAAGATGTGAATTACAAGAAACAATGAAGATGTTCTAAAGAGAAAGAAAGAAAGAAAGAAAGAAAGATGTAGACTAGAAGAAACTGCGAAGACGTTCAAAAGACTTAAAAAAGAAAGAAAGAAAGAAAGATGTAGACTAGAAAAAAACAGCGAAGACGTTCAAAAGACGGAAAAAAAGAAAGAAAGAAGGAAAGAAAGAAACAAACAAACAAACAGAGAGAGAATGAGAGACAAAGAAAAATTGATAATAAAGAAAATAAACAAACTAATAAATATTCCTTGGGAGGGAAATGACGTTATCAAGAGTTATAGGTTTATTACTGATTCTTGTTACATTCGGGTATCACGAGTTGTGTGCCCTTTTTTTCATTGTTATTGATTTTGACACTTGTTAAGAAATGGTTAAACCCAACTGATGTGATCCCACGTCGTGAGTGAGAAAGCCTTAAATGAACGAATCCAACAAAAAAGATTGAACAATTATTCTTTTAAATTTCTTATAAAGTTTCAAAAACTTTTTAAAAAAATCCATCACAAATGCATAAAGTTAAAAATAAAATGCAAAAATATTAATTACGTCATAAACATTCGAAAGAGAACGGTAGTAGAATAATTAGATTTTTCTCATTTTTTTTTTTTTCGTTTCATTTTAAAATTTGAATATAATTCAGAACATACGACATCACCTATTAACGAGATGATGGTTAAAAGAAAAATGAACTGTTTAACAATGGCAAAATATTCATCTATAAATAACTCATCCTCTAACCTCCTTGTTTTTTCATACTTTTATATTTATTTATGTAATTATTTACGTAAATGTCTACATCATCATCATCATCATCAAGTCACGCTGATAGCGCGGATTTCCCTGACTCTTTTTCTTCCTTCCCATCCGTCCTTATTATCCATCACTCCGGGCAGGTCCACCAAACTACATCCAATATCCACACAAAGCTGATGTATATGAGTTCTTGCTGGTCGGCCAACACTGGCATGTCCATATGTAGGGATCTATAGAAGAACGTCACTTATGTGTTCGTCTTTGCTTCTCCAGCAGTGTCCCCCATGTCTTGTTCGTCTTATATTTTTTAAGATGGGAGGTAAGTGGCCGTACAGCTGCTGCTTTAGGAGTTGTTAAAAACAACACGTAGCATTCTTGTGTAGTTCTAACCTTGTTTTTTTTTTCTCATTGCGTTTTCTGCATACGTTTATATGTCTACACAGCAATATCTATCTATCTATCTATCTATCTATCTATCTAGATAGATAGATAGATAGATAGATATAATCAAATCATCAATATCTACATATTGCCATAATCTTTATATGTATGACTATGTATTATATCACTATTATATTTCAAACCACGCTAGCACACGTAAACACACACAAAAATATCCCCAAGGCACACATTCACATACACACAGACAGAAAATAACTATTAGTGAAATCCAAAACCACAACAACACATACACACACACACACACACACACACAACGACAAAAACATCAAATATCAAAGATGGGTAATGTAGACAAAGGTAAACGCACTCTAAGAAAAAGAGAGGATGACCTCTATATAAACCCATAACTAACTGAAAAACTTTCAAACTGCAAACAAGAGTGAGTTCAAGTCTCATTGAGAACCCCATTAACAAGGCCTTGTACTATATATGTTCTCTGACGAAACCAACAAGCTGGAAACATACACGTAGCCAACACGTTTGTAAGAGCAAAATAAATAGATTAAAAAAATACAAATCTCTTCGTGGACCTACTTATTTTAAAAATATATTTTTATTCTTCGCATAAATATAATCACTTTATGTAAACAACAGTATGAAGAAAATTGAATAAACAAAGGAATCCAATAGACCTAAATTTATTGCGAAAGAAAGTCGACGCTATTACATTTCGGTTGTAATAAACCATCATCAGGACTTTAAAAAGATATCGTGTTGATAGATCAACGATGGATGTTTAATAAAAAAAAAAAAAAAAAAAAAAAAAAAAAAGAAAAAATCGTTGATTTCTCAACACTTGGTATTATCATTTTTGAAGTCTTGGTGATGGTTTATTACAACCAAAACGTTACAACATCGACTTTCTTTCACAATAAATTCATCACTTTGGATTACACTGTTTTTCAATTTTTCATCCTTATGTCGGATTCTTTTCCATTATTTACTTTCAAACAACTATATGTATAAATGTCTATTGTTTGTTTGTTTGGGTTTTATGGCATATCAACCTTTGTCGGTCATTTGATGCCAAATTCAATCTTATTCAAATAAACAGCTCCAATTCAGTTTAACATAAGTTCACAGTTTAATTATCAAAAACATTTCTATTTCAGGCTATTCGGTTTAGTTAAACAGTTCTAATTCAAACAATTCAGTTTAGTATAAGTGCGTAGTTTAAACGTCAAAACAGTTCTATTTCAAGCAATTCAGTTTATCATAAGTACCCAGTTTAAACACACTGTTAAATGTAAAAACAATCAATTTCAAACAATTCAGTTTAGCGTAACTATTTAACCCATAGATAGGTTTGTTTGTTGGTTTCTTTGGGTTTATGGCATATCAACCTTTGTAGGTTATTTAAAGCCAAACCAATTCTTATGCAAATAAACAGTTCTATTTCAAACAATTCAAAGTACACAGTTTAAGTTACGTAAGTTAGCATAAGCACATAGTTTAAATGTCAAAAACATTTATATTTCAAGCAATTAAGTTTAGCATAAGTTCTATTTGACCCATAGATAGGACCCTATCAGGTGTTACCACTCTGGGTCAGAGTGGACCTGGGAGCGATAGCAATAAAGGGGTACTCTGCATTCCCCAAAGCTCCAGCATTACTGGAGCCTCACCATCAGATTATTTAGTGTCATATCCAGGACACATGTTTGGAGGGATCTTACTCCTCTGCAGAGATGCAGTCGGTGTATTCTACAGCCCCAGTTGACTGGGCCATATAAATGTCAATCTAACAATCTAACAATATATATATATGTATATATATATATGTAATCTTTATTATATCTATCTGTTTCTTCTATCTATTTATCTATCGATCTATCAGTGATCTTCTCGCGGTAGAGTGGCTAACGTGCTAGACTGTGGATTCGTAGTAAGCGAGTTCGAAATCCAGTCGTGCTATTACGTTTACTCTCGGACTAATACCCTTAGGAAATGTAGTAACCTCCCTAATCCCCCCAGCTATGGGTTAAATCGTAATACTTCTGTTCTTCTTCAAATATAGATTTGAGATTAGATAACCCACAAAATTTGATATGCCTTTAAACAAACGAAACAAACGCACATACACACGCATACATACACACAGGCATATATATATATATATATATATAGGTATTATTCGGTCCAGTTAAACCAGAGTTGGGAGTAATTCCTTCAGGACAAGAAAATCATTCAGGAGCTGAACATTTAAATTTTCCTGGTGGAGAGCTCAATGTAATTTTTTACAGAGCAATATTTCTTTAAAGAAAAAACCAAAGACCGGTTAATTATCGAACTTAACACGAAAAGAAAATGAATTAAACAAATAAACAAAAAAGTTAAATTACCGTAATTATAACTGACGAAATTTGAAAATAAAATAAATAGGTAAAAAAACGGAAATTCAATAAAACGAGGAGGTAACTCCTTAATCTCTTCCCCCCTCCCCCTCCACCCCACATGTCTAGTCTGTTTTATTTATCCATTGGATCTGAAGAAGTCCTGTTATATTTTTCTTCATGTTTTTGGTTTACACCAGAAACGAAAAAACAGGATGGAAATAAATTTATAATCCTAAATTAACCGGTCTTTGGTTTTTTCTTTAAAGATATATATATATATATATATATATATATATATATATATATATAGGGCGGGGTACGATAGTTTATCGTAGAAAACGGCATAGGCGAGAAACTGACTGTCAACAGTGTTTATTGACTGTGTTTATGCAATCCTAATTTAGATATATATGCCCTATCACAGATAGACAACTCCTTTTTCATTATTACAGGACATTATATTATTAATATCAATATCTACGTATATATTAGTACAAGGCTGAGACAAAAGTTTTGTAATATTTTGTTATGTGTTAGTTTGTGGTGTGTATATCACGTAATCGAAGCAGTTCGAGCCGGGAAGATACTCACTGCGGTTGGTGGTATAGTGGTAATTAGTGTGCTGACACGTTGTGCATTGCTATAGAAATTTACAAAACCTTTTGCTTTGATGTGGCACAAGGCCGAATGAATGGGGCGCCCAATGAGACTCGAACTCACTCGTGTAGGTTTGCTAGTCTAGCTTGCTAACCGTTACACCACCAGAGGTGCCCTACGTTGTGCATTGCTATACTCCGGGAGGCATTTGAAAGATACGAATTATGCCTCATGTTACCGAAATATTGTAAAAACAATGACTCTCCCAAGTATAATATTTACATTAATATTATAAACATTATAGTAATATGAATAATATATATAAGCACCATTGTAATATATAGATAGTGATTGAAAAAACATATATTATAATAGCAACTGTAGTGGCAGTATTATATGAAGATTAATATTTGCTTGAAGGACGTCACTTAGCTGAGACAGTGATGGCTTGCCTCTGCATCGAGATGTCGGTATTAAAGTCAAGATGAAAGCCTAGCTTCAGATGCACACCGCTAAGAGATTGACACAGTCGTCTAAAAACCTGACACTACGTAGCTTATTTTTGGTAGACGTTGTTTAAGTCAAACCTATACAATTAAAAGTGCGAAAACAATGTAGCGATTCCTTTCGAGAGAAAGAGATGTTCACAATGTTCACAATGTATTGAAATGGAATTCGCCAGTTTTCTTTTGTTTGTTTGTTTGTTGTTTTGTTTCTTTTTTTTTTATTTATATAAACCAATCATTTTGATACGTTGATATGTTCATTGAGTAGAACGAGCTTGAAATGATTGCATTTATTTCTTCGAGAAAAATCTAAGAATCTTATGGCAAAAATGGCGGGAATTTGTATTTAGGGTTTGGTTTGGTTTGGTTAATTTCTTTAACGGCATATCAACTCATTATGGGTTAACTAATGCCAAAATTTGATACATTTTTATATGCTGGATTGTATAATGAGAGAAGAAGAAGAAGAAGAAGAAGAAGAAGAAGAAGAAGAAGGGAGGGAGAGAGAGAGAGAGAGAGAGAGAGAGAGAGAGAGAGAGAGAGAGACTGAAAAAAGAGTGTAAGAAAGAGAAAAGAAGAGAAAGAAAGGTTTTTGTTTAGTTGTTTAAAAAGCATATCAACTTCTAATGGGTTATGCCATGACAAAATCTGAATCATTTGTAAATGTTTGATCAGAATAAAGAAGAAGAAGAAGAAGAAGAAGAGAGTGAAAGGTTTCATTGGGTTTGGTTTGTTTGTTTAAAGGCATCTCAACTCTTTATGGGTTAATTAATACCAAAATTTGATTCATTTGTAAGTATCTGATTGAAATAGAAAAGAAAAGAGAGTGAGATAGTAAGAAGAGAAGAGAAGAGAAGAGAAGAGAAGAGAAGAGAAGAGAAAAAAAAAGAAAAGAGAAGAGAGAGAAAAAATTATATGTTTAATTGCATATCAACTTCTTATGTGTTATTCACTGCTAAAATTTGATTCATTCGAAAATAATTGATTAGATTGGTTTGGTTATGTTTTATGCCTTATCAATTCTTGTGGGTTGTTTAATGTCAGATCCTTAACACACACACACACACACACACACACACACACACACACACACACACACATATATATATATATATATATATATATATATATAATTTGTAAGCCAATAGTTTGGAGGTAATATTTTTAAACGAACCAGAGCTCATTTGTTTGCACACAGTTAACAGTTTTAAGGATTGTTGTCAAACACTAATAGTTTTATTTGAACACAGTTAAATGTTTTCAAATATTGTTATCTAACATTTATAATTCAATTTAAAATTAGTTTGCTTGGATACAAATTAATCATTTGTTTGCCCACAGTTAAATGATTTCAAGTATTGCTATGTAACACAAACAATTCAATTTAACATCAGTCATTTGTTTGCGCACTGTTAAATGGTTAAACATTTCTATTCGATCCATAGATGGAACCCTAACAGGTACTATTACTTTGCTTTAGAGTGAACTTGAGAGTAATGGCAATGAATGGGTACTCCACATTACCCAAAACTCCAGGACTGGATCCTTACCATCAGATGCAATTTAATGTAATACTCAGCTCACTAGTATCATTTACTCTCTAGATAGGACCCTAAAAGTTACAACCAATTCGGGTTAGAGTGGATCTGGCAGTAATGGCACTCAAGGGGTACTCTACATTCCCCCAAACTCTAGGACTGGAACATCATCATCAGATGTTTAGTGTCATACCTAGAACACTCGCTGGGGGCGGGTCTAACCCTCCTGCAGAGGTGCAATTGGGGTATTCTATATCCCCAGCCGAGTGGGCAGAGTGATTAGAATAAAGAAGAAGAAGAAGAAGAAGAAGAAGAAGAAGAAGAAGAGAGAGAGAGAGAGAGAGAGAGAGAGAGAGAGAGAGAGAGTTTTGAGTTCATTTGGTTTATTTGTTTAACGGTATATCAACTCCTTTTGGGTTAGTAAATGCCAAAATTTGGCTCATTTGAAAATGTCTTATTAAAATAGAAAACATATAAAGTGAAAGAGAAAGAAGAGAAGAAGTGAGTGAGAAAGGTTTTTATTTAGTTTGGTTTATTTGTTTACGGTATACCAACTTGTTATGACTTATTCAATGCCGAAATTTGATTCATTTGTTAATAATAGTTTTCAAATAATTATATAGTTTCAAGCAACTAATGATAATAATCCTTAGTGGAAAATTATATCTTCAAGTAACAATTCCTAATTCAAATAATTTGCACATTTATATGGTCTTAAGTATTACTCTCATTACAAATAATTTTCAAACAGATCCATTTGATCCATAGATGGAATCCTAATTGGTACTACCACTCTGACTCAGAGTGGACCAAGGAGTGATAGCAATATCAATTCTTGTGGTTATTTAATCTCAGATCCTTGACACATAAACACACACATATATCTCATTACTCAAGAACTGGAGCCTCACCTCCCGATTCAGGTCAGTGTCATATCCCTCTTTCTATAAAGGATGCAGTCAGTGTATTCTAAGCCCGGCCGATAAGGCTGGCTGTATCTTTTGTCTTTGAAATATACTATGAATATATCTTACTTTTTTAATACAATTTTCAAGCACCATAAATATTACTTTCTTATACAATTTAAAACCTCTTTTCATTTAAATACATTGTGAATCCCTCGTTCTTTATTATATGCAAATATCTTTTTTTAATTGTTTAAGAGTAAAAGTAAAAGGAGTATTTACGGAGTGTAAATACTCCTTTTACTTTTTAAATGCATTTCGCGCATCCCTTCTTTAAGCATTTCCTTCTTTCCTTTTCTTTATACACTGAGGAAATCCTCGTTTTTAATCACCAGGAATATCCCTTTCTTTCATACCACAAATACCCCTTTTCGTTTTAATACACTATTTTTATTTTCTCTCTTTTTCACTGCAGCATTAATAGCTCTTTCTTTCTTTCTTTCTTTCTTTCTTTCTTTCTTTCTTTCTTGCTTTCTTTCTTTCTTTCTTTCTTGCTTTCTTTCTTTCTTTCTTTCTTTTATACACCGTGACCCCCTCGTTTTTAATCACCAGGAATATCCCTTTCTTTCATCCCATAAGTACCCCTTTTCCTTTTAATACACTATTTTTATTTTCTCTCTTTTTCACTGCAGCATTAATAGCTCTTTCTTTCTTTCTTTCTTTCTTTCTTTTATACACCATGACCCCCTCGTTTTTAATCACCTGGAATATCCCTTTCTTTCATCCCATAAATACCCCTTTTCGTTTTAATACACTATTTTCATTTTCTCTCTTTTTCACTGCAGCATTAATAGCTCTTTCTTTTTTCTTTCTTTCTTTCTTGCTTTCTTTCTTTCTTTTATACACCGTGACCCCCTCCTTTTTAATCACCAGGAATATCCCTTTCTTTCATCCCATAAGTACCCCTTTTCCTTTTAATACACTATTTTTATTTTCTCTCTTTTTCACTGCAGCATTAATAGCTCTTTCTTTCTTTCTTTCTTTCTTTCTTTTATACACCGTGACCCCCTCGTTTTTAATCACATGGAATATCCCTTTCTTTCATTCCATAAATACCCCTTTTCGTTTTAATACACTATTAACATTTTTTCTCTTTTTCACTGCAGCAGTAATAGTTCTTTCTTTCTTTCTTTCTTTCTTTCTTTCTTTCATACACCGTGACCCCTTCCTTTTTAATCACCAGGAATATCCCATTTTTTCGGCCAATTGGCCTTTTGGGTAGAGTGTTCGCCAATGGCCCGAGAGACGGAGTTCAATCCCTGGTCGAGTCATACCAAAGACTCAAAAAATGGTACTTGATATCTCCTTGTTTAACACTCAGCATTATAAGGTACGTATCAAGGGTAAAGTGGAGCAATCTAGGAAAGGAGTAATGCTCTTCCCTACACTTCGGTGTAGTAGCTATTGAAAAGGGAGCCTTCGGGTCACCCTCGACTACGGTCGCCAACTTTTTTATACCCCGTAAATACCTCTTTTCATTTTAACAGACTATTTACAATCCTTCTCTTTTCATTGCAGCACGAATATTTCTTTGTGTATTTCTTTCTTTTAAACACTGTGAAACCACCCTTTTTTAATTACTGGGAATATCCTTTTCTTTTACCCTGTAAATACCCCTTTTCGTTATAATACATAATTAACATTCTTTCAGTTTTTTATTGCAGCATATGAACATCTCTTTCTTTCATTCTTTCTTTCACACAGCGTGAAAATCTCTTTTTTAATCACCAGGAATATTTCTTTTTATATCCCATAAATACTCCTGGTTTTTTTAATCTCCGCTAATATCCCTCTCTAGAATGAGTATCCGCTTGCTTTTCATTTTCTTTCTTTCTTTCTTTCTTTCTTTCTTTCTTTCTTTCACGCTGTGAAAACGTCTTTTTTGAAATCACTGCAAATATCTCTTTCTTATACCACGTAAATATTATTTTTTTTTATCAAAATCTGAAAGTCTCTTTCTTTCTTTTATAAGCTCGAGATTTCTTTATTCGATACATCGTGAATATCCTATTTCTACATCCTGTAAATAACTCATTTCTTTATATATGCAACGAATGTTAGATATTTCCTTTTTGACCGGCCGCGTAAGTTACGTGAGTGGCAAACAGGATGTATACCAGTGACTTAAGGTAAACAAAATGCGGAAGAAATGTCACTTGAATTTCGTGGGGGGCATGCTGAAGGGAAGAGTTACCACAAATATTGCGTGGGCACCCGGAAAATAATATAATGACTGAAGATTTTCGACCCGGAGCAGAAAAAAAGAGGGCAGGCAGAAGACTCACTAGATGTTTCACCGCTCTGGGCGCTTGTCTTGTGCCAGACGGCCGAGGGTTTAGAGGTAGAGAGAGGTCTGAACTGTACAAGACTCGCTAAGGTCAAAAGCGGGTATGGTCCCAGAAGAAATATGGGGTGCCTTGCGAAGGCCCTGAAGTCGAAAAAATATAGAATCAGAGATGATTAGATATTTTGAGTTGGCCCTGTACCAGTCTCGTGAAAGCAGAACGAAGAAGAAGCAGTTCACTGAGGATTTTGTATCTCGTTCTATGTGAATATCTAAGTTATTCCCTGCTCTCTCCTTCAATCATTATTTCGTACATTTCGATGAAATAAAGACTCAGCGTGGTTGTACCTGTTAGGATCCTATCGGTAAGTCAGATCTATTTGGACATTATTCATAGGCGATAAGATTGGGGGCAAAAAATACTCCTACCAAACAACTACATGAAAAATGTAAATATCAATGAACACGATTCTTTAGCCTTTAGACATAACCCGAGACGAGTGGGAATATTCCATTTTATCAGACCTTTCTCCATTGGTATAATGGTTAGAGTGTTCGCCAATGGTCCGGGAGACCGGCGTTCAATCCCAGGTCGCGTCATACCAAAGACTTTAAAAATGGTACTTGATACCTCCTTGTTTAACATTCAGCAATATAAGGTACGTATCAAGGGTAAAGTGGAGCAATCCTGGAAGAGGAGTTGCGCCCTCCCTAAATCCTCACTGTTGTAGCAATTGAAAAGGGAGCCTTTTGGTCGCTCTCGACGAAAGGGAGACAACTTTACTTACTTTACCTATATTTGTAAACATTATGGGTTGTTGTTTTTTCTTCTCCCGGTATACAACACGAACATCTCTTTTCTTCTACTTATTTAAATACTAGTTTGAATACAATCTTCAAAATTCTTCAAGAGAGAGAGAGAGAGAGAGAGAGAGAGGGAGAAGGAGAGAGAGAGAGAGAGAGAGGTGAGGGGTATCTTTAGCACAGTTAAAGAAAAATGAAAAAGTAAAATCATCACCATGCAGCGTATCTCAAGATAAGGAAAACTAACTCTGTAACTAGAATTTAAGAGTAATCAACCTCCATTTTCTATATGACAGTCACGTCAGTTTGGGGGTGTTCGATCCTTTTTAGGGGTAGGTAAGAACTTTCGTTTTTATTTTATTTATTTATTCATTTATTTATTTGTTCAGAACTCAGTCACATATGTTGTGTGCCAAATTTTGTAAAAATCGATTGAGCGATTTTCGCGTATACAAAACACGCGCTTACACACACACACACACACACACACATATATATATATACAGTTTTACCTCTCTGCAGAGATGAAGTCAGTGTATTCTGCAGCTCCAGCCGACTGGTCCAGAGAGAGAGAGAGAGAGAGAGAGAGAGAGAGAGAGAGAGAGAGAGAGAGATCGAGATCGTTTTTATTGCACAGAAGAAAATAGAGCTTTCATGAATTTCCATTATGTAATCCAAGAACTTTCCAAACAATGAAAATAAATGACAGTCATTAAATATAGAAGTGTGTCGTGTCGTGTGACACAAGATGAATGAATAAGAATCTGACTTTATGATTTAATGGCTACATTTCCGATAACAATATCTAATGATCCCTTTATATCATTCGCTCTATCAGCATCTTCTCGAATACATCGAACGTATGGCACTAAACTGCATTCAATATTGAGGCTCCAATTACAGAGCTTTGAAGACCGTATGTATTTCTCTTCCCTCTGTACATGCAGAATGTAACATAAGGTCAATTTTTAAGCAGAGTAAAGCTGGTTTGAATTCAGAGTTTTCCTTCTCGACAAGTCATCATCCTAAGATAAAAGATCCTATTTACCAACCCCTCCGCTCGAGCAGGATATGACACAAGGTCAATTTTTTAAGCGGAGTTTAGTAGGTTTGAATTCAGAGTTTTCCTTCTCCTAGACTAGTTGCCTCACCAAGGCTGAAGAAGCTCGTCTGCCCTACTTTTTACCCATAGCTGGAGGGAGAATAATTGGATTCATACCTTTCCCAAGGGTATTAGTGCTATGTGAAATGCAATCAGTCTTGTCCAGGAATTGAACTCGGATCGCCGCGTCCATATCCTGTGACGATAACCATTACACCTCCAAGATAAAAGATCTCAGTCTGTTTAAATACTTATGTATTAATGGAGGAAAAATAGTTGGATTAATACCTTTGCCAGGGGTATTAGCGCAATGCGAAGTACAAAAACACCCAAATGCATAAGCGCGAAGTGAAAAGTAAACCACCTTGTACAAGATTTGAACTTAGTTCGCTAATTCCATTTCCTATGACGTTAACCGTTGCGTCACAATCACTTTGTTGAGTGTAACATCCCGGAAGTGTCTTGCTGGTACTTGCTTCGTGGAAGGATTAAAAAAACCGCTGCTCGTCATTTCTGTTCGCATTTATCCTTTCATTCCCACATTTATTACTTGTTTTAATTCAATCTGGCCGGTTTTTTTAGTGAGTTTCCAACCGCCATTTCATAAATCCATAAAAAGAAGAAGACTGCATCTTATCTATATCTGTTAAAGCACGTTTTGAGAGGCTTCTAAACGTTAAAACTCTCAAATCGCGTTCGACTTTTTCTGTTGTTTTCAAAAAGCCCAACCAACTAACTCCTCACCCCCCAAAACTCCCCAAAACAAACAAAACAATATCAGACTATTTTGATTTCTGGTTATGTGATTTCTTTAATCAATCTGCGCGCATCTGTGATTCCAAATCATTAGTTCTATTTCATTCAGTTCACTGGTTATCTAAAAAAAAAATTATCTGTTGGTCACTCGTCATTATCTCTGCTGATGTATGACCTCGCAGTTAAAGCCTGTTATCAGGCTCTGAACTCTATGACTATTTACATTATAAAAGTGTGGTCACCCATTTATTGGCATTACTCCCAGGTGCACTCTGAGTCGGGGTGGTAGTACTCGTTAGGGTCCCATCTATAAGTCCAGTAGATCTGTTTGAAATTTTTTTTGTATTAGATAGGAATACTTATAACCATAGAACTGTGTGCAAATTATTTGTGTTAAGAATAATTACTTGAAGCTTTGTTTAGGAAAGATTATCATTAGTTATATGAAAACATATTTTCTTGAGAAAACAAAGATAAAAAAGACAGAATTTGCATTAAATAAGTATTAAACAACCAAACAAGAAAATAGCATAAAACCAACCATTACTAATTAAGTTTAACGATAGTTCTTCAAGGTGGAAATGTTAAATAATTGCACAATATTATTGCTTAGTTAGGACTAACAATCCTGACAAAGCAAAATTATTTAAATCGATAAATACCTCAAGTGTCACTCACAGCAAGTAAAAAGAAATTCCCTACAAAACTTGTTTCATAAAACAATATTAATTTGGTTAGATTATATAAAATAAAACTTATAGATATTTTCTATAACGTAGATTTAACTTTTATATTAATGATTATCGTTAGTAATCGTTTGGTGTATATTTTTAACTGACTAAAAAGAATATAAAATAACCAACTGAACTCTCAAAAACGAGTACTTCAGCTAGTAAGAAATGATATTTGATGCGTTTGCAGTAACATAAAAAGACACAAGAATTTATACCAGTGACAAAATCCGAACAAAATCAAATATGACCAAGGAAAATTGTTGCAATTGGGAAAATGTGAAGCTTTCAATTATTTCAAGTAAAAAAAAAAACTAAATGTACTTTACTGTTAGAGAAAGCCTTTGCTATACAGTGATCCCATCTTTTCAGTTAGAATTCTGAACAATAGAACTACCTTCACAAATTATTTGTTTATAGTGTTTATTGGCCTGTGTAGAATCAGTCACACTTTGGGGATAAACTGATGACAAAAGAGTGGTGTACGAATGGGCCACAGATTCTCTCGAATTCAGTGTTTTTTTTCTTCTAGACCGGTTGCCTTGCCGAAACTAAAGTGACCAGTCTATCCGACCCATAGCTGTAGGAAGAAAAGAAAGATTCATGCCTTTCTCAAGGTTATTAGCGCGAAGTGAAATATAGATTGAACTCGGTTTGTCGGTCTTATATTTATATATATATATATATATATATATATATATGTGTGTGTGTGTGTGTGTGTGTGTGTGTACTTGTATACAGAGTATTATGTGCAATGCAATACATAGCCGACAATAATTCATTTCTCTACCGACTACGCTAAATAATGTGTTCCGACTATTAATCATTTTTTTTTATAAATATACTCATGGAGATTAAGGAGAGAGACAAAAATAAATCAAAATATATTCTGAAAAATCGAAAAAAATAAATGAGTAAATAAATGAAATAAAGTTATAAAGAAAGAAAACTGAACGTTTACAGTTTTTTTTCTATTGCAGAGAGAAATCATAAAACGAAAGAAATAGACATTGCAGAAGACATTAACTCACTAAGCAATGTGCGCATGTGCAGAAATGTGCGCATGCGCACGAAAGCATTAGCAAATACATACACTCTCACACACAGATATATCCTACAACTTAATGGCTTGCATGCATGCATGCACAAACTTTATATATATATATATATATATATATATATACATAATGTTTGGTTTGATTTCTTTGTTTAATGGCATATCAAACTTCGTGAGTTATTAAATGCTAAAGTCATCATTATAGAAGGACTACTATTGAGTAGAGTCATAAATAATTTTCGTTTTTAAAAACCAATTTGCAATCATGCATTTCAAATTTTCAACCGGAAATTACCTGATTAAAGAATGCTTTCGTCCAATTTTAGTATATGTACCACCAAAGAGTGCCTTCATCGGCCATTCTTATTTCAGTAGTTAAAGATGGTGCATCATAACTTAATCTATGATCTCCCACCACTAAAATGGAAGAAGTGAAATTGCATATTTGACATGTGATATGATAGGAGTTTAAAAATAACAAAAACGCTATCGAAACAGCTTAGAAAATGTGTAATGTGTCATTCATTACTAACCCCTAAGTTTGAAATTGGTTTTCAAAGTTTCATTCTGGAAATAAGTCTGAACCCAGACTAGGACGCTCATCAGACCTCGATGAAGATACTTTCAGAGAATTGGTGGAATGCAATCCGCGTAAAAGTACTCGAGAATTCTCACTTGACCTCAACACATTGACCTCAGTCTGACGCCACTTGAAAAAAATAGGAAAAGAGAACAAGCTGAGCGTTTCGGTTTCTCATACTCTTCTAAGAATAAAGAAAATCGCATATCCATAGTGATAAGTCTTCTTTAAAGACAGAGAAGTGGCCCGTTTTTTAAGAATATCTTTACAGATGAAGAAAAATGGGTCTATTATAACAATGTTCAATGCAAAAGCAATAGATTGACAAGGATGAATCTTCACAGACTACCCCTATAGCGGAGTTTTATTGAAAAGTTACGCTGTGTGAGACCGCCGCGATATTATTCATTTTGAGTCTTTATACAGCAATCAGACATTCAATACAGACTTATACTTTCAACAGGTGCAGCGTATGCATGAAAATCTAAGAAAACGTTCCGCACTTGTCAAGAGAATTTTGTTGTACTTCTTCAGGATAATGCAAGGGCAACGTTCAGGAAAAATCACGCCGGAAAAATACTGAATTTAGGCTCAGGTGTTCTACCCTATTTATCATATTCACCAGACTTTGCAACGAGTGATCATCTTTTTCATTCACGATAAAATGCTCTGTATATTCAAAAATTTTCTCGAGAAGATCCAGTAAAAACGTTTGTCGAAACTTGAGCCCAAAACTCATTGAATTTTATTTGAGATGAATTTAACAGCTACTTTATAAATGGCAAGATCTGATTCAAAATAATGACAATAATATAATATATATATATAATAATGACAATAATATTATATAAAATAATATAATAATAATGACAATAATATAATAATGACAATTATAATAATGACAATAATAATAATAATATAATGACAATAATATAATAATGACAATTATAATAATAATAATATAATAATAATAATGACAATTATAATAATAATATAATGACAATTAATAATATAATGACAATTAATAATAATAATAATGACAATTATAATAATAATATAATGACAATAATATAATAATAATGACAATAATATAATATAAAATAATGACAATAATATATATATATATATATATATATATATATATATATATATATATATAAAGTAAGTAAGTAAAGTTAGCGACCATAGTCGAGGGTGACCCGAAGGCTCCCTTTTCGATAGCTACTACACCAAGGTGTAGGGGAGGGCGCTACTCCATTCCCTGGATTGCTCCACTTTACCCTTGAACCGTACCTTATAATGCTGAGTGTTAAGCAAGGTGGTATCAAGTTCCATTTTTAAAGTCTTTGGTATGACTCGACCTGAGATTGAACCCAGGTCTCCCGGGCCATTGGCTATATATATATATATATATATATAATGCAAATTTCATATGAATTTCTCTGCAAATTTCATTCAGTCTATGCTTTATATATATATACATATGCTTCTAATGTAAATTTGTTAAAATTTTATTGTTTATTGTTTATAAATTTATGTAGGCAAAGTTTTTTATTTGTTGTCTAAATTTCTGAGAAGAAGCTTGATGATTTTTATCATTAAGGATTTTTAGACTAATGTCTTCATCTTTATGGTTATTTCCACAACGTTTCGGCCGATATGTCCTCCGTCCTTCTTTAGGTGTTTGTCGAACTCGGGAACCTACACGGAACTTCGAATTACGTCCTTCACTGAATCCACGAGGGTCGCCTGTTCTGATTCCGTTAGCCATAACCGGGTACAAGTGTTAAGTATTCCTGTATTGTTAATCGCCTGAAATCAGGATTGAACCTGCAACCTCCAAATGATTGTCTCCTTAGAAGCTTAGGGAACCAACGCCTATAACCGTTACACTATGTGTTCTGTGGAAATAACGATAAAGAGGAAGACAATAGTCCGAAAACCCTAAATGATAAAGTTTTTTTATGTTCATATAAGAAGCGTACATGAAACCACAATTCACTATGTGTGTATGTGTGAGTGTGTTCAAGAAAAATTTTAAGTGAATGTTCATAAATATCCAACGAAGTATTCTAAGGCAACATTAAAGTGAAAAAATAATGACATAACAAAATTTTATAAACCCACTTACACTTATCGGAGACCAATTGTTTGGAATTATTTTATTTGCTATGATCCAATTCTTTCAGATTCAAAAGATGTAAGGCAACATTAAAAAGTTGTCATTGAATAAGTAACAAACCTCTCTATGGTAACTTCCATTTTCTTTTAAGATGATCATTTTCATAAAGGATATCTCGACAGTATTATGTTAAAGATGAAACATTTTACTTAAAACTTCTCTTATAAGGCTGTCGTGAAAAGGATGATAGTTTCAACTTTATTCCTTCTCGATGGCCTCACTAGTCTGACCAATTAGATGCACTGATCAGAGTAGCGAGGCCATCATGCAAAATAGTGATGTCCATCCTACTTAAGAATCTTTTTATTGCATATCATGTGTAAACATATATATTTGATTTTATACACAGCTAGGGAAATATACATAAAGAAAAAAACTAAAAAAAAAAAAACCAAAACAACCAACCATTTTATCATATTTACCAACCCCTCCACTCGGGCAGGATATGACACAAGGTCAATTTTTTTAAGTGGAGTTTAACAGGTTTGAATTCAGAGTTTTCCTTCTCCTAGACTAGTTGCCTTACCAAGGCTGTAGAACCTAGTCTGTCCTACTATTTACCCATAGCTGGAGGGAAATTAATTGGATTCATAGCTTTCCCAAGGGTATTAGTGCTATGTGAAATGCAATCAGTCTCGTCCAGGATTTGAACTCGTGTCGCCGTGTCCATATCCCACGACGATAAACATTACACCACGGGCACCTCTACTAAACAACAACCAACCATTTTATGTCACCAGACAGAATATTGTGCACATAAAAGTTAAGCAAAAATGGGGCTTGTAATACACTGACTGAATCGCCTGCTGAGAGTAAAACCGTCGGAATCCACCCACCCAAAAAGAGCTGTTCTTAGTGATACACTAAACTGCATTTGATAGTGAGGCTTCAGTTTTGAAGATCTGAAGAATGTGGAATGCCTTTTCATTGCTATTACTACCTGTTCGACTTTGACTCGGAGTCATAGTACCTGTTAGAGTCCTATCAATTGGTCAAATAGATAGGCTATTAGTGTTTAATAGGAATACTTGCTACCGTAAAACTATAAATTATCTCTATTAAGAATAGTTATTTGAAGCTATAATTGTTTACTAAGAATTATTATTAGGTATTATAAACCATATGATTTACATGTACTACTTAATAGAAATAATTTCTTGAAATCATATAATTATCAGTATTAAAGGGGAATACTTGAAACCATACAACTGTGTGCAAATTATTTGTATTTGACAGGAATATTTGATATCATATAACTATGTGCAAACAAACTCTAAAGAAGCAATGAGACAAAAATGTTGATATAAATATGTGTAATATAATGACGGGGAACCTACTCGAATAAATTTATTAACCAGAAAAATAAGAATTTACCGAAATGGACTTTAGAAGAATAAAGTCAGTACATTACGAAAATGAAAATTAACGGAAATAGATTTTAAAAGAATGGGTTGAGGTTGTATTGTTATTCTTTTTTCTTTTTTCTTTTTTTTTCTTTTTGTAGAAAAATATATTGTTATTGTTCAGCTGGAAGCAGCTAAAACATAGACGAATTTGTTTTGGCTGAAAAAGTAGTCAAAGCTAGAATTATTTTGACACGCTGACACGCAGATTTAACCCTGAGGTCAGGACCGGTCATAATGACGACCAGATGGAAAGAGTTCAATTGTCGGTTGGAAACGAACATTTTTGAATAATATTTTTTTCTAAATTTGAAGGGTTGAGAATTCTAGTTAACCGTTACGATTTGAACGTTCACTGACGTAATCAGGAGAAGAGGAAAGACTTTCTCCTTTCTGGTTGGAGGTAAGAGGAGGCCTGACACTGGAAGTAGTATACAAAAAGTGGAAGGAGTAGAATTAATTGATAAACCCCAAGTAGGAGGAAATCGAGTACTGAAGATGTAACAAGTCGAAGGGGTAGAATTAATTATTGAAATTCAAATTAGGAGAAAATTGGTATTATCAAAAGCTTCGTCAACCACCACTCCATGGATGAGAGAAAATGCATATAAGCAATGATCATCACTCGATAATACGACACTTTGAGAGAGACAGAGAAAACCTGTGATAATACGTTACTTTGAGATGACCTTGCACCAGACTGCCCAGGGTGGAGAAGCGGGGAGAAACTGAGATAACACGATTCTTGGAAACGTCTTTGTATCAGACTCGTGGAGATAGAGAATTAAACAGAAATCGGGATAATATGAAACTTTAGAGATCAATGCGAACTGGCTACTTTAGTCTTGACCTTTTACCAGATTCTCAAACACAGAGAAGCCTGATCCAAAAGACTGAAATAAGCAAACATAATACACTGCTTGAGATCACTTTGTACTAGACTATCAAGAAAACGAGAGAAGTTGAGACCCGGAGAGTGAGAAAGGCAAACATAACCATCTCTTGAGATTGCCTTGTACCAGACTATAAAAAGCGTGAAGAGATAAGCCTAAATCTTATACGATAATTTGAGCGGCCTTCTACCTGACTTTGAATGCCTAGAAATTGACTGGATGTTAATTTGGGAATTAAGTCCCCGTCTATCACTACAATCCTCCGGGAAGGGTGAATGTGTGTACTATTTTTAAAGACACTTTTTAAAAACTAAATATCATTATTGTTACAAAGCCGTGTCCAGTTCTCTTTTTTTTTCTTTTTTTTTTTTGGCGTTCGACTTTTTTTATTTTTTTAACTTGTGTGGCCTCTTCCGTCCTCTCATTGACTGGCGACCCCGATTAGCGATCGCTCGGCTGTCTTGATCAAAAACACAACGAGCGCTTTTAAGCAAATCGATCGTGCTATCCGATGACATAACCAGCCAAGCCGAACGGCGGATTGAAAGCGGAATCACCCCAGTGTTTGAGGAAAGCCGGTGTATTGCTACATATACAATGAACACAATTCCCAAACCTCTAGGCATAAAATAACTCTTGATAGGTTCAAATGCCTTTAAAATCAATCAGTTAATCAAGATATCTTTATGCTTTCGATCATGAAAATCTCTATCGTTAGATATTTCTTTCTCTCTGTGACAAACTTTTCATGTAATATAGCCTGTGACATAAAAAAGTGATATTTTGATACATTTGAAGATACTAGTTTCTATACTAGATCTGTTAAAGTATCAAATGTTTGGCATGTCACTTTATCTAACAAATACCCACATTTTGAACGCTTAAATCCTGGATTAAAGAAAAAATTCTTTAACTTCAAGTTTCAATTAAAGAATTTTAAGAAATAATAATAATTGTTTCTTAATAATATGTATGATTGCTAATTAGCTAATTATTTGATATCACTAGAATTGTAGCTTAATAGTAATTTGGAGGTGCCCGTGGTGTAATTGTTATCGTCGTAGGAAAAGAACACGGCGACACGAGTTCAAATCCTGGACGAGACTGATTGCATTTCACATAGTACTAATACCATTGGGAAAGGTATGAATCAAATTATTCTCCCTCCAGCTATGGGTAAATAGTAGGACAGACTAGGTTCTTCAGCCTTGGTAAGGCAACTAGTCTAGGAGAAGGAAAACTCTGAATTAAAACCTACTAAACTCCGCTTAAAAATTGACCTTGTGTCATATCCTGCCCGAGCGGAGGGGTTGGTAAATAGAATAGTAATTTAGGCCACCACATCCCCGTCTCCAGTCAAAGACTCAGTTACATGGCTGCCAGGCCCTTGCTTAGTATAGTCTTGCTCCTGCATCAAATAAATAAACAAATGATAATACTAGAATTATCTCTTCCAGCAGTGGAGAACCTTTTTAGGTTTAAAGGCCACACTGAAATTTATTATCTACTAATAAGGCCAAACTCAATAAACCATTGGCATATCAGGTTATAAAAACGATACACAATCGTAATTGTTCTAGGTCTTGTGAAAAATCTTAAGACATCTGGTCAGTCTGATAAAAGATCAAATCACTTTAAGTGAACATCTGGTCGGTCTGATAAAGAATCGAATGACTTCATGTCAACATATGGTTGATCTGGTAGGAGACTGATTGACTTTACGTGAACATCTGGTAGGTCCGGTAAATAATCAAATGATTTCATTTAGACATCTGATAGGTTTAGTAATGGATCAAATAACTTTAACTGGACATCTGGTGGGTCTGGTAAAGAATCAAATGACTTCATGTAAACATCTGGTTGATCTGGTAGGAAACTGATTGACTTTACGTGAACATCTGGTAGGTCCGGTAAATAATCAAATGATTTCATTTAGACATCTGATAGGTTTAGTAATGGATCAAATAACTTTAACTGGACATCTGGTGGGTCTGGTAAAGAATCAAATGACTTCATGTCAACATCTGGTTGATCTGGTAGGAGACTGATTGACTTTACGTGAACATCTAGTAGGTCCGGTAAATAATCAAATGATTTCATTTAGACATCAGATTGGTTTAGTAATGGATCAAATAACTTTAACTGGACATCTGGTGGGTCTGGTAAAGAATCAAATGACTTCATGTCAACATCTGGTTGATCTGGTAGGAGACTGATTGACTTTACGTGAACGTCTAGTAGGTCCGGTAAATAATCAAATGATTTCATTTAGACATCTGATAGGTTTAGTAATGGATCAAATAACTTTAACTGGACATCTGGTGGGTCTGGTAAAGAATCAAATGACTTTATCGAGACTGAAGCTCCGTTTACCAAGACAGAAATGGACAGTGAATGAAACGTTAATTTTCTTTAAAATAGACTTCTAGAAAACAACACTCATTCCAGCGAGTTTTCCTCCGGTCAAAGCAACTCTGAATCTCCTCTTTTGATATGGCATGAAGCTACGCCGGAGTATTTTCTTTAATATCTTCAAATGTTATGCTTGAGTTGAATTTTGAGTTAAGGAATCAATAAAAAAAAAACTTGCACAGAGCTAGGTGTGGTGAGTATGGCGGCGCTGCACTAACCCAATTCCGTGTTTCGCGAAAAAACTGCTTCACTTGCTCTATTTTGTGTTTCGCTAAAAACTGCTCTTTAAAAACATCGAGACAGCCGATTGGAAAGTATCAAAAATTGGCTGTGACTCGTTTAAACTTCATCTAGACGTCTAAGCCTTTAGACATCATCCCTTTATAATGTAAATTTCTCCGTAGTACAAATATCTTTATTTAGATTTTAGATTAAAAAACGAATAAAGATTTGATATTAGGAGCATTTCAAGCTCTACTAGATATGTTCAAAAAGTCTGAAGACTTTCTGATTAGCCCTGACCCATCTAGAGATTGTCTAAACGTCTAAATATCACATTATTATATCAATTGCTTAGTTGTACTCACGTTTTCATTTTCATCTTAAATTCAGAAATTAAGAAAAAATAAAAATCTAGGGTCGATATTTTATCACACTTTGCTATTTGTTTTAATAATTTAAACAAATGTTTATCTCTCAATACATACACTGTATAGACATAATTTTGGTTGGCTTTATTTGTTTAACGGTATATCAACTCCTTATGGGTTATTTAATGTTTAGATTTGATTCATTTGTAAATGTTCTTTTATTATAGGGGAGGACAATATAAAAAAAAAAGGAAAAGAGAGTCCTAGTCGACTCGGTCGTTGTATAGTATCAAGTACTCATATCTAATGCTAATAATTCATACACCATTTTATGCTTTAAAATAACTATTTCTATTTCGTAATTATCATTTCGTTGACATAGTTATATGGTTTCAAGTATTCCTATCTAACTCCAATAATTTATAGACAATTATATAATTTCAATTAACAAATTATAATCATATTTACCAACCCCTCCGATCGGGCAGGATATGACACAAGGTCAATTTCTAAGTCTGCTCTACTATTTACCCATAGCTGGAGGAGAAATAATTGGATATATACCTTTCCCAAGGGTATTAGTGCAATGTGAAATGCAATCAGTCTCGACCAGGATTTGAACTCGATTATCATATTTACCAACCCCTCCGCTCGGGCAGGATATGACGCAAGGTCAATTTTTAAGCGGAGTTTAACAGGTTTGAATTCAGAGTTTTCCTTCTCCTAGACTAGTTGCCTCACCAAGGCTGAAGAACCTAGTCTGCCCTACTATTTACCCATAGCTGGAGGGATAATAATTGGGTTCATACCTTTCCCAAGGGTATTAGTGCTATGTGAAATGCAATCAGTCAGGTCCAGGATTTGAACTCGTGTCGCCGTGTCCATTTCCTATGACGATAACCATTACAACACGGGTACCTCCATTAACAAATTATAATAATCCTTTGTAAACAATTATAGCTTCAAGTAGCTATTGATAAAAAACAATTTGCCCACACTTATATGATATCAAGTATTCATGTCTAATACGAATAAATTTTAAACGGCTCTATTTGATGGGAACTTAACAGATACTTCCACTCTTGATCAAAGTAGACAATATAATAACAATGATGAGGTACTCTATGCTTCATTTTTGAGGGGATCGTATTCCTCTGCAGAGGATGCAATTGATGTCTTCTAAGCCCTTCCGGCAGGACGAGGATGATCTTGTAGAGATCTAATTATTGGATTATCTAATGTGCTAACAACTTTCCCATCCCAGGGGAACCTGATGACTGACTCCTGCGTTAAGTGGGGGAAACAGTCACACGAGAATTGGGGATTTTTCAAAAGGTCCGCCAGTCAGTCAGTGACCGGCAAAGGACAAGAAAGAAGTTTAAATTTTGGATCTAGCGAAACCGTTACCCGCCCTATAGTGGTGAGCTACGATTTATAAAACAATAGGATCTTTTTTTCATCGACTCGAAAAATATTTCTCGTCTTGCTATTTTCTTTAGTTCGATCTTGGGGAGGCTGAAACACACTGATGAAGTGAGTGGTATTTTTCCTTGACCACGTGACTTTCTCATTTTCTATGTCATCTCTTCATCTTGTCTGTGTTTCTAGAAACTTTCTTCAAGACCCGTTAACACAACAGTTCGATTTTTACTAATACTCAACTAATGTGTCCCTGTACAAAATTAAGCAAAATCTACTAAATAACTATACACGCGTAAACAAAAAGACTTAGCTACTATTTACTATAATAGAAATATAAGTCTACCTACATTCACTGGACTTGCGAATGTCCACTTCTCTACTTGAGGGGTGTCCACGTGGTGTAATGGTTAAAACGATGGACTGCGGAATCGTAGTATGCGAGTTCGTACTCCAGTCGCGCTATTACGTTCACTTTCGGGCAAATACCCTAGGGAAAGATATGAACCCCCTTATCCTCCCAGCTATGGGTTTAATAGCACCATTACTGTTCTTCTAGGAGAATAGCTTTAGCATTAAATAACCTACAAATGTTGATATGCCATTAAACAAAGAAACCAAATCATATCAGCTTTCAAGTGTTCTTCTCTACTTGATGTAGTCTCAACTTCGGGCGGAGAAAAAGGGAATAAAGAAAGCCATGGATTTACGGGGAAAAATTTGAAGCAGATTTTTCACCTTGAAGCAAAACGGGGCTTGGACGAAGGAAACCTTTTACTTAAACGAGTAAAGATCAAAGGAAAATAGTCCAAAAATATGAGTGGCTATAGGTTATGCAAAAGACTTTGTTGTGACAAAGTCGGTGAATGGTGCCAATGAAATACGGAATGTTGCCGTTGAATTTCGAAAACCTAAGTATATACTCGTGTATAGGTCGAGTTTTGAAGACCTACGTATATAATCGTATATAAGTTGGATTTTGGAGAAATAATTTTAAAACTCAAAATTTGTTAAACATGATGAGAAAAATAAGAAAAAAACATTTGACCACAAAATTAAAAAAGGCAAATCAATGAAAAACTGAAAAATTAACAATTTACTTTTTCCAGTTTTATGTTGATCGAAGCAAGATATATTGGAGATCTTTGTAAGTATGAAATAAATTAGATCAAGAATATCCAAAGAATTTTCTTCTTAAAGAATTCTTTGGTTCAATACGAAGTCGCTATCGTTTTTGGCAGCGAAAAGTTTTATCTCTTGTCCTTATAACAGTCGATTTTTTAGGGTTTTCTTTTGTACATAATTATTTTCCTTGTATTTCTGCTGGAAACGCCAAACTTTGTGATTTACTTCTTAATCTGCACCATTTTTTCTGCCATGCTCGTGATATATTTGCATCAACCGGAACGTGACTACTGTTGCCATCATGCCATTGATTCGAGAATAATGAGATTTTTAAGGCCGTAAAGCTTGACTTGACTGATTCCCATTTACTTAGAGGAAAAACATTATTTAAATACAGTCGAAAGATGGTGACCGGGAAAAAGTCATAAAATTGACATCCGACAGGGAAAATATAATTTATCTAATTTATAATAATAAAATAAATAATATTTTGTTTTCTAAAATAAGTAACATTTAAATAAAGAAAACGCTGATGATAAAAGTCAAGTTTGATATATAAAATAAGTAATATTTTAAGACAGTAATTTTGCAATCTTTGTTCATTACCGGCACAATTTTGCCTGCTAAACGACTCATCGCCAGGTGGTGCAGATTCTCTTTAAACAGGATTAGTCGGTCTGAGGTTTTCGGTTGGAACTGTACAAGGCAACGAGTCACTTCTACAAAGAAGAAGAAAAACAAAAGACAGAGGAAATCAGAAAAATACCCTCGTATGGCCGTCTCTATATTCTACCCTCGAAATCATCCATTGAAAAAAAAGTGATTTCATAAAGAACTGCTTAATCAATTTTTACAAAATTTACATGATTAAAATAAAAAAGAATTGAAGAAAAATCTGACATCTAAATTATTTTCTTCCCCTTATGAGTAAATAAAGTTGGCGACCGTGGTGTAATTGGTATCGTCGCAGGAAATAGACACGGCGACACGAGTTCAAATCCTGGACGAGACTGATTGCATTTCACATTGCACTAATACCCTTGCGAAAGGTATGAATCCAATTATTTCCCCTCCAGCTATGGGTAAATTGTAGGGTAGACTAGGTTCTTCAGCCTTGGTGAGGCAACTAGTCTAGGAGAAGGAAAACTCTGAATTCAAACCTGTTAAACTCCGCTTAAAAATTGACTTTGAGTCATATCCTGCCCGAGCGGAGGGGTTGGTAAATATGGTAATCGAGGGCTATCTGAAAGCTTCCTTTTCAATAGCTTCTACACCGAGGTGTAGAGGAGGGCGCTATTCATTTCCCTGGATTGTTCCACTTTATCCTTGATCCGTACCTTATAATGCTGAGTGTTAAGCAAGGTGGTATCAAGTACCATTTTTTTTAGTCTTTGGTATGACTCAACCTGGGATTGAACCCCAGTCTCCCGGCCCATTGGCGAAATGTAGCCAATTTATTCTATTTCAAATCAGTAAAATACGCCGACTGTATCTCTGCTAAGAGATAACCCCATCCCCAGCCAATATCCTGGATATGACACTAAACTACTTGATAGTGAGGTTTCAGTCTTGTAACTTTAGGTAATATAGAATACCTATTTATTTTCATAACTCCCGGGTTCACTCTGATATGAAGTGGTAGTGTCTGTTAGGGTCCCCATCTCTGAGTCAAATAGAAATATTTAATCATTTTTCGGATCAGAGTGAATTTGGGAGTAATGGCAATGAAAAGGATCTTCAGATTTCACAAAAATTCATTACTGGAGGCTCACCAACAGATGCATTTTAGTGTCATATACAGACCATTTGTTGAGGATGGGGGTCTTACCCCTTTGAAAAGATGCAATCTACAGCCCCAGGTAACAGGTTCTTGTCTTTTTAACGTGTTTTATCTTTACGTTACAATATATATTTATTGAAATCCCAGAAAATTAAATAAGCGCTATATACCTAAATAAAATATCACGATATGTTTCCACTATGAATAAATTGGTTCTTTCATAGATAAATACCGATTTTTAAAATTTAATGAAATTAATTAGTTTGTAACAGCAACAATATGCGCACTCTACGCGCAATTATTCATGTTTAATGTCATAAAATATTATATTAAATTTGGAAGACAAACACAACTAAATATATATACATATGAATAATTTACTTATTTTTATTTTATATAAATTAATTTCTATATAAAATTATGAATAAGATTACTTTTAATACATCTGAGAATAAAATGATATTGGAAATCAATAACACCAAATAATTATTTATTCAAACCCAATTTTGCTAAAACCAGTACGCAAATTACCCTCATTATCTACAATAAATACTGTTTTTTTTTGGTGTGTGTGCAGGACTTTGCACGAATTATTTTCACTGGCTTGCCCTGCCCTGGATGGCTTTTATTGTGCTAACCACCTGATCCCAGGGGACCTATCTCTCAGGTAATACCTACTTAGCTGGATTGGGTTCATCACTAGGCGCCAGGGGCGCCTCAATATAGGAAATGCCGACAGGATCAAGTAATTTTTGTGACGGCCGCGCACGAAATTACGTGTCCCTCTTACTATAACATGATTTTAGTGAGAGGTCGGATAAATATCTTGCGCCCCACTTTATTTTCTGGGGGACACATGAAGTGATCGCCAATTACTTGGTCCTTGTGTTCCCTTTTCTTCAGGCAATACATACTTGGTAGGGCTAAGTCTATTACTTGGCATCTGAAGCGCCACATATGATGAATGTTGACGAATAAAATTACCTTCTGGGAAATCCTAACTTGGTGGGAAGTCGTTTAAATAACTTTATCACCTAGTTTTCCTCGCCCTTTGGTTTTCTGGAAGTCACCTTGCCCGAACGCCAAGTGGATATTATTAAGCTGATAGCCTGGTCTCGGAGGGTCATTCAACGAGGCAACGCCTGCTTGCCAGAGCTGAGTTTATCGCTTGGCGCCTGAGGCACCCTAAAAAGGGAATACCGATGGGACCAAGAATTTTTTTGTAATATCTACGAATGTGTCTCGAATGGTGCGTGGCTCCCCACTATAAAATTCTGACTTGATGGGAAGTCGGTTAAACCCCTTTAATAACAACAATTGTTTTAAGACAAATCTAACTCAGCTAGACCTTAATAGAGAAGATTCTAACCAAGATTAGTAAATGATTATTTAAGAATCAGTGAGAATACAACGTAAATAACAAAGGGAACTGTAACGTCAGTGGTGACTTAGTTTTGGTTACAGACACATAATCTCCATTAAAATGAAATAATCCACTGACACGTCTTCTACTTTGTCAGTATTTTATTTGCATCAACTAAAATGTAACTACAATTACCATCTTGGCGATGATTCTAAAATCAGGCGTTTTGTAAAGGCTATAACCACCCCCCAAAAAATCATCATTTCATTTAAATACAGTGGAAAGATAATGACACGAAAACTTCTCAGGAAAAAAAGTCATAACTTGAACATCTGACCATGAAAATATAATGTATTTGATTCATATTACAGAGTGGAACGATAAAATTGTCGCCCTAGAAAAGACTACATGATTCCATTTCCGTTAAATGAAAACCGGTTTTCTTTTTTTTTTCCTTTTTTTTGTTGCAGACCAACTACTAGTTGGCCAGTTGTGTATAAATCCCAAGAGCGGTAGGAGCCTTCTATCATGTCTGAAAGTGACACAATGTTCAACGAGCAAGATCGGAAATGCACCACTGTACAACTCATGCTCTCTACCGATCCAAGTTATGACAACAGGACCATTGTCAGCACCCTCAAAATGCAAATCTGGATTGCCACGAATAACAGGGACGTACCCAGGGTGATGAAAACAAAGTTTCCGGCTACGGTTACGGTCTTTGGTGTGGTTTCAAGTGAGGGCCACATCATGCCACCTCGCATCTTCGAAGTCGGCTTGAAAGTCAACACCAAAGTGTACTTGGGTGTGTGGAAGAGTGTGGTGATCCCCTGGTGCAATCAGGTGGCCGGTGGCAGACCCTGAGTGTAGCAGCAGGACTCGGCACCAGCCCACAAGTCCAAAGAGACCCAGGCTTGGCTTCAGAAGGAGTGCTACAACTTGGTATTCTTCTCTCACTGGCGCCTTCCACCTCCGACCTGAACCCGCTGGACTACTTCGTTTGGCCATACGTCGAGAACATCACTAACCAAAAGCCAGCCTGATCGCCGCCATCCGCCGAGTATTCGCCGAGCTCCCACCGGCGCTTGTGGAAAAGGCATGCTCCCAGTTCCGGATCCGTATCGAGGCGGTGATTGAGGCTGAAGGCGGCTACACTGAATAGATGTCAGTTCTGCTACATAATCAAGTTACCTGAAATGATTTTTTTCAATAAAAGTTTTAAAACAAAGCTGTAGTGTTGTTTTCTTTAGGACGACAATTTTATCTTTTCAGCCTGTAATAAAAAAAGTAATATTTTTAGACAACTAACAATTTTTCGAAAAACTGGTATTCATTTACATAAACAAATTCATTCACTAAAAATAAAGACGGTTTGGTGATTCTTTATAAGATTTATAAAGGAAAAAATACCGAAGAAAAAAAAAAACGAAAAAATTTTCCTATTTATTTTCTTTTAAAAAGAAAATGAGTAGATTGAGTGATTTTAACAACACATCAACCTGTCTACGATTATTTTATGCCTATAGGTTACGTTCATATTTGCATATTTTTGCGTAGTTGTTTGTTAAGGGTTTATCAATTTATTTTTGCATAATGTCCGCTCGAATATGAATGATATTTAAACCAAGCTATTTGACACCTAGATAGAACTCTAACAGGTACAAGCTCTCCGGGATAAATATCCATAAAGAGGTATTCCATATTCCCCAGATCTCAAGAATTAGGGTCTCACCACCAGATAGAGTTTAGTGTCATATTCAGATCACCCCTTTTTTGGAGGAGTTTTGCACTTCTGCAGGGGGTATAGAATATACTATGTCTCGCCAACTGGGCTTGAAAACGATTTGAAAAAAATCGGACAAAAAATTTATTTTTCCTATTCATATATAGTATCGCCCATAAATTAGTACATTCCTATCAATATAAAAAATAATTTTATTCCAAACGAAATATATTAAGATTTTAGGATTTCTAGTGCAATCAAAACGGATATTATTCGGTATTATTTATTACCAGCCTTTATATTTAAGAACTGATACAACTCCTCAAGAGAGAGAGAGAGAGAGAGAGAGAGAGAGAGAGATGGGGTGGGGCATTTACTTATTTTTATTCTATTTCGATTTCTATATAAAATTATACGTAGAATTACTTTTAATACGTTTGAGGATAAAATGATAATATCAGAAATTGATAGCACCAAATAATTATTTATTAGTTGTCTAAATTTCTGAGACGAAGCTTGATGATTTTTTTAGCAGCGATACTGATGCATATCAAGAAGAAATGGTTAGTCTGAGACGTAAGCTCCATCGTAACAACTACCCAGAGCGCATAACATCAGCCCCAAGAAACCTGGATAGGAGGATAGAGGACAATACCCGAAAACTCACCACATTATGTCTGCCCTATGTCAAAGGACTAGCCGAAAGGATCCAAAAGATATGTAGTCCATATGACATCAGGACAGTATTTACAAGTGATTCAACTCTTCGGAGATATCTCTTCCGGGTCAACAGAATTCAACATGATCAAGAACTGTGTTTACTCCATCTCTTGCAGTTGTGGTAAAATATACAAAGGCGAGATGAAGAACATCGGAAGGCAGTAGTAGGGGGTGAGATTGAAAAGTTGGGTATGGCGGACCATATATGGAAGGAAAAGGAAAACCTTATGGGACGAAGTTGAAATAATCGATTGGGCTGAACATTGGAGGATTAGACGCCTTAAGAAATCAGCACATATGTTGGGCTACAATGACCTGCTGAGTTGACCAAGTATAGAGATGAATACAATATGGGAACCGATAATTTAAATGGTTAGATGAAAAAAATCTGAATATGAGCACAGGTAAAAAAAAAAAAATTATACATAATAGTAATAATTCTAATCAAGTAAGAAGATTAAGTTTATAAGTCCCAAAAATTCACTCTAAACTGTCCAGCAGAACACATAGCGTAACGTTTATAGGCGTTGGTTCCCTAAGCTTCTAAGGAGACACTCATCTGGAGGTTGCAGGTTCAATCTTGACTGCAGGCGAGTAACAATACAGGAATACTTAACACTTGTACCCAGTTATGGCTAACGGAATCAGAATCAGCGACCCCCGTTGATTCAATAAATGATGTATTTCGAAGTTCCGTGTAGGTTCCCGAGTTCGACAAACCTGAAGAAGGGCGGAGAAAATATCGACCGAAACGTTGTGGAAAATAACAATAAAGATGAACACAATAGTCCGAAAACCCTTAATGATAAAAATTATTTATTAAACCCAATTATACGAAAAACCACTATGCAAATTACTTTCACCATATTTATTTGAGCATTGAAATAAGCTACATAAATTTCATGAAACCAGAATGTGTAGCTATTCATGAAAAAGGTTTCGTGTCTTATCTGTCATTAGTTTATTTACTGCTAAATAAAACAAACAAACAAGGGTAACATCCTCAAAGTGTGCTAATTCCATAATAATGGCTAGAAGGAACTTATTGTTGGATATTTACATATTTATCTTTTAGATAAAATGCTACTTACATTGTTATGACATTTTACGGTTGTATTTTAGATAAGAAGGCACGTGTAACGTAACAGTTATCGTTGGAGGATATGAGACACTAAGAGCTGAGTTATAATGCTAGACAAAGCTGTTTGCATTTCATTTCGTGTGAATGCCCTTGGGAAAGACAGGAACTCCAATCATAGTTACAGCTAATAGTAGGACAGACTAAGCTCTTTAAAATATTTACAACCAATCAGCCAAACAAAATATTCTTATTTTTGTCACAGAGTTCCAATGAACATTAATGGGTATGTCTCATTCCTCATAAATACGTTGGACACTACTGTGAGTGGGGTAAAATGCTGACTAAATAGTTCATCACTAGCAGTAGGCTGCCTTCTTCACGCCGCTGGCGACTATTGCATTTTGTTAATGTTATAAAGGTTTCTATTTCATTTCCTACCTCTGTTTTGGTTATTTCTCATTCAGTAACCTTTTTGTTTGGTTACAATAGCAGTAGAGTTTGTTTTTTTTATAGATGATACCTACTGATTTCTGTTTTGAGTGTACAATGTACATCTCTACAATTTTATTAAATTAAAAAGTTAATTTTATTTCTAGTGGAAATGCAATCAGAACAAATATTATTATTAGGTGTTATTAATTACCAAGCTCTACAGCATTCCAACCCGACAGTCTTTCAATTGGATGGTCGTCGTTTTTCTATATTCTTGAACGGTGACAGTTTTATATCGTAAAGTCACCGACTATATCACCTGCAGAGGGGTTAATACCCTTATAAAAAAAAAGAGGAGCCTTGGGCATGACACTACATTTCTAAAACTCTGCAGGGTCACTCTATCATTTCAAGATCCACTCTGAACCGGAGTGGTAATATCGGTTAGTGTCCCAGCTATGGGTCAAGTATATCAAGTTTGAGATTATTCTAAAGATCATTTTGAAAAATATTTGCATATTGGTTCTTAAAACATTCATATTGCAACTGTTTCCTTGTTTGAAAGGATTAAGAACGATAATTAATCCTGACCAAATTATTAGGTTATCTAAATTTTTATCATTCAGTGTTTTCGGACTATTGTCCTCATCATTACATTCAAAATGCTTAGATATGTCCTGCAGCCTTCTTCAGGTATTTCTTGTAGAACACGGGAACCGATACAGAACTTCAAACGACGTCCTTTATTCTATTCACGTGGGTTCGCTAGTTCTAATTCCGTTAACAATAAACAGACACAAGCTTTAAGTATTGTTACTCACCTGCAGTCAGGACTAAACCTGCAACCTCCAGATAACTGTCACTTAGAAAAACCATCGCCTATAATCACTACGCCATGTGTTCTGCTGGACAGTTTAGTGTTTTTACATCACTATGAATTACTAGTATTATGTATGATTTTTTGCCTCGGCTCATATCACGAATTTTTTTATCTTATCATTTTGATTATTAGTTCCCATATTGTATTCATCCCTGTACTTGGTCTACCCAACAAGTCACTGTGGCCCAACATATGTGCTGATTCTTTACGGCGTCTAATGCTCCAATGTTCTTCTTTATCAATTATTTTAACTTCATCCCATAAGAGTAGTTGCTCAGTCGACTGGGGTTGTAGAATATACTAACTGCACCTTTGCAGAGGGGTAAGACTTCCCCAATGAGTGTCCTATATATGACTCTAAACAATCTGATGGTGATGTTCCAGTATTGCTGGAGTTTTAGGGAATGCTGAATACCCCTTCATTGTCATTGCTCCCAGGTCCACTCAGACCCGGAGTGGTAGCACCTGATAGGGTCCTCTCCATGTGTCAAGTAGAACTTTACTGTTGTTTCGAGGATTTACTGTTTTTAGATTTAAACTGTGTATTTATGCTAAATTGAATCGGTCGAAACAGAACTGTTTTGATATGTAAACTGCATACTTATGCTATGAAATAGAACTGTTTTTGACATTGAAATTGTACTACGCTAAACTGAATTGTTCATAAACGAAAACTATACTTATACTAAACTGAATTGTTTGAATTAGAACTGACTAAACTGAATAGCTTGAAATAGAAATGTTTTTTTTAACAATTGAACTTATGCTTTACTGAATTGTTTGAAATAGAACTGTTTATTTGTATAAAAATGGATTTGGCACTAAATAACCTACAAGGGTTGATATGCCATAAAACCCAAACAAAACAGAAGCATAAAGTCAGATGGTTTCCCTTTTCCGTCCATATATTGTCCACCATATCCGACTTTTCAATTTTACCTCGTACTACAACTTTTCGATGCTCTTCTAGCATTCCTCTAAGTGGGTGGCATAAATCGTCATTGTGTATAAATTATTTGTATTACATAGGAATAATTCACTGAACTGAAAGTGTGTAAATATTTGTAAATTATCATTGAATAGTAATTGTTACTTAAAGCCATGCACTTGTGGGAACAACAACTTGTAATGAGAATAGTTACTTCAAGCTATAATTGTTTACAGATGATTATTGTTAAATGGGAAAGTTACTAGAAAAAAAAAACTGACTCTGACATTAAATAACTCAACAGAGATTGAAATGCCTTAAAACAAACCAACCAACCAATTCTTATTTTTTTAGAGTTCCAGTGCTGCAGTGTTTGGTTATGAATAAAGCCAGCTAATATCCATTTTCATTGTGTAATTTTTCACTAGAAATGATAAAAACAGGTAATTAGAAAAAAAAACTTCATGAAAAAGTGGAGGTACTGATTTAGGGGCGATATTA
Source organism: Sepioteuthis lessoniana (assembly GCA_963585895.1). Lineage (NCBI taxonomy): Eukaryota > Metazoa > Mollusca > Cephalopoda > Myopsida > Loliginidae > Sepioteuthis > Sepioteuthis lessoniana. Next base: position 32,633,177 of record OY757935.1, read on the forward strand.
TATCAATATAAGAAATGAAAATAAGAAGAGCCCAAAAAGTCATCGATGCTCTTATAGATGAGAAGGTTCAAATTCTAAAGTATACAAATTAGGAACTCTTAAAGTCTTTTACTTAAAGTTTTTTAATTAAAGTTTATATATTTATGTCATCATTATCACGTCGCGGTGCTCGCATGGATTTCCCTGACACTCTCTCGCCATCATCCATTGCTCCTGGCACGTCTTCCAGACTACATTCTGTGTCTGTACAGAGCAGTTGTAGGTAAGTTCTTGTCGGTCGGCAAACACTGGCAGGTCCATGTGATGGGGTTCATAAGGAGACGTAACTTCGTCCTTGCTTCTCCTGTAGGGTCCCGCATGTCTTGTTCGGCTTATTTGAATGATATTAGAGATATGAGGTAAGTAGCCGTACAGCTGCTGTTTCGCGGGGTGTTTCTTCCAGGATTTGTTCAAAATAGACGGTAGCATCCTTATACAGTTCCCGTTTAGCTTTTCTCTTGGCCTTTTACCAGTGTCCATGTGATGCATCCGTGATGCAATATTAACATAATCGCTGTTTGGAAGAAATTCCGTTTTATTTGATCGGATATATGATCGATAGCCAATCAAAATCAGCCTACACCTTAATTAAGCACGTATTGATGTCACTTTCAATTGATGGGGGTGGGGGCTGCTACCGATGTACGTAAACTTGTACACACATTTCAGAGAACCATCCTTTAAAGTGGAAACATCTCCTTGATTAAAACACATGTACTCCATTTTGTCTGCATTGACGTGGAGGTCAACGCCTCCTGCTGCCTGCTCCAGACTATGCAGCAAGGATTCGGCTAGGAGAAGTGTATTTGCAAGAAACGCTATGTCATCTACATAGTCTGCGTTCGTAATAGTTTCTACGGGATATCGTCTGTTTCTTAACTTTTTTAAGAATAAAACCGTTTTCTTTTATTAGATCTCTAAGTTCACAGTACGTACTCTTGGCAGATAATGTACAGATATGGTGCAAATGTGTCTCCTTGCAAAACTCAAGCTACAATGTCGAAGAAGTTTGTCTCCATCCGGTGAGCGAAATTTGGCTTTCGTGTTACTGTAGAGCATCATTATGGCTATGACAGTTTTTCTTTTTTTTGGTTGTTGGTTGGTTGGTTGATTGTTTGGGTTTTATGGCATATCTACCTTTATAGTTTATTTAACGCCAAATCCATTTTTATGCAAATAGTCTGTTCTATTTCAAACAATTCAGTTTAGCATAAGTACACAGTTTGTCAAAACATTTCTATTTCAAACTATTCATTTTATTCAAACAGTTCTAATTAAGCTAATTCAGTTTAGTATAAGTATAGATTTTCTTTACACACAATTAAATGTCAAACCAGTTCTATATATTACAATTCAGTTTAGTGTAAGTACAGTTTCAATATCAAAAACACTTCCATTTCAAACAATTCAGTTTAACATAAGCACGCAGTAAGCATAGTTTAATTGTCAAAAAATTTCTATTTCAAGCTATTCAGTTTAGTCAAAAAGTTCTAATTCAAACAATTTAGTTTAGCATAAGTATGCAGTTAGTTCTATTTAACACATAGATAGGGCCCTATCAGGTGCTACCACTCCGGGTCTGAGTGAATCTGGGAGCAATGACAATGAAAGTGTGATCTGCTTTCCTAAAACTCCAGCATCGCTGGACACTCATTGGGAGGGTCTTACCCCTCTGCAGAGGTACATTCGGTGTATTCTACAGCTCCAGCCAACTGGGCAAAGTTTTTTTGGAGAGACCATAAGCTGGAACTATTTGCTACCATGACTTTAATTCAAACCAGATAGATAGATAGATGGAGATAGAGAGACAGAGAGAGATGGTATAAAAAGAGTAATATTGTTTCAAAAGCTGATTTAATCTAAGTGTTTGAAACGGGTAGGGCTGTCGGATTCGATAAGGTGGTCCCCAGTGGTAATGTTTTATTGGCTCACCATCCTTGCAACTGATTCGACTCCAAGAGTTTAGGAAATTTGATGCCAAACGCCACAAGCAAAAACCGACCAGAATCCGAAAAAGAAAAGAAAACGTTCGTTGTGTCCATCTGACAATTTTAATCCGCAGACAAAAACCGATACCACTCCCCCAGAGAGAGAGAGAGAGAGAGAGAGAGAGAGAGAGGCGGAGAGATGGGGTGGGGCATTTGTCCAAGAGACGTGTAAAAATATTCAGCAGCGAGCCGAAACGAACCTGAACAGTATTTATTTTGACACAAGGCCAGACATATATGGTATTTATCTGTAATCATGCGAAGCTGTTCGAAAAATAACCGAAGCAGTTCGATGTCAACCACAAACAGTAAGACATGTTTTAAATAAAATGAGGAAGTATTTCCCGAAAAAATATTCGCCAGTGTACACATGAGTTGAATTCGAAGGTGATGGCCCTGACAACGAAAAAATCACAAAGAAAATACATCAAGCTCGGAGTAATTGTTATGGAACTAATCTAACAAGCTATGAGAAGAAAATTCGATTTTCAAAGTACTACATTATAATGTTCTTGTGCCAGACTATACCAAGTTCAAATCAAGAAGTGGGCTTAGGTTTGCAGTGTCACTTACAAGAACTCTCACGGTAAGCGCTAGAGACAGTTAGTGAGTGGGACTTTTTCTGTGACCATCAGTCTGACTTTTTCTTTTCCTGATATGAACAACCTCATCTTCGACCCATCTGTATCTCATATCTATTGACTCTCTTCGAGACGCCCGCAACACTACAGGTTGAAATGATGGTATGTATATAGGTAATTTATCTCATTTGATTATTTATATATCTATATCAATAATTGGGAAAAGTGTTTGTTGTTGTTCTTGTTTATTCTCAATAGACCACCGAAAAGTTTTGTGCAGACCTATCAAATTGTAGTCTTCCTCTGGGGGGTTAGATAGTGTGAGTACCAAATCGTTTGGTCGTCATCGTCTGAAGAGGTCAGACAAGAAAACTTTTCATAATTATTAATATAGACATAATTTATCAAATGAGATAAACTACCTGTATTTACCCATATTACATACAACTTGAATGATGGTCGTTATTAAAAAATAAATATAAAAGTCGTCATTATAAAAGTTTAGGATTATTATTCGAATTTAAAGGTTTTATTTGTTTTTATCATTTCTTCACAACGGATTTCTGCCTTGTTTACATAAAGTATGCCGTGCAGAAGACTGACCTTAGGTTCATTTGGAGATCTCAGTTATCCTCGAAATTCTCCAAAAATGAATGAATAATTTGAATAATTTTATTATTTTCTCGACTTGGAGTGACCCTTTTATTTTGGTGTCTACGTTGTTGGTTTTGTTTTGTTTTGTTTTGTTTTTTTAGGCTAGGCAACTGTTTAGATGAATTGAATTCCCTTTTAGTTGATCAACAACTGGCCGCGACAGAAAGGGTTTAAATAAATAGAGGAAGGAAGAGAACTAGCTGCCTCCCGTAACGATTCCCGGTATATGGTAAGCGTTGTGTGACGAACGCCCTTTTACAACGAATGGAGAGAGGGAACAGTAGGACAGAAGGTGAAAGACAGATATCACCTTAAAACCAATTTTAATCAGATATTCTATTACAGTTTAAAACATTTCCAGGTACGACTCAAACAATTTCTGAAGATCTGCAGGGAATTCAAACAGAAATGGTGGAGCCTTGACTTTATAGACGGATATTTGGTGACTTATTATAAGAATATTTACGTATCTTTCATAATTTGGTTTGGTTAATGGCATATCAACATTTGCGGGTTATTCAATGCCAAAGTCATCCTTGTAGAACAATTATGATACTATAACTGGCTAGGAGAGATAAGGAGGTTTATATTTTTCCAAGGATATTTGTCAAAAAATGAACGTAATTTTACACTCACTACGATGTCATAGTCTAACACGTAAATTTCTACATCACGGAGATTCCCATCATCATTATTTGAAACTAAGCATATATTTCAGCGTAAACTTAACATAATGTCACGCAAGGTGTTGCAATTGAGTTCCTGTGAAAGCGTTTGTCGAAGAAAAATAGATGCTCTCATTAAGGGGGTGTCCTCGTGGTATAATGGTTAAAGCGATGGACTACGGAATCATAGTACGCGAGTTCGTACTTTAGTCGCGCTATTACGTTCACTTTCGGGCAAATACCCTTGGGAAAGGTATGAACCCCCTTATCCTCCCAGCCATGGGTTAAATAGTACCACTACTGTTCTTCTAGGAGAATGGCTTTGGCAACCTGCAAAGGTTGATATGCCATTAAACAAAGAAACCAAACCAAACCAACCTGCTCTCATTAAAAGAAACAAAAAGAATCTCCCTTCTAGCGAAGGTTGCATATTACACCTAAACAAGGTCGATCGAAACGTCTGGAGAACAACAATAAAAAGAAAGAGTCTGTTGGTTGATTTTACTGCGTGTCAGCTCTTATTGGATTATTTGATGTCAAACTCAGTTATGGGGGGTGTCTTCATGGTGTAATGGTTAAAGCGATGGACTGCGGAATCGTAGTAAGCGAGTTCGTACTCCAATCGCGTTATTATGTTCACTTTCGGGCAAATACTCTTGGGAAAGGTATGAACCCCCCTTATCCTCCCAGCTATGGGTAAAATAGTACCACTACTGTTCTTCTAGGAGAATGGATTTGGTATTAAATAACCTACAAAGGTTGACATGCCATTAAACAAAGAAACTAAACCAAACCAAAGTCAGTTCTTTTTTCGAAAAGCAGTAATATGGTTTCAAGTAATTTATGATAATACGTAAACTAGTATTTAGTCTTAATACAAATAATTTGCATACAGCTGTATGGTTTCAAGTATTCCTATTTGATACTGATTATCTATAAGCAATTATATAGTTTCAAGTAACTATACCAAGATGGAAATGCCCGTGGTGTAATTGTTATCGTCGTAGGAAATGGACACGGTGATATGAGTTCAAATTTTGGACGAGACTGATAGCATTTCCCTAATACCTTTCGGAAAGGTATGAATCAAATTATTCTCTCTCCAGCTATTGGTAAATAGTAGGGCAGACTAGGTTCTTCAGCCTTGGTGAGGCAACTAGTCTAGGAGAAGGAAAACTCTGAATTCAAACCTGTTGAACTCCGCTTAAAAATTGACCTTGTGTAATATCCTGCCCGAGTGGGAGGGTTGGGTAAATAGGATTATTTATTTCCACACTGTTATATGTTTTCAAGTATTCCTCTCTATAATTTTCTGCGACATAATGGCTAAAGTACTTGACTATGGCCCCGAGGTAAGCGAGTTAGAACTCCTATTGTGTTATTACGTTCTTTTACAGACAAATCCCTTGGGAAAGGTATGAACCCCCTTATCCCCCTACATATGGCTTAAATAGTACCACTGCTGTTCTTCTACAAGGATACCTTTGGCATTAAATAGCCAACGAATGTTAATATGCCTTTAAACAAAAACAAATTTATAATTTTCCATCAGATCCTCTAGAGCCAGAGATGGAATCTAACAGGTACTACTATACCGATTTAGAGTTAACTTGAAAGTGTTAGTAATGATTGCTCCACAATCTTCAGAGCTCTAGAAGTGGTGCCTCACCACCAGATTCCGCTTAGAATCATACACAGGAGACTGCCAAATATAAGTTTTGCTGACAACTATATACTTAGATATGTTTTAAAAGCCAATGTATTAATAAAGTCCAGTCTTTTAAAACATTTAAACACTTTACATGTAAAGTAAGTAAAGTTGGCGACTGTAGGCGAGCGCGACCCGAGGTGTAGGGGAAGGCACTACTCCTTCCCTGGATTGCTCCACTTTACCCTTGATACGTACCTTAAAATGCTGAGTGTTAAGCAAGGAGGTATCAAATACCATTTTTTAAGTCTTTGGTATGACTCGACCTAGGACTGAACCTCGGTCTCCCGGACCATTGGCGACTGTAGGCGAGCGTGACCCGAAGGCTCCCTTTTCAGTAGCTACAACACCGAGGTGTAGGGGAAGGCACTAGTCCTTCCCTGGATTGCTCCACTTTACCCTTGATACGTACCTTAAAATGCTGTGTTAAGCAAGGAGGTATCAAATACCATTTTTTGAGTCTTTGGTATGACTCGACCTAGGACTGAACCTCGGTCTCCCGGACCATTGGCGACTGTAGGCGAGCGTGACCCGAAGGTTCCCTTTTCAGAAGCTACAACACCGAGGTGTAGGGGAAGGCGCTACTCCTTCCCTGTATTTCTCCACTTTACCCTTGATACGTACCTTAAAATGCTGTGTTAAGCAAGGAGGTATCAAATACCATTTTTTGAGTCTTTGGTATGACTCGACCTAGGACTGAACCTTGGTCTCCCGGACCATTGGCGAACACTCTATTAATGTTTTAAGAGCAAATTTAGTACAGAATCATTTTAAATGTAGTCTCTGATCTATTAGACTCGTAGACCAGATCCTAACAAGTACAGTAATATTCTGCTTTACATCATTTTGGCCTACGTGAAACTCGTCTTCAGTACGCTATTTTTCAAAAATTCAGTTCAACAAACATCATTACGCTCGACGTTATATCATATGATAAAAAGGCATGAAATAAATAAAATTTGCTTTAATATATTCAAAATAAATATAGTACATGAAAATTTGAAATAAAAGAAGTTAAAAAGAATTCAAGATACAAAAAAAAAATGTATATACAATACAATAAACTAAAAATGTATATACAATACAATAAACTATTTATATCAAACACTTTTAAATAAATGAACACCATTACGTAGTTCCGTCGTCTTTATTACTTTTATTTATAATTCTTTACAAAGATTAAAATATTCATAAAATTCCTTTATGTCTTAATGAGAGTTATATTTTCCCGCATGTTTTTTTATGTCGATTGTAAAGTATTTGTCTTCAACTTAAGGCATTTCTAAGGGCCAATCACAGGTAAATAACAATTTTATTAATTGTGATCGTTTGACTTTAAAGAATATCACTGCGTTTTTAATGTTTTTTTTAATGTTTAGCGATATTTAAATTCTTTCGCGAGTTATTTTCGCTAGTTTCATGGTGTTTGTTCTCATTCTAAGCCAATACATCCGGTTTACATCAAAATTGGATTACGTCACGGCTTTAAAATTAATGATGGGGCTGTATGACTGTATTACCGGGATCAAAGTGAATCTGGGAGTAATGGTATTGAAGGGGTGACTTTATACTCCCAAAAGTCCAAAAGTCATCGCAGCTTTGTGTCACCCATAGAAAACCAAAATGCTCAGTTATCAGTATAATCCTTTGAATATTCTGTTATATGTTAAGTTTCACATTAAGTGAAGTACTATCTGAAAATAAAACTTTTTTATTTCCACAGAATCAATTAATTGATTGATTTTAACAGTAGATAACATTTGTAAACAAGCCTGAGCTCATTTTTTAGCACACAGTTAAATGGTTTCACTTAATTTCAAACAATTCACTTTAATATACGTACAGTTTGTTGTTTACAAACAGTTAAATGTAAAAATAGTTCTATTTCAAACAATTCAATTTAGCATAAGTGTGGTCCAATGCTAGTCACGGAGCCCAATGTGGCGTGACTACTAGTCACAGTACTTGTTGTGGCTATTGTGTTCGTGACTACCATATTAGCTTCCTGCTGTTTGCTTTGTCAAATCCTTCCGTGCCCACGTTGTGTTTGAAAGATCCACGGAGGGGGGGGTTGACACAATTCAGCCGGATCTTCTTCTGACAGTCAGGTAATATGAGTGGCTAGATTGTCTAGCAACTCAAAGAATAGAGAAACCCCGTTGTTTAACAGCAACAACAAATCGTTTTTATTGAAACACGTTTGTGAGACAATAAATAACAAACAAACGAGGTTTGCTTTCCTGGCAAACAGAAGAAGAAAGAAGATCGAGAGAGGAAGAGTGACGATGAGGTGCAGTTAGAGTAACACTAACGTCTCTCAAGTCTGGGACTTTGAATTTTTATAACGTCTGAAGGTTGTTCGGAGTACTTCGGGTCTGGAATAGAAGAGATGCTTCTTTGGCAGTCTTGAGTTTCTTCTTGGTCCCTTTTTCTCTCTGAGGATTCGCTTAATTATCCCATTTTTATAGACCAATATCTGTACTAAAATGGTTTTTGATAGGTTGTCCAATAAGAGACAATTAGGAGTCATATTCCCATTGGTCTGCCAGTCCTAGTTCAGGATTATATCTTACAAGTAGAGGGAAAACCCTTTTTAGATGCTTTGACCAATGGGAACAGGTTTAGAGCAATGGGGTTGAACAAAAAAATTCTCAGCCTCACTTGACTGGATGAGCCATACCCAGCTTACCTTTATTTCGGGTGGAGCAAAATTAAATCCCCCTTTGACTTTGACCTTCAAGATAAGGACTAGAAAAATATATTTTACGAAATGAGCCGTTTCATTATTGTGATTGATGACAACTGAAAAATTAAATAAATTTGCTAACCTTCAAAATCAAAAACAATTGTCTCGCACTTAACTGACCTTTAAAATCAAAAGCGATTGTCTTGCACTTAACTGACCTTTAGGAACGATCAACCAAATTTTCAGGTCAGTATAAGCCTTGAACAAAAACCTACTTATTTTAAGGATTTTCTTTTGTTTCTGATATATATATATATTAGTTAGAATATATTTCATAAATTCTAATTTTTACATATTAATTAAGTAGTTAATCGCACATCGTGTCACATAAGTACAGTTTAAATGTCTTCAGTTCTATTTCAAACAATTCAGTTTAGCATACCAACAATGCTAAATAGTTCCAATTATTGCTATAGCATAAGTACACAATTTAAATGTCAAACAGTTCTACTTTACCTATAGATAGGACTCTATCAGGTGCTATCATTCCGGGTCAGAGTGGACCAGGAAGCGATGGCAATGAAGGGGTACTACGCGTTCCTCAGAGCCCCAGCATTGCTGAAGCCTCACCATTCGATTGTTTAGTGTTATATCCTGGACATTCGTCTCACCCCTCTGCAGAGATGCAGTCGGTGTATTCTAAAGCCCAGCCAGCCAACTGGGACACAGAGGTGAGGAATCTCGTTCATTGTACGCTCATATTTAAATTTTTGTGTCGTTTCTTACAGGTTTTTTCATACGATTCTATAGAATACAGATCATTTTAAAACATATCTTAGATGCAAGCCTAACAGGTACTACCACTATGGGTCCGAGTATACCTGGGAGTAATGTCAATGAAGGAGTACTCAACACTCTCCAATTCTCCTGAACTGGAGCCTCACCATCAGATGCAGTTTTGTGTCAGACCCAAGACACTCCGTTTTAGAGGGGTCTTAATTCTCCGCAGGGAATACAATCAGCTTATTCTAAGCTCCGCTGACTAAGCTGCATCGAAGCGACAACAGATACAAGGAGCACAAAGAGCAAGTTTTCAGCTACAAAACGCTTTTTATTTTCAACTTTGACACTTCTGTCAATACTGCATTTCCGTAAGCGATTTATAAGAGTCTGCATACCGCGCTCTGAAAGTAATGCTTCCTATTTCATTATGTCGGCCCAGCAGAAGCGGACGTTGGTGGTATGACAGCAGACGTTGAATCCTCTCGTTACCGATATATTCATGAAGCTGAACTGCAGTCTGGCCAAATGGCGTCTGACATGAAAAAAGAGGTGTGTCATTAAATTTCTTCGTGCGGAAAAAGATTGCATCCATTGACATTGACGTTTGCTAAACGTTTACGAAAGACAAACATTGGATGTGAACACGGATAGACGGTGGATAATACGCTTTAGCAGTGGTGAAAGCATTCTACACAGCAGTGATTCCATGAAATAAATTGTGCCTTAATCAGTGCATCAGTTTCATTGCTCTACTGAAAGATGGACGACGCAGACAACATTTTCCTGATAACGTAATCACTTCTGTGAAAACATGAAACGCTTCTGGGGGGAACAAAATTTTATGAGCGCGTAAATTTTATGATGCAGACTCTTTCTCATCGCTCGCGAAAACCCATAGCCAAAGATGATGACTACGTAGGAAAACAGTGCTTTGTACCTGAAATCTTGCTCTACGTAATGTATAATTTCCGTGGAAATAAAAGTAGGTATTACTTTTGAAGCGTCCCTCCTACAGATTTGTTTTAAGAAAAGAAAGAATCAACTGAGATAGATAGATAGATAGATAGATAGATAGATAGATAGATATGGCTTGGTTTGGTTTGGTTTGGTTTTATGGCATATCAACCATTGTATGTCATTCAACACCAAATCCCTTTTATACATATATATTAAATATATGATTTCTAAACACATTTTGTTGATAACATTTTTAGACGAGCCCGAGCTCATTTTTTTCACAGTTAGATGGTTTTAAACACAGTCAAATGATCAAACAGTTCTATTTCTTACAATTCAGCTAAGCATAAGTACACAGTTTAGATGTCAAACAGTTCTATTTGATCCATAGATAAGACCCTGTCAGGTGCTACCTCTTCGGGCCAGAGTGGACCTGGGAGTGAGAGCTATGAAAGAGTACTCCACATTCCCCAGAGCTTCTGCATTACTGAAGCCTCGCCATCAGATTGCTTAGTGTCATATCTAGGACACTCGTTGGGGGAGTTTTACCCCTCTGCAGAGATGCAGTCGGTGTATTCTGCAGCCCCAGCCGACTGGGCCAGAGAGAGAGAGAGAGAGAGAGAGAGAGAGAGAGGGGGTTGTGAGGCTGTGATTGTTTGATAAGTAAACAATGAAATAGCTGAAAACGTTTTAGCACAATTTGGTTTTTTAAAATAACTTTTAGTGGTATTTAGATAAATAAATAAATAAATAGATGATGGCTTCTGTTAGGAGCTTTTACATTGACTCCCGGAAGTAGGGACATGCTTATTTTCATAAAACACTCACATACACACGCCGTCATCGCACGTAAACATAGACGCGCATGTCAGTGAATATTTCTGCTTATAGCAAGTTGCAACAAACTTACTTTTTCTTTTTCCTGAACAGAAAGAGTTATTTTTCAATTGCTAATGCCTAACGTAAATGGAAAAGACCTATTTTGTTCTGCAAACTTTGTTTTTGCGACCAAAGATCCTATAACAAAAATATAATGGGAGCCTATATTTAGGGATTGATACGTGAAAGTGATTTATATCACAGTCGCAAATCTCAAAGAACTTCTCCCTTCTAAATATTTTTGTTCGTTTTCTATGCTTTTTGTATAAATATTCGTAAATTTTGATTCATATGATGTTTTATTCAGAACTCATTTAAATAATAAATGCGTAAATTTGTTCGTTGCATAGAAATAGGTTGATTTTTAAATTTCATTATCCAGGGCACAAAAGTTTGAAGGGAAGAATGGTCATTTTCTTTATTCTTACAACATAGACAATTAAGAAATAATACAAACTATCCAGAAACAAAATTTGTCTTACACAATTTTATCCACAGTACAAAAGCAAAACTTAACGGGAATAATAGCCATTTTCTATACTTTTCAACATATGCAATTAAGAAATAACATATACAACTCAGCAGCAGTGTTACATTGTATTGTTTGTCGATTGGGCTGCGACTATTGCAATGGTTTAGCTATTTTAACGACTTTCTTAAAATCAAGAATTCACTTTGCAGACATTATCGACATTTAGCCGTAATACTGCTTTTGAAAATTTATTCGTTTTTCTTCCAAAATGGTGATTTCGAGAGGCATTCCCTTTTCTCTCTTTCATATTTATTGCCTTCTCTTTCTTAAAACTATTTCTTTGTTTTCTACTTTCTTCCCTTCTCTTCTTTCTCTCTTTTTTCACTTTTTTTCTTTTAAAGCCTTCTTGCTTGTCTCTATTCTTTCTTTCTTTCTTTCTTTCTTTTTCACTTTTCATGAAATTTTCATGTCTTTACGTCCCCGTCTTTTCTTTCATTTCTTCATTTTTTTCTTTCTTTCCTTCATTTTTTTTTTTTTTCATATCTTCCTTTATTTTTTTTTTATATATTCATTTACTTCATTTTACCATCTTTCTTTCCTTCATTTATTCATTCTTCCTTCGATATCTTTTCACTTTTGAAACTTTTTCTCTTATTTTCTTTCCTTCTTTTCTGTACTTTGTTTTTTTTTTTTGGTGGGGGGGGTCCTTTAATATATTTTCACTTTTTGTCTCTTCAGTTTGTTTCTGTTTTCATACCATTTTCCCTTTTAGTATCTTCTTGCATGTCTTTTTTCATTTCTTTCTTCTTTTTATTGTATTTTTTCTTTCTTTTATTCTTTTCTTTTCCTTTTTTCCCTTTTAGTCGCATTTGTTTTTTCTTTCTTTTATTGTCTCTTTGTTTTTTCTTTCTGTTATTGTCTCTTTGTTTTTTCTTTCTTCTATTGTCTCTATGTTTTTTCTTTCTTTTATTGTCTCTTTGTTTTTTCTTTCTGTTATTGTCTCTTTGTTTTTTCTTTCTTCTATTGTCTCTATGTTTTTTCTTTCTGTTATTGTCTCTTTGTTTTTTCTTTCTTCTATTGTCTCTATGTTTTTTCTTTCTTTTATTGTCTCTTTGTTTTTTCTTTCTTTTATTGTCTCTATGTTTTTTCTTTCTTCTATTGTCTCTATGTTTTTTCTTTCTGTTATTGTCTCTTTGTTTTTTCTTTCTTTTATTGTCTCTTTGTTTTTTTCTTTTTCCTTATTTCTTTTGGTCGTGACTTTTTCACTTTCGTCTTTTTCATTCTTTTTTTCTTTCTTTTACTGTCTTCTCGTTTTTTCTTTAATTTTGCTTCTTTCTCGACTTTTCCTACTTTTTGTCTTTTTCATTCTTTCTTCCATTATCTCATTGGTTTTTCTTTCCTTCACCCTCTTTCTTTCTTTTTTTCATTTTGTCTCTTTCGTTTCTTTTATTCTTCATTTTATTGTTTTCTCTTTTTCTTTCTTTTCCTTTTTTTTTCCATATTAGTTTGGTAGACACTTATTGCAAGTATCTTCCTCTTTGTCTCTCCTTATCTGTTCCTATTCCGATCTCTCTTTTCCATCATACTTTACTTTCTTCCTTTCCAATTTCAAATTCGATATTCGATAACTGCACTAACCCTCCATCATGACCTTTCGTCTCAGCTCTTGCGAAATTTGTCGAATAGTCCCGAATCTTTCTTGTGCGATGAACTCGACGTCGACCTCTTTCGCTAACCTCAGACTCAACCAAAATCGATAAAAGATACACCTCACTATTGTTTACCTACAGTGGGTAGATGTCTATTTTCGCCAAATATTTCTACCCCACTCAAAAGCACCCCGAAGACCCTCTTTTCATGTCACGCTCGCCTTTTCTAAATTTACATTGCGTTTGTTTTAGTTTAGACTGTCAGTACACTATCCACATATATGGTCATTACCTTTGACTATGCATTTTCGCTGGCGATCAACGAGAGTCAGTATACCGTGCTCCTATAGTAGTAATTGATTAAACGTTTTGCTCAGATGTGGCACAAGGTCATATGAATGGGGAACCCAATGAGACTCGAACTCACTCTCCAACCGTTACACCACCCGTAGCACCCTCCGTACTCCTATAACTTCGATTTATTTTCATAGAATGTACAACAGATACAAGGAGATCAACACACCATAGGATATAGCAAGTTTTCAGCTACAAAACATTTTTTTCCCATATTAGTCACCACTACGAGTTATGCAGTTTTCTAAGCGATGAACATAAGCATGCTTGCGGTCATCGTAAAAGAGTCGCTCCGAATGTAATGCCTCTTATTCTTTTTATGTTGTCTCATCACATTAGAGGTTGATTTGGGTGGCAAATTGAATACAAGGCAGTTCAAAATGATACTCACTTCCCCAATCACAAGAACTGAAGTTTAACGTGATACCTAGGATACACCCTTACTTAAGAGGGGATCTTACTCACCGACCCTCTACAGGGGACAAGGTTTATGTATTCGAAGCCATACCGACATAGCAGTTGACAAAATAAGTATTCGTACACTAATTTCCACCTGAGTCCTCGTGGCGTAATGGGTAAAGTGCTGGTTATTGAGTTCGAAGTCCAGTTGTATTACTTCGTTCACTTTTGGTCTAATAGCCTTGGGAAAGGCATGGACTCCTTTATTCCTCTACCTATGGCTTAAATGGTATTATCACTGCTCTTGTACAAAAATGGCTTTGGCATTAAGTAACCCTCGAAGGCTGATATGCCTATAAAGGCATATCAACCTTCGAGGAAACCAAACCAAAGAAACCAAACCTCACCTAATTTTCCCTATTTCAAGCAACAATAAGTGCATAAAACAACTTCAATATATGCGCACTAACGTAAAAGTTAAGTTGGCGACATTAGTCGAGGATGACCTGAAGGCTCCCTTTTCAATAGCTACTACACCAAGGTGTAGGGGATGGCGCTACTCTTTCCCTAGATTGCTCCATTTTACCCTTGATGCTTACCTTATAATGCTGAGTGTTAAGCAAGGCGGCATCAAGTATCATTTTTTGAGGCTTTGGTATGACTCGACCTAGAATTGAATCTCGGCCTCCCGGACCATTGGAGAACACTCTACTCATTAGGTCAATGGCCCGGTAAGAGCTTATATTTCGGGTAATCTTCATCTTTGGATATGCTCAAATTTAAATCTCACTGACAGCGAAATTATACAATCAGTCAATTTTCTATATTTTTTAATAATATTCTTTAAGATTTAAGTACCCATAAGACAATGACTGGCTACTTTTTGATCTGAGGCAACTTGAATTTGTCAAAATCTAGATATATTAATAGTTTTTTATGATTTATCTAATAGTGGTCCTCAATGTGCAACCTTTTAAGATTTGACTTCTCACTTCTAACGATTCTATTATTTAACAAGTGAGCTCCACAAGCCTAGAGAATGTTCATGAGCTTCAAGTTAAGCTTCACCTTTTTTTATCAATTTAAATTTTGGTATTCAAAAAATGCTCAACTTTAACTTAATTTTTTCAAGAAAGGAAAAAGATAAAAACTAGTTTTGGATGATTTTTAGAAAGCTTAAAAAATAACTTTCTCTACAAAAGAAAAATTTCTTGTTGAAATGCTGTCTTCAGAGGGTTAGAATAGATGTTGAAATATGTTGCTTTTGTAAAAACCGCGTAAAATTTTCCCACAGTTGATGACGTTAGTATGACGTTTTAATGAAGTCGAAACCATTTCTTTTAAAGAGCCTAAACTACGATTAAATCGATTATCTAAAAACGTGTGCTCGCAAAAGGTTTTATATTTTATACTTTTTTTCCCAAAATACGTTCCCCCAATTTAGTCAAAATTGGTCAAAAATGCTGGGTAATGATGATACGTTACTCTTCACTCCCCATATTGCATATAACATGCCTGGGCCGTACGTATGTATTTCATTTTTTTTTTAAATTAGTGTTGATTAGGTGTTGGGTCCTTGCCAATCTTGACTGAATCTTTATGATGATGTTTCTACAGGGTGAATCACAAAAGACGGAAATTTTTAAAAGTAATAACTTGTTTTTAATTTGATTTTTTTTTTATTATAAGTCTGATATTATAAGTAATCTTTTAGTAATGAAAAAAGTCAAGTCACAGTGTGAAAGAATCAAGTAAAATAATAGAATTTTACTATTCAACTGACAGATCGACTGGAAGTAAATATTGTGTTATCCATTTTAATAGGAAGTATCCTCCGAGTAAAAATACGATAAAGAGCTAAGAGTACTGATTTAAAACTCATAACACAGTGATAAACGAAGCGGTCTTTGCAAAAGTATTTGCACAGAGGCAGTAGTAAAAGGTATTTTTCCCAATCCCACGAGTCTTATGGACCATTCTATATTTCTTACTCATTTCCTATATTATCTATTTTGGTTTATTCTTTATGTAGTAATTTATCTGTCTCTCTCAAATTATATATATATATATATATATATATATATATGTGTGTGTGCGTGTGTGTGCGCGCGTTAAAGCGTTTAAGCATTATATAATTTGGACAAGAGGAAAAAATTATCCCAATCCAATACTTTAAAAATTCATATTAGAATCCTTTATATAAAGCGACTTGAAATTAGGTAAACTTTAAATCGATTTCCGTATCTAGCATTGAAGAATAAAACAGTTGAACAAAGCCGCACATACTACCCGCCAATAATTCGATCAGCAGGCCGAGTGTAGACATTAATCGCAGATGGGAACCAATAAGCCTGAGGAAACAAACAAAGAATTTGAATAATTTCTGCTTGATGTTTAAGACAAGTAACTGTCATTATATATTGAGTTATCTGAACTATTTCTCTTGTTTTTGTTGTTATATACTTATATGAATGTTATTCTAAACAGAACGATTTGGATGAGTAGCCACAGATCATCTTCAGGCGTCTATCTTTGGTGGGTAGAGGATATCTGAGATTAGTTGATTTGTCTTTTTTTGTCAATGATATCGCTTCTTGAGGTTTCGCCAACATAGCCTGAAAATTAGGAGTGCTTGTGAAGTTCAATGGAAAGTCACTGGTTCAGTTGTGAAGGACAAAGGAAGATAATAGCTTGTGTAGACGAGCATGGACACCGGATGTGCGAAAGGAAGAACATGCTCTCGACGAAAAGGATTCGATACATTGCTTGACATATTATGGTCAAAAATACCCAAAACAAACAGATTTGAATTAATCAAAATATAAATACTAAGACAATCTAAAATATAAGACTGAATTTTAAGAATCTATCTTCAAATAAAATCTATCCGTAAGATAGAATTAAAATAGAATCTAGATAGGGCTTTATACGCATACTTTAAAAAATAAGATAGAATTTTAAGTAAAACGCTTACACACACACACACACACACACACATATATATATATATATATATATATCAGTAATATCCAGTCAGAGTGCTTTTTTTTCAATACACATTGCTGTTTTTCAACCTCAAATTAAACGTGTGGAGTCATCTGATGAGACGGAGAGTATAATGATATTCTTCGCCGAAATAAATTTATAATGACAATTTAACAAGGTTTGAGTTTCCTTCTAATTGCATTATATATATATATATGTGTGTGTGTGTGTGTGTCGGAGGGAATTATGATACCGAAAATAACTTAACTTGTTACACTTAATGTTCATTCGGTCGAATAATTCATTTGGCTGAAAATTCAAAACACAAAAAATAAAAAGAAGATAACTTTCGTATGTGGATGGTACTTTCTTCAAATTCTGTATTATTTATAATTTCGTTGGTTATTCCAACTGACGGCCGTAAATATGATATTAATTCATTTACTTTTATTTTCGGTTATTAAATTAATTCAAAAATATTTTTAGAATACCTTTTTTTCCATAAATTCATCACTGAAATCTTCATTCACATGATAATGTTGCTTAATGTTCTGACATTATTCCATGAATATATATATATATATATATATATATATCTTTCTTTAAAGAAAAACCAAAGACCGGTTATTTTAGGATTATAAATTTATTTCCATCCTGTTTATCAGTTTCTGGTGTGAACCAAAACACGAAGAATATTGCTCTGTAAAAAATTACATTGAGCTCTCCACCAGGAAAATTTAAATGTTCAGCTCCTGAATGATTTTCTTGTCCTGAAGGAATTACTCCCAACTCTGGTTTAACTGGACCGAATAATACCTATATATATATATATATATATATATATATATATATATATATATATATATATTTATATAAGCGAAAACAGAAAAAAATTACAGAAAAACAAGCATTCTAAATAAATACAGTAATTTAGTTTTGCTTGTTTAACGCAGTCTTTCGAACTCAAGGATACGAAAGGGCCCTAACAACACGAAGGAGAGAAGCACAGTGAATTAAAAGTGAGATTTGTTGGAGAAGGCAATGATTTCCACCAATTATAACGATAATCTGCCCAACTGCTGATAGGCAGCTGTTTATTTATTTTCCATTAAAATGACTACACATACGATAGGATCAAGTAGACTTTGGTATCGACGACTTGAAGGTTTGTCTTCGTATATTTGTCGTATTTGAGTGCCGAAACTCACAGCTACAATTATCAGGTAATGGGTTACGCAGTTCGGACATTTGTAGCAGATAAAATGCATTATGGTTTATGGTGCCAAACAATATAAAACTATTCATGACAAATTAACAGCAATATATTTATTGCCTGAGTAAACTTTATAAAATGGATATGGGAATTACATGAAATACAGAGTACATTACGGAGAGAAATATCAATCTAGTAGTTGAAGAGTCCTTTACAGAATAAAAGTTGTTGTAGGAAGACATGTCAAAGCCTGGTATCGTGTCTGGTACGACATGAGGTTTGTTGGGGTAAAAGATTTTTTTCTCCCCTGTTGGAAGACGCATACATTTACGTACTCAACCACTCAATCAATCATATGTGCTTCTTGTTGTCAAGGCTGGAATAAAAGTTTATTTAAAACATATATGTATAAAAAACAAATTTTGGCGGGCATGTAGCTCCAGAAAAGTTAGAATGATAGGAGATTTTAAACTTTGCATTACGTTTAGCCACGCCACCAAGTGGTTATCAGAAGTACTATTTTGGAAAGCAGGGGATGTAATCTCGACAGAGATATTCAAATGTAGAGAGATAAATTTTCCGTTTAAAATTTTCCTTCATTTTGTTTTTACTTTTGGTGGATACCTGTTTTAAATAAAAATTCATCTTTAATGAATTTGGTTATTTTTTTAAAAAATTTCCTTTTTATTGTACTGCATGAGTAAATTACTATAAATCATAATATAAATATTACTAAAACAGAGAAAACAAAAGGAAAATTCAAATCTTTATCACATGTAAAGAAATAGCATATATAATTTCTGTTTATTTACCAATCCGTTTTAAAAACATTGTTTATGATTTTCGGTTTGTGTGCTGCTTGTATCACAAGTACACCTTCTCCATGCCAATATGAGTTGAGAAATTTATTTCTTCTTACATTATGAAACAAAACAAATTTCCTCATATTCTGCTTTTTATAATCTCAGTCACCTTTCCACCACAACACGTCTTTAAAACAAGTCGAAGTAGATTTCATTAACGTTCTATTAAAATATAAATCTACTCTTCCCTTGAGAGAAACGTAGTCAGAAGGAGAAATTACCAAGTTTTAAGAAAATATAAATCACGAAAATCGTTCAGGGAAAAATAGTTCGTTGGTTGCATTAGAACGTGTGTTTGAGATCGATTGTTTAACGGGAAATCAATCCTTGATGGCTTATTTAATGTCAGAATCGATTGAAGCCAGAAAATTCTTTTTTTGTCGTAACGGGTAATCAAAATAAAATACAAACATAAAACGATTGAATATATATTAAAATAAATCGACCATAGTCGAGGGTGACCCGAAGGTTCCCTTTTCGATAGCTACAACACCAAGGTGAAGGGGAGGGTGCTACTCCTTTCCCTGGATTGCTCCACTTTACCCTTGATCCGTACAGAGTGTTAAGCAAGGAGGAATCAAGTACCATTTTTTGAGGCTTTGGTATGACTCGACCTGGGATTGAACCCTGGTCTCCCGGGCCATTGGCGAACACTCTAACCGCAAGGCCAATGTCCACAGAGTAATATGCATTAATACAGAAGATTTTTAAAAAAATATTTATGTGTGCATTTTGGATAGGACAAATATTTAAAAGAGTTTGCTTTTTGCATTGTTTTATTGCGGTTTTAACAGATTCTTAAAAAATTTTACAGTTGTTTTTTTTTTTTTCGTATGTTGTGACTGTAGTAAAAAGCAAGATGAAGACAGTTGTCCGAGCACACTTGGGAATAAAAAAACAACTTTAAAATAAGTAAAATATGTTATTGGTAGCAATTTAATGTATAATTGATTTTCAGAATCCAAGGAGGAAATTACAAAATTTATCGATTTAAAGAAAGGAACTGTAGAAATTTAACATAATCAATGAGCTGGAAGTTAAATTCAGTTTAACAATTGTGTATTGTGGATGTAACAGAGTGGCTCAAACGGTGGCCAAACTTTACTTAAGTTATATACAAACTTTGTTTAGTTGTGGCCCAAAGCCATGTGTATGGGGCACCCAGTGAGACTGGAACTCACTAGCAATAGTCTGCCAGTTTCGCCTGCTAATCATTTCCCCACGGAAGGTGCCCCTGCAAGATATTTTGATTTGATTTTATGGTATATCAACCATTATTGGCTATTTAATGCCAAATTCTCTCTCTCTCTCTCTCTCTATATATATATATATATATGATTTGTAAACAGATTTTGTTGCTACAAAAAGTTAAATGATCAAACAGTTATATTTCTAGCAATTCAACAAAGTTAAATCGATCCAAGTATTGCAATGTATCGCTAAGAATCCAGTTAAATATTTCTCATTTATTTACACACAGTTAAATGATCAAATAGTTCTATTTCAAACAATTCAATTTAGCAAAAGTTATTTGTTCGCACAGTTTAAAAGTCAAACAATTCTATTTCACCCATAGATAGGATCCATTGAGTGAACCTGCTGGCATTCCCCAAAGCTCCAGCATTAATGGAACCTAACCATCATCGTTTCATATCATATCCAGGACACTTGTTGGGCTTCGCCCGATTGTTCTTTAGTAATTTACGAAGAACTTTGCTTTGATGTGACACAATGCCAAATAAATGGGGCATCCAATGAGACCCGAACTCACTCGTGTATTTTTGCTAGTCTAGCTTGCTAACCATTACACCACCAGCTTTATGGTGTTGGCTATTTGACCAGTTTTATTTATAGCTATGTCCGGTCTGTGTTTTTAAGCGACCCTGTATTTAACGTATGTTGTAAACTTGTTTTGTAGTTGACGTAAAGATCAGCTTTTGATATGCCAGGCTTGTTTATCGACTGGTGACGTTGTGTTATGTTTAAGGGAATTTTAAAGTTCTACTAGGTATGTTCAAAAAGTATTGTGACTGGCTCCATATTTGTCTTTCAAATTGTCACCGACTCGTGTACTTATTTACTAAGCTTTGCTTAGATGTGGCACGAGGTCAGATGTATGGGGCACCCAGTGAGACTCGAAATTATTTGTTATGGTTTATTCGTCTAGCTTGCTAACTATTACGCTATGCGAAGCACTCAGGCGCCGACTTGTGTAGACGAAGTCTAGACATCTCGACGACAATTTATTTATTCAACATAAATTATACATTTATGACTGAGCCTATATAGCCGAAGAGGGAAAGGTGAGGTGAGTAGTCATCCGATAACGTTTATCTTAGCAAGATTTATCAGTTGACCAATTCATATTTACAATAAATACATTCATACGATCCATTCCAACTTGCACCAAAATACCTCATGTTCTCTATGGGCAGCCCTACTTAAAACTCCAATGCATATAAACAATGAATGGTATTTATAATACGAATGATGGAGGGAGTGAACTGGAAGAAATAAGACAACCCTAAAAGAAAAGGAAACAATAAAATTATGGGAAGTTTGGTTATCTCCCTATTCCCATTTCTAAATAAGATGGCCGGTCGGTCTCTAAGTGGGCTGGATTCAAAAGATTGGGAACAAAAATAAAAAGGAGGGAAGTAAAATGATATAGTCATGTTGATTTCTACCAGGATAAAAAGAAAAGAACCACAGGGGCAAGAAAAAAAATCCTGTAACTGTAAGAGGCATAACAAACAAGCAGTCAAGACGTCACCACTTTATTATTTATGGGTTACTCTGCTATGTATACGTTATATTTGAATCAATTTAAACTGCTGGGTACCCTCAAGAAAGTTAAATGGATTCGCCCGAGAGTTACTTATAGGAAACTCGGGCGTGGGTTATCCGTTAATCTCCTGTTTATCAGATACCTCAGGTGGTGTAATGGTTACCAAACTAGATTAGCAAACCTACACGAGTGAGTTCGATTCTCATTGGGTGCTCCATTCATATGGCATTGTGCCACATCTAAGCCGAAAAGTTTAATAAATTACTATTACTTTCCTGATTATAGAGCACCTCATGTGATGTAATTATTTGTAAGCTGGATCAGCAGACCATTGTTATTGGGTTCGATTTTCAGTTGGTGTCCCATACTTCCGGTCTTGTGCCATAACTAAGCTAAGCTTATTAAAAAATATTTGGGCATCTCTAGTAGTGTAATGGTTAGCAAACTAGATTGGCAAACCTACACAAGTGAGCTCGAGTTTCATTAGGTGCCCATTCATTCAGCTTTGTACCACATCTATGCAAAAAAATGCTTAGTAAATTACAACTCTCCTGTTTGTAGGGCACCTTAGATGGTGTAATGGTTAGAAAGCTTGATTAGTAAACCCGTAAGAGTGAGTTCGAGTCTTATCGGGTGTTACATTTATTTGGCCTTGTGCCACATTTAAGCAACAAAGCTTAGGAAATTAATGAGCACCTCGGGCGTTTCAAACCTTCCCGAGTGAGTTCAAGTCTCACTAGGTGCCCCATTCATTCGGCATTGTGCCACATCGAAGCAAAAAGCTTCTTAGATTTTAGGCCACCTCTGGTGGTGTTATGGTTAGCAAACTAGACCAGCAAACCTACACCAATGAGTTCGAGTCTCATTGGGTGCCCCATTCACATGACTTTGTGCCACATCTAAACAAAAACCTTAGTAAATTAGTACTCTCCTGTTTGTTACTGGAAGTCAGCATCTTTATAGTGGCGACGAGGAAAAATTCATCAAAATAGTGGGACTAAAACTTTTATTCTAGTGACAAATGGAGGTCTAGACTTTGTAATAAAAAAATCCTTGTCAAGCAAACTACGCAAAATCCTTGTAAAGAATTTTAAAATTAAGCTGCCTCGTTAAGAACCAGGGATGTTTTTTTTGTGAGGAAAACTGGACAGAATAAAGTCTTCCACAAATGGAAAAATAAAAATAGCGGAACAGAAAAAGAACCCGTTAAAGTGATATCAGCAAGTGGAGAACAAATACACTAAAAAGGAAATTTGTGCGCGTTCATATGAACCAAAAACCTGTTAACCTTAAACTAAAGTTAGGCTCTGATACTAAAATTATTTCAGAAGAAACTTGGAAAAAAATTGGTGATGCTGAAAATAGTTGGGGGTAATTATCACGAAGCACATCGGGCTTCGGGAGCAAAATTGACAATATAAGGCGTAATTACAAGCGAAGTCGCGTTCCGGAAGAAAAAACTTTCACGTTAAAGCTGATGTTGTTAAAAGACAGTCTAATTCATAGGGAATGGGGACTGATTACAAATATTATTTATGGGATAAATCTGCTAATTCTATTTGTAAGTCGGTCAAACTTCCCGATGAAATGATTGAATTTTATTAGAATAAAATGAATCGAGATTACAAAAAATTGACTACAGAACTCTGGAAATGCTCAAAAGCAAATTCTTTCATTAAATGAGAAAGAAAACGTAAGCCCGAATTCAAAATTTGTCTTTTTCTGCCATTAATACAATGAATAAATACCGGGGCAAACTACGAGTTATTGCTCAAATTTGGCTGCACCCGTCGTAATTGTTACAAATTCTCGGGAAATTATGAATGTACTGTTTTTTTCCAATAGTGTTAAGATGTTCTGCAAGACCATAAATACCAGCTCCCATGGCGCCCCGAGTGGTGTAATGGTTAGCAAGCTAGACTAGAAAACCTTCACAAGTGACTTCGAGTCTCACTGGGTGCCACATTCATACGGCCTTGTGCCACATCTAAGCAATAAGCTTAATAAATTATTAGATAATAGCTCCCAATGGGAGAAGTGCTTACTGAATTAAATGGAAGTAATGTTTTCAAAGACTAATAGGAAGCACAATTAAAAGTGGAAACGGTGGGGGGGGGGGAAGTAAGTTCCTTAAAATTAACACACACATACCGATTTAATGAATGACCTGTTGGGGTCAAGGTTGCTTCAGCAATCTTTCAACAGATTATGGACACAGTGTTAAGATTATTTTGCAGTTGTATATTTAGACAATATCTTAAATCGAAGTAAAATTGAAGATGAACACATCTAACATCTATCAAAAGTATTTGAACGGATAAGCAAGTATAGGTTTAAACTTAGTGAAATCATGAGTAATTTTTCTTTTTATGTAGAGCATTAGATATTTCGGTTAAATAATTGATAAAAGAGGTCGTTACCAAACCCCGAAAAGATAAAAACTATAAAATAATAGCCACATTGCAATCGTTTCTAGGAACAAGGGAAAATTAAGTTTGGTTTGGAGTTTTTATGGCAGATCAGCCTTCTTAGATTATTTAATGCTAAATCCACCTTTTCAGAAGGACAGTAGCGGTACTATTTAACCCATCGCTGGGAGGATAAGGGTGTTCATACCGTTCCCAAGGGTATTTGTCCGAAAGTGAACGTAATAGCGCGACTGGAGTTCGAGCTCGCTTTCTACAGTCTAACGGTTTAACTATTACACCACGAGGACTACTTAACTAAGTGCTACATACCTACAAGATGGATTGTTAACTGGTACTTACCAAAAATGTATGAACTGAGAGCTCCACTTAAATAACTGCTAAAAAAGATAATTGACCATGGAAGTAAATAATCGAACTGAATCTGACAGTACGAAGAAAATAGAAAATCAAATTAATCCAAAAGGGATGAATTTATGACAAAGAAAGGTCAACGTTCAAACGTTCCGGTTTTAGTAAACCTTCTTCAAGAGTTTAAGATGATGAAAAGTGTTGCTAGAACAATGATGGATGTTTTAATCCATTGTTGTTCAAGCAACACTTAAATTCTGATGAGGGTTTACGTTGACCTTCCATTATGATAAATTTATTTGGATAACTTTGTTTTTCTATTTTCTTCATTACTGACTGTTTAGAATCATTCAAAGAGACTTAAAAAAGTACTTAGTTAGCATGGGGTTGGGGTGATTTTTTTACTATCATTTAGAATATTCAAACTATTGACCCTATCTTTATTGTTATACTCACAACGTTTCGGCCGATATGGGCTTCGGCCTTCTTTAAGTATTTCATATCAAACTTGAGAGCCAACGTAACACTTGAATTGAACCCTTTGTTTCGTCCACAGGAGTAAACTGTTCCAATTCTTTTAGCCATGACTGGGTACAAGTGTTAAGTTATTGTAAATATTCCTTGTTATTCTTACCTGTTGTTCGGATTGAACCAACAACCTCCTGATGATTTCCACTCAGAAGCATTTTACAGCCAAAAGTCTTATCCATTGCGCCATGTATCTTTGCTGAAGCAGTTGCTGTCAGCAAAGAAAGCAAATAGAGGAGAAGGTATTTGAAATTTTTGTGATAAAAATATTTCATAAGATGGCACACGGTAGAAGTTTTGTCTTACAAATTGATGATAAACTTCTTTTGGCAATATTTGATTAAAGAAAAGGATATTCCGGGATATTCTGCTAATCCTTTACAATAGTTGGCTTCTATCTTGCCGAGGTATAATTCTGAAATTAATTTTTTACCCTCAAAAGAAATGGAAAATGCCGATAGACTTTCTAGAACAATGCCAAAGTTTAAGGAACCAATGGAAGATACAATGATTGCCCCTGAAGAAATAAAATACTTTCCATGGAACACAATAAGAGCATTAGTCACGTTGGACGATTTTAAAATTGAGTTACAAAAAGACGATGATATAAAAAAAAGGATAGAATATTTAAAAGGGGGCAAATGAAACAAAAATGATAGTTACAACCATTTATAGCGGGAAAACATTTTCATTGTGACGATTGTTTGATATTTACAAAATGAGTGATAATCCCGGACACGTTACAAAATCAAATTTTAAAAGTTTAACATTGAACATCTGGGAATACGTAATGAATGCCGTCCCTGTTGGCTGGGAATGTAGAATACACCGACTGCATCTCTTCAGAAGGGTAATATCCCACCCCAACGAGCGTCCTGGATATGTCATTAGACCATTTGATGGTAATGCTCCAGGCCTAGAGCTTTAGGCTATGTGGAGTACCCCTTTATCTCCATTGCTCTCAAGTCCACTCTGACCAGGAGTGGTAGCACCTGATAAGGTCCTATCTATGGATCAAATATAAACTGTTTGACATTTAAACTGTGAGCAAACAAATGTCTTACGTTAAATTGAATTGTTAGTGATACATCATCATCATGTCGTGCCGCTAGCACGGATATCCCTGACCCTCTCTCGCCACATTTCCCTATCGTTCATCGCCTCTGGCAGGTCTTCAGGGCTACATCCCGTATCCTCACATAGCTGCTGAATGTATGTTCGAGCTGGTCGTCCTGCTTTTGCCCGGCCATATGTGGGGGGTCCATAGGAGTACATTACTTATGAGATCGTCCCTGCTTCGCCAGCAGTGTCCTGCATATCTGGTTCGTCTAACTTGGATGGTTTTCGTGATGGGAGGTAGGTGGCCGTAATGAATAATATTGAATAGAATAATCAGTGCTGACAAGCAATGCTTGAAACTTTGTGTACCTAAATTGAATTGTTAATATTACATAGTGACGGAGTGCAAATAAAACTATCTTAGAGAGCAATATTTGAAATATTTGAGTACAAGCATATAAGTAAGTAAAGTTAGCGACCTTAGTCGAGGATGACCCGAAGGCTCCCTTTTCAATAGCTACTACACCTAGGTGTAGGGGAGGGCATTACTCCTTCCCCAGGATTGCTCCACTTTACCCTTGATACGTACCTTATAATGCTGAGTGTTAAGCAAGGAGATATCAAGTACCATTTTTTAAAAGTCTTTGTTACGACGCAACCTGGGACTGAACACTCTACCAACTTGACCAATGAGCCAGTTACAAGCATATGATTAATACTAAATAGAACTATTCGTGTTAGAATACTTAGAATCATTTGACTATGTCCAAACAATACTAATACTTGTATGCTAACAAATTTGCTCTCATTTAAAAAATAAAATTACCTACAAATTATTGACTTACAAACCATATGTATAACCAATTAACTGTATGCAAACAAATGAGCTCTGGCTCGTTTTAAAATGTTATCTACAAACTATGTATTTACAAATCATATATTATATGTATAAAGAGGATTTTGGCATTAAATAACCGACAGTAGTTGATATGCTATAAAACCAAACCAAATCATAAATGCCAAGTGATGTTTACTGGCCAAGAATGAACCATGATATCGAAATTCTGGTGAAGTCTTGCCAAGAGTGCGCATGATCTGCAAAATTACCGGCAGTAAAAATTCAACCGTAGCCAAAAACGAGAAGTCTATGGCTAAGATTACATGAGGACTATGCAGGACAAGAGAAGGGTTTTTATCATTCCGTAATTGTCTCATAAATTTGCCAGAGGTGATAAATGCAGCAAATAACATCGCCAGGAACAATAGTTATCATTCGCAAATTATTTTCGAGATTTGAGATCCCGGACACAATAGTAACTGATAATGGAACACTATTTACAGCAAGTTAGAATTTCGTAAAGGTCAAATGATTGAAAATATCACGACTCCACCATACCAACCAAGTTCAAACGGACAAACGAAAAGGTGTATTGACACGTTTAAAAAGTCTTTGAAAAAAATTAAGAGGGGAGTCGGAGGAAGAGACGCTTCAGTAGTTTTTGCCAGCGTAAAGGTAAGCACCAAATCCAAACACTATCGATGGGGCTAAACCGGCAGAACTAATGTTCAGGCGAAAAATAATCATACATAATAGTATCTTGCGGAGAAGCCCGAAGATATCAATATATCAATACAAGATATCAATATATCAATACAATACAATACAAGATATCAATATATCAATACATACATACAAGATATCAATACATACATACAAGATATCAATACATACATACAAGATATCAATACATACATACATACAATACAAGATATCAATATATCAATACAAGATATCAATATATCAATACAATACAATACAAGATATCAATACAATACAAGATATCAATACATACATACAAGATACAATATATCAATACAATACAATACAAGATATCAATACAATGCAAGATATCAATACATACATACAAGATACAATATATCAATACAATACAAGATATCAATATATCAATACAATACAAGATATCAATATATCAATATCAATTCAAGATATCAATATATCAATACAAGAGTTTCAAAAAGATTACCCAGAGCTATTTCGAGTTTATTGAGCGGACAGGAAAAAGTGGGACACCGGAAAGGTCCCAAACATGTCAGTTGGGTGATCGATCTTATCCAGGGAAGTGAGTGTCTACATGAAAGAAATATAAATCAGATTCGACCAAGTTGGTAGTGGAGTCGACGACACTGGTGTTATTGTGATATCTTTCTGATACGATCATCAACCTTGTGGCTTTGAGAGACGTATTTTTACAGGGCGAGATTTCAAGTACTCATAGCGAAATGAAATGAACTCGAGTGAAAGTAGTTATAGGAAGGACCTACAATCTCAGTGGGTTACACAGTAATTCTATGGGCACCTGTAATGGTTAAGCTAGACTAGTAAACCTTCACGAGTGAGTTCGATTCTCATTGTATGCCCATTCATGCGGCCTTGTGTCACATTGAAGCAAAAAGCTTAGTAAATCAATACCACACAGTAATTCCTTCCTAACGTGTTCATATCGAGTTACCTCCCTTTTTGTCGATTTGTTTATTACTGTCAGTCAAAATAAAGGGAATTTCTAAGCGCTACGAGGTTTTTTAAAAAGTATACTGGCTTTGTAATTTTCAAATTGGCATTGACTCTTCTAGACATCATTAATTTATTATATAAGTTGCTCGGCAGTGTTCTCGTTTACATTTAATTCAAACCTCATTTAGATTAGATTAAACCAGTCATTTTCTATTGGGAGATAATACTGAATCAGTCTGAATCAGCATTGAGATTTGCTAAAGACTGATTCTGGAACTTTCGATATAAAGAAAGCTCATGGACAGTCTAGATATCATCATTTTCTCGTATAAGTTACTCATTTGTGCACACATCTTGAATGAAATCTTTACTCAGTCGGCTGGGGCTATAGAATACACCGACTGCTTTTCTGCATAGGGGTAAGACACCCCCCACGAGTGTCCTGGATGTGACATTAGACAATCTGGAGCTTTGGGGAATGCGGAGTACCCCTTCATTGCCATTGCTCCCAGGTCCACTCTGGCCCAAAGGGGTAGCAACTGATAGTGCCCTATCTATGGGTTAAATAGAACTAACGGCATACTTATGCTAAACTGAACTGTTTGAGTAAACTGAATAGCTTGAAATAGAAATGTTTTTGACAATTAAACCCTACTTACATTTAAACTGCGTGCTAATGCTTAACTAAATTATTTGAAATTGAACTGTTTTTCGACATTAAAACTGTATTTACACTTAACAGAATTGTTACATATAACTGCTTGAATGAACTGAATAGTTTGAAATAGAAATGTTTTCGACAGTTAAACTTTGTACTTATGCTAAACTGAATTGTTTTAAATAGAACAGATTATTTACATAAAAATGGATTTGGCGTTAAATAACCTACAAAGGTTGATATGCCATAAAACCCAACAAACCAAACCAAACTTGAATGTAATCTAGACATCATCACTTTATTGTACAAGTTTCTCAGCTGTGGAAAAGTCTTCATTTAAATTTCAAATTTTTTAATAAAAAATTCAAAATTTAAGTCTCAATAATTTCTGATTACACTTTTTTGACAGAAAACAAGTATTGGAATCTGTCACGTACGTGCTTTGAATTTATTTTATTTCGAGCAAAATAAAATTTTATGAAACTTTAGCATGGTGTATTGGTTAACAACCAAGTCTCACAGATCTATTAATGAGTAGAGTTTGTTCCTCTACTTGGTGGCTCTTGCTTGCGGTATTAAGCTAAATTTTAGCTATGCTCAACTTTTAAAGGCTTACTGTCACTTAAAGCACCGTTTACTACCAGATCATTAAAGTTGAGCAACTATTATCTTGTTCAGTATCTGAGTGACTACGTACTTTGTAACAGCAGGTACTGTAAGACCCGTGTATCAGATCAAGCAAGTAAATAACACTGACATAATTTACGATCAAGTCACACTGAAAGCTTGCCCAGGCGGCTGGGGATGTAGAATACACCGACTGCATCTTTGCAGAGGGGTAAGACTTCTCCAACGAGTGTCCTGCATATGACACTAAACAACTTCATGATGAGGTTTCAGTAATGCTGGAACTGTGGGAAATATGGAGTACCCCTTCATTGCCATTGCTCCCAGGTCTACTCTGGCCCAGAGAAGTAGCACTTGATGTGGGTCATATAGAACTATACTGTGCACTTATGCAAAACTGTATTGGTTGAGATGGGACTGTTTTGACATCTAAACTGCGTATGTATACTAAACTGGATTGTTTGAAATAGAACAGCTTATATGTATAAAATGGATTTGGCATTAAATAACCTACATTGATTGATGTGCCATAAAACCAAACACTCTGAAAGCATCGGTTCCCGTCAGATTTTTGAAGCCACAATGAGCCTGTTTAGCTTAGATTTTCTTTTAAAATATGTTTATTTGTTTTTGCTTTTTTTTTCATGGCAGCAAATATTGAGCGAGTTTGAATCAATTTTTTCTCACTGAGTAAAAGTGGTTCTGAAACCTTTAAAATGATGAAAAAGGCTAAGAGATGTGAAGCAATTAGCCATTCCAAGTACTTTGGTATCTCTGCTTCAAGGAAAGAATAACATCATTTCAAAGTGAACATCTAGACGACTTCACCAGCTGAAACAATTGAGAAAATACACAGTCTGGTGATGGTTTGGCTTAGTTTCTTTTTTTAAATAACATATAAACCTTCGCCGGTTATTTAATGCCAATATCAGTGTCGTAGAAGTGTAACATAGCCATACATGAATATTTAAATGTACATAGAATGTTCATAACATATATACATAGAACATAGGAATCCCGAAACACAAAAACACTTACGACTTCTTAGTTCAGGTACGAAACTTTTTATTACCTTTGAGTTTAAAGGTTTTTCCACATAAAGACAGAGATACACCTGACTTTTCCATCTGCCCCAAACCACATGCGCACCCGACACAAGGCCACTGGCCTGGCTTCGGCGAGCCCCGAAAGCTAACCGTCTTCTCCCGAGGCAGAACTCAACTAACTTACTTTTTCAAAATCCTCAAAATCCTCCGCGCGCGCTTCCGGTGCATGACGTCATTCACATCCACTGGTCAACCTTTCTATCTGGGATTTTTATTTTGACATCTGTGAATGACACATCCTCCCCGCACGCGCGTCATCACCTGTGCTCAAGTTTGTACCTAACTAACCCATGCACTGAGCCGAAAGGTTCTCAGCCTAACTAAACCCAAAGGCAAGATATATAAAACGAAATCCCTCGGCCATTATATTACAGAAGAGCAGTAGTGGTACTATTCAACCCATAGCTGGGCGGATAAGAGGGTTCATGAAAGTGAACATAAAAGTGCGACTTGAGTTCGAACTCGCTTACTACAATATCACAGTGAAACACGTTAGCCAATACGCCATTCGGACTCCATTCACAGTCTAGTAAAGACAGATAAAAGATTACTTGTGAGGCGGCGGGTATTTTTGATGGGTCATGTCAAGTCATTTTTACTGAAGATTTGGGAATCAGGTGAGTTGCAACCAAGTTTGTTCCACGACTTCTGACCCCAGAACATAAGCTTCGGATGGCCACGGCTACTGATTTGCTTTAATGCACAAAAAAACCTATGTAGTTTTTTTTTTGAAAAACCATTAAACTGAATGAAAAATCATTAGAATTTGGCTGTAATCTTGAGAGTTGAGCACAGGTGCCGATGTGGAAGTCAAAAAAGATCCGACGAGTTCAGAGAAAGACCACAGAGCTGCCTAAGGCATTTTTTGGACAAATAGGGATGCTGTGACATCATATATATAACCGAAAATATGAATGTCATCATAATCAAGTCATGCTAATAGCACAGATTCCCATAATTCTCTCTCTCTCTCTCTCTCTCTCTCTCTCTCTCTCTCTCTCTCTCTCTCTTGCTATCCGTCTCTATCAGCCATCGCTCTTGGCAGGTCCCCTAGACTGCATCTAGTAACTGCACAGAGCTGATGAATGTCTATGTTGGTCGGCCAATACAGGTGTGTCAATTGGAAAACGTCGCTTGTGAGTTGGTCTCTCAGTACAACTCCTGTGTATATATATATATATATAATCTTAGGAAAATGCAAATAAGTTTTTTCTTTAAAAGTACTCGATGCTATTATTGTAGAGCAAACACAACACTTAAAAACTATTAGAATTATAAATACTAGAAGTTTGTTGAAATTTCATGCTAAGCACACAACCACCAGACAAATGTTAGTATCTACAGAGTGAGATGATTGATATATTAAACTATCCGGGGTTATTTCATGCTAAGAGGTTAGGGAATTGTGTACAATGTACTTTTATGGTTACCGTTTTTGTATCGTTTCTTTTTTTTTTTTTTGCAAATAGTAATAGATATAGGGTATACATAATACAAATGATTTGAAAAAAATCAATTTGATCAATAAATAGAACCCACACATATTCTACTACTCTGGGTCAAAGTATACCTGGATATAATGGCAATTAAATAGTACACTACACTTTCCAGAGCTCTAGAACTGGATTCTCACGATCAAATTCAGTTAGTCATACCCAGGATAACATCTCTTTTTTCTATTGAGAGGGGGGTCTTACGTCTCTCCAGGCAGTTCTGTCGGCTAGGCAGGTAAATACGTCGACTGTATTTCTGCAGAGGGATAAGACCTCCCCCAATGAGAGACCAGGATATGACACTAAACCATCTGATGGTGAGGCTTTAATTCTGGAGCTCTGATGAATGTGAAGTACGCCTTCATTACCCCTACTCCCAGGTCTACACTGATCAGGAATGTTAATACCTGTTAGGGTCCCATTCATGGGTCAAATAGTAACGTTTAATCATTTACATTACTATACTTGAAACAATTTAACCGAGTGCAAACAAAAAAAAAACAAAAAAAAACTTTTTTATTGAATTATTAGTATTACATAGCAATGCTTGAAAGCATTTAACAGTGTGCCAACAAATGCACTCTGGCTCGTTTAAAAATTGTTTCCTATAAATTATTTGTTGATAAATCATATATCTAATATATATAATGGAAATGGATTTGGCATTAAGTAACATACAAGGGTTGATATGCCATAAAACACAACTAATCAACCCTTTAAGAGAGTATTGTAAAATACAGTTTGGCGGATAATATGAGACAAGGTAAAAAATCTTACTGTGCCGTCACAAAGTGATGCACCGGAAGAGAGTGACCTGTGAACTGAATGACAGTTATTTCCGCTCGACGTCGATCACACATGCCATTCGAAAGACGGCAGAAGTGACACATCCAGATTGCCAGATATCGGAAGAAATTGCGGGGGCGTGGAGGCGTGTCCATTTCTCCGCGTGGAAGTTTGAAGGTAATATAAGGCCGACGAATTGAGCGGAAGATAGTGAAAAAAATTCAGCTGTTCACGAAAGCTGGTCCCGTCGTTGCCCTGTGTGCGTTGTCTCGGCCATCGTCTACTTACATCGAAGAGTTTTAGCCTCATAGACAAACGGTTCTAATTCTTCTCCTGACTGCTCATACTTCACACAAGCGTCCGTCGAGAAAATAAATATATATTGTTATATATATTCCGTGTTGTCGTTTGTTTGGCCAG
Source organism: Sepioteuthis lessoniana (assembly GCA_963585895.1). NCBI lineage: Eukaryota > Metazoa > Mollusca > Cephalopoda > Myopsida > Loliginidae > Sepioteuthis > Sepioteuthis lessoniana. The sequence goes on from OY757935.1 coordinate 32,666,827, forward strand.
AGAGCGGAACGTAACAGCATAAGCCCCGCCGACAAGGCGTAAGAGGGAGGTATAAGACACTATGAGTACGGTTGATGAAACATTATTTGAAATAATATCTTTATAGAAGGCATATGAAATCTTGATATATATATATATATATATATATATAATGTTATTTTTTTTATAATAGTGTTGTGATTTTATTTTTGGTAAGAGTTTTAATGCTGTATAATTTGCTTATAAATAATACCTAATAATATCCGTTTTTAGTATATAATGTTCCACTAGAAATTATAAAACCCTGGAATCTTTGGTTTCAAAGAAAAAATGTTAAGAGGTTTTAGAGGGTAGTTATTAGCAAAATTGTTAGTGTTCGCGAATGGCCCAGGAGACCTGGATTCAATCCCAAGTCAAGTCATACCAAAAACTCAAAAAATGGTACTTGATACCTACTTGCTTAACACTCAGCATTATAAGGTACGAATCAAGGATAAGTGGAGCAATCCAGGGAAAGGAGTAACACCTTCCCCCACATCTCGGTGAAGTAGCTATTGAAAAGGGAGCCTTCGGGTCACCCTCAACAACGGTTGGGCCAACTTACTTACTACTTATATATATCGTTCATTGTCATCATAAGCATGAACAGATTAATATGTCAGATTAAGATCACCGACACCAATCCTAACCATTGACACACAAGTGTCGATATCGATAACGACCATTGGTACCATTGCGTGCATCTAATGGCTTCAAAGGTATTTGCTATTCTGTATATCAATGGTATGGAAAAGCTAATAAGACGAAGAAAAGAAAGACACCGAGCGGAAGAAAATGCGTTTTTCTCGTTATTTCTCTTTTGTCTGCGCAGATGAAGAGGAATTGATTAAATCAAAGTCTCTGTGAATATCGGTTGCAGACGATATTGGGCGGCCAATATGGCGGCGTGGTTTGTTTGATAAAAAAAAATGTTCTGATTTCTTTTCTTTTTCCTCTCCTTTATCTTCTTTGTTTTCTCCAAGCTCTAATGGTCACACTTCTGGCTTTTATAGATTTCTTTCTTTTCTTTTTATATATTCACCAATTTATCTGAAATCGCCCCTCTCTTTTCTCCTTAGTCCACTTACACTTGATTCTCTTCACTCTTTTCGTTTTATGTAACTCTCTACACCACCACCACCACACACTCTCTCTCTCTTTCTCTCTCTCTCTCTCTCTCTCTCGTCTTTACGTTTTCTTTCTATCTTTTCTTCAATCGCTGAACTACGTTGACAACCTCGGAGTATCTCATTTTGAATCATTGAAGCTTAGATCATTATCGGATTCTTTTAAAACGTTAAAATTGTGCATATAACAAACCTCTTCTGTTAGTAATCCCGTCTTCCTGATATCAAATGCATTTCTCTCGTAAAACCAGTGCTTTTCCTTTTGTAAAATCATTAGCAATGCATTTACATTATACATAAGAGAACTATTGCTTCCATCAATCCCTGACTATTGACTATCTTCCTGATTTTCAAAGCATTTCTTCATAAAATCAATGCTTTTCTTCAAAAAGATCGTTAGCGACACATTTATATTATCTATACGAGAATATAATTGTAACTATCTACTTACTTTCATCTTCGGAACTTGGAGTGGGTTACGCTATGAGTTGGAAGATAAGCGAAACCTGATAAACCCTAACTAGCCCTAACTTAGAATGTGCTGACTGCATCCCCTGCAGAGGAGTAAGACACCAAAAAGAAAACGTGTGTTCTGGGTATGACACTAAACTGCATCTAATAGTAAGGTTCCAGCTACGGAGATCTAAGGAGTGTGGAGTACCTCTTCATTGCCATTACTCCCAAGTCTACACCGACCCGGAGTTATAGTACCTGTTAGGCCTCCATCTATAGGTCAAATAGATCTGTTTAAAAATTATGTGTATTCAAATTAATTCTATTAAGAATATCTATCTGAAGCGATAATTTTTAACTAAGAATTATCATTAGTAGTAGTTATTTGAAACCATATAATTAGTAGCCTAAATAGAAATACTTGTAACCATACGACTGAGTAAAATTCGTTTGGTTTGGTTTCTTTGTTTAAAACCTGAACAACTTTAACAAAAGTCACAAGATCCCATTAGCCAAGCTGGGAAAATACAGATGAACACCAAAATGAAAAAGAAAAAACCAGGAAGCGCATTCAAAATGCCCTTAAGAACAAAGTTGGCTTTCAGAATCAATAAACAGTGCAATGCTCAGGGATCGACAAAACCCCTAAGAAGAACTTATAGTATAAAAAGTATGTTTTGTGACTCAGACCGCGTAGTTGCCTGCCTTAATCTTGAAGAAATATTAAATAACTACAATACTTGAAAACATTTAACTGTGGGCAAACTAATAAGCTTGCTCAACTTTTATAATGTTAACCTCTTTATATTTTTAACTGAATTGTTTGAAATGGAACTGTTTTGACATTTAACTGTGTGTAAACAAAATCTATACTTATACTAAACTGAATTGGTTGAATTGGAACTGTTTGACTAAACTTAATTGCTTGAAATAGAAATGATTTTACAATTAAACTGTATATTTATACTAAACTGAATTCTTTGAAATAGTACTATTCATTTGTTTAAAAATGGTTTTGGCATTAAATAACCAACAAAGGTTGATATGCCATAAATCCAACCAACCAACCAAACAAACAACCAACCAAACAAACAAACAAACCAAACCAAATATTTGTTAGAAATATAGAATTTAATGTATGTAAAAATAAATTTGGCATTGAATAACCAAAAATGGTTGATATGCCATAAAACCCAACCAACCAATTTCCTGAGTATGACATTAAACAGCATCCGATGGTAAGTCTCCAGTTCCTGAAAACTGGAGAATATGGTGTATCTTTCCATTACCATTACTCCAAGGTCCACTCTGACACAGAGTAGTAGTGCCTATTAGGTTCCTATCCATGGCTAAAATAGATCTATTTAAATATCATTCGTATTCGACTGGACCGTATGCAGAAAGGAAAAACTCCTGAGAAACAACAATGCAAAAAACGTAAATATGAACGTAAAACGAACGTGATTTCCTAACCTCTAGTCATAAAATAACCCTACACGAGTTGACATGTCATTAAAATTAATAACTCAATCTTCAAACCAAGGCTCAGTCATTTATCATTGATGCAGTTAAAGATAATGTAATGCAGTATTTTCTGCTCACGTCTTGCAACAAAACACTAAGGCAACAGTTTAACCAAATAGAGATAAAAGAGTATAAAACAATGAATAACAATAATACCAAAAAATCAGAGACAGTAAATAAGGTGTAAAAATGAGGTGTTATTAATAGAAAATAGAAAAAAGAAAAAGTTCAATATTCTTCAAAAGCCTCAGGACATAAAAGCCTCATAAGTTTATGATAATTTCAGTTTTCGGAGATGTGAATACACATCGAAGGAAATGAAAAGTCAAGAGAAAAAAAACCGCCAATTCGATGACGTGTCTGTCAGGTGGCCTAAGGGTCTGTTCTGTATCTAAGTGAGTTTTGATCTATGAGTCTTAAAGAGTAGTGACCTTAAAGGATAGGAATGAGTTTAAACAGAAAAGAGTTGAGTAAAGGATAAATGGAACCCTAGAAGAAAACTTCCGACTTAATTTTTGAAATATACGAAATCATTCAATATCCAATGGAAGTTTTTGTTCTCGTTAAATCTCGACAATGAAGATGTACTTTGATTTAGACGTTTAAACGTGGGAGTTCTGTAATCGGGCGAATCAAAGTCCTGGGTTTTCCTAATCAGGGTTCTTTGTCTCACCTAGTCATCGAGACAAAAGTTCACATGGCTAAACCGACGAAGACAAGTAAGAATTTTAACGTTTTCGTACACGTTTTCATATATTGCTTGTTCGTGTAATAATATGAGCACACGTGATCTATTGGGACACATTTGTATATTTAGGTTAATACTTCTATATGTATGTTATGTGTGTATTAAATGTTCCTTTATGTGTAAATGAACGTGTCTTTCTTTCTGTTCTATGCAGTATTTGTATATCATCGGATATATTGATGTTAATATTAGGCTTGGATAAGTGGGGATTCGACTAGATATTCTCCTTTGCACCAACCACAAGAATAAAAGAATAAAAGCATGTTTAGTTGGAAAGCAAGTTAATTGATGTCGAAATCGTTGTTTTGTTTATTTCTATCTATTCATTGATATTTAGTCACTTAATGGCAACGAGCATAAAATAGATGTTGTGTATACACAGATCTATCTATCAATCTATCTATCCCGCTTGGTCACAGTGACATTTTCACTCTCTAGCTTTTACTCTGTTACCCATTGGGCCAGTCGGGTGAAGCTGCAGAATACACCGACTACATCTTTGCAGAGAGGTAAGACTCCTTCAACGAGTGTCCAGGATATGAAACTAAACGATCTGATGGTGGGGCTCAAGTAATACTGAAGCTTTGGGAAATGCGGAAAATCCCTTTATTACCATCGCTCCCAGGTCCACTTCGGCCTAGAGTGGTAGCAGCTGATAGGGTCCTATCTGTGGGTCAAATAGAACTAAACTGTGTACTTACATATTAAACTGAATTGTTTGAAATAGAAGGGTTTTTACATTTAAACTGAGTACTTATGCTAAACTGAATTGTTTGAAATAGAACTGTTTTTACATTTAACAGTGTAAACCAAAAACTGCACTTATGCTAAACTGAATTGTTTGAAAAAGAACTGCTTAATGCTGCGTGCAATCTTGAACAAGTCCTGGCGGCAACACCCCACAAGACACCAACTGTACGGTCACCTGCCTCCTATCACGAGAACTATTCAAGTTAGACAAACCAGACATGCGGGACACTGCTGGAGAAGCAGGGACGAACTCATAAGAGATGTACTCTTATGGACCCCCACACATGGCCGTGCAAAAGCAGGACGACCAGCACGAACATACATTCAGCAGCTATTTGAGGATGTTGTCCTGAAGACCTACCTAGGGCGATGAACGATAGGGAGGAGTGGCGAGAGAGGGTCAATGATATCCGTGCTACCAGCGCGACATGATGATCATGATATGTATAAAAATGGATTTAGCATTAAATAACCTACAATGGTTGATGTGCCATAAAAACCAAACCAAACCAAATCAAAGCAATCAGTGACACATTCTTTCTCTCTTTCTCTCCCTCCCCGTCTCTCTCTCCATCTCTTTTTTTCTCTCACTCTTTCCGTACGAGACAGTAAAAATATGAATATGTAATAATCCAAAAATAAGTTTTGGTTACAGTGGTGTTGCAATTTCTTTCTTCTTTTTTTGCAACAGAATTTCATCGCAAAAGAGTTGAAGAATACATAATACCTAATATCCGTTTGGATGGTATAATGTTCCTCAAGAAATAATAAAATTCTGGTATCTTTTGGAAGAAAATAACTTCTTATGAAAAGAATTGTTAGTAGTCTACTTTTATGGGATATTCTCTCTCTCTCTCTCTCCACTCACACACACCATATATATATATAATTTGTTTTAAAACAAGTAATTTAGAAATAGTATTCCATTTTCATAAATAAATTTATTTCGCTAATCCCAGCTCGTCAGATAGATTATGCTTAAATAAGCGAAATAAATTATGGAAATGGTATATCATTTCTAAATTTCTTGTTTTTAAAATAATATATATTTTGCTCTGCAGGTATAATTCGTATTATTACATTCGCAAATAGACCAATTTTAATCATTTAAAAAAAATCAACTAAACGGTTTCGGTCCTCCCTGAACACAGTTGAAACGAGGACAACGATTAAGAAGTAAAAGGGGCAGGGACTGCATAATTAAGTGAAAAAAAAAATGCAAGTTGACTAGACAGGGAGGGGTAAATTAAATAACAATTAAATTCAAACCTAATAAATATTCCCTCTGTTTACAGGGGCGGTTTATGGGTGAGAATATGAATGGTCTCAAGCACTTTCAGGTGATAGTCCGTGTTGGACTTGCTCAAAATGGTAAAGTCTGCATTGTAGGATGAGGTACAATTACGGTTATTTATGAGATGTTCTGCAATAGAAGACCCGTATGTATTGTTTATTCGGTCAGCAAAGTAGTTCACTTGCCGTATTTTTGTGGGTACATATTGTTTAATTCTTGAATCCAGACGTTGATTGGTTCTCCCGATGTATTGCTAATCGCAAACACATCTAAAAGAATAAATCAAAGAACTACTATGTTGTGGGGGCGGGGAGAACGTCTTTTCGATCGGATGACAAAACAGTCCGCGTGCGGAAAACCAAACGCAGGTTGGAAGAAAAATAACACTTACATACACAAGCAGATATCTGGTTGGATAGTATAGGAAGTTTTCTCTCTTCGGCCATTTCGGACCAGATGAGACCCACTGGATCTATACGACCTCGTCTTTATAGGTTACCAAAAGGATGGGGTACTACTTAGACCTATACTATCAATGGTAGGCTCTCGACAGCAAAAAGTCGACAAGTGGCTTGACAAGTTATTGCAATCTGTGCTTATACATTATAGTACATATTTTATAAAATATTTTTTCGAATTTGCTGGCTTCATTCGAAAGTATTCTCTACTGAACAAATTTATGTGTTCTTTTGATATGTGTAGTCTCTTCACTTGCGTTCCCATCTTGGAAACGTTCGATATATGTGCAGATATGTTGTACCGGAGTTATCTGATCCCATCTGATATTCCAGAGTTAGTATTTGTGGAATTGATGAAATTCGAAACCATATCTGTTGAATTCAGTTTCGATAACTTCATGTATCGACAGGTGGATGGAATTTCGATGGGCTCGACTTTGGGCCCTACTATGGCTGGTATTTTTGTGGGTTTCTATGAGGTTGATTCGTTCTCCAAATATAAAGCACCCGAAGTGTACTTTCATTATGTAGACGTCACTTTTGTGTATGTGGGAGTGAGATCGAGGCTGGCGAATTTTTCTCACATTTGAATAGCATGCACCCAGCACTGAGATTTACTTTTGAGCAGGAGAATAATTCCACTCTACCTTTTCTCGATGTATTGGTGTGCAAAGAGACTTCCGCATTCATAACGACTGTATATCGTAAGCCTACTTTTACAGGCTTATACATTCGTTGGGATTCATTTTGTCCAAAGAAGCAGAAGATAAATCTAATTCAGACCCTAACACACCGGGCATTAAGGACATGTTATGGGTCTAAGTTGGACGATCAGGTCGAATTTATTACTGGGACAGTTTGTAACAATGGTTTCGTTAAAGACATTGTTCGATCTGTCATCAGGGATAAAATTTCTGACTTCAGTAAAATTAAACCTGATTCAGTCCAGAGGTATCATGTATATCTCAGGTTACCTTGGCTCGGTGATATTAGTGATAGATTTACCAACCAGATCTTTGCTTGTGTATGTAAGTGCTATTTTTCTTACAACGTGCGTGTGGTTTTCCGCACGGGAACTCTTTTGACATCGGGTCAAAAAGACGTTCTTCCCACCCCCAACACAACATAGTAGTTCTTTGATTTATTCTTTTAGATGTGTTTGCGGATTGCTATACATCGGGAGAACCCATCAACGTCTGGATTCAAGAATACGGCAAGGGAACTACTTTGCTAACCGAATAAAAATCACATACGTGTCTTCCATTGCAGAACATCTTATAAATAACTGTAATTGTGCCTCGTCCTACAATGCGGACTTGTTTATCATTTTAAGCAAGTCCCACTCGGACTATCATCTGAAAGTTCTTGAGACTATTCATATTCTCACCCATAAACTGCTCCTCTAAACAGAGGGAATGTTTATTGGGTTTGAATTTGATTACTATTTAATTTACCCGTCCCTTTCAAGTCAACTTGCATTTCTTCTTCTTCTTCTTCTTCTTCTTCTTCTTCTTCTTCTTCTTCTTCTTCTTCTTCTTCTTCTTCTTCTTCTTCTTCCATATTTCGTTAGTTCAGTTTTCTTTATTCCCTGTTTACTTTTTTTTTACATCTTATTCTAAGGTCGCTTTCTTTTTTTTTTCTTCTCTTTCTTTTTTTCTTTTTTATGCTCGAATGGTTTTAGAGTGTTTAAGTTGACCGATGCTACAGCATTTTCAATTCGCCAACACGACTGATGCCTTTATCTGACCGAAAGAAGTACAAAAAAGTACGACCTTCAAATCGACCCTCATCCAAATGAAAAAGACCCATGTGGACCATCGTTTAAAACGATAACCTTTCCTATTTTGTCGCCAAAAAGCTAGTGGTTTTGAATACCAGAATTCACTGTGTTAGTCACTAGCTGTCCTATAGTCGAAGAAGACAGACGTTTCATTCTCCCGGCTGAACCAAATATCAAACTTCGACGCTCTTCAGCCATTACGCCACGAGGATTCCTCTCCAAAAAATATCCGTTCCGAATTTCACGTTAACCAAATTTTATCCCCAAAGGAATTCAGGCCTAACACGAAAGTAAGCAGTTAACAAAAATTAAGCTAAACACATTTATGTACACTGCACACATGCAAAAATTAATACTCACAAAAATATATTTTGTAAATTTCAGTTTATTGCCAAAATGATGCATAAAAAGTGAACGTCGGTTCAACTCAGCCACCTGTTATCTGCTACAATATTAAGCTACATTTTATTACGATCTCGTTACGCACAATTTGCTAAAATTACCGCAACCCTTGTAATAGACTTGTGTATCTTCACTACAAATACTATTCACCTATTCATTCTCATCAATTATTTGTGCTAAGACTGACCGCCAACAGGAGTTTAAAAAGTCAACAATGAGGCTGGAGTGTGGGTGGTAATTTCATTCTCATCGAACTTCATATTACTAACGAGAGTAGACACTAAGTCTGAAGTCCACTTTACTCAAGGCAATTATTTAACAGCGTGTAGCGTTTCCCTTCGAAAATCATTACGAAACCTATTTTCTCTAAATAAAATACACACCTTATTACATCCCATATAAAAACTATAACGTTTGCACGGATTATTTTTCTAGATGGTAAGAGGCATTGCAGTTCTTAAAACTGTGCAAATTTCTGTTGGTATATTAAAAAAAAAGCTGATCATTTTGAAATTGAAAAAAAAGAGAAAGAAAAAAACTATAGTAGAAAAATAAATTATGTGATGAAAAACTGATTGCACGTTGAGAGGCATTACCTTGCATTGTCTAAATGTTTGCGAGCTAGGACAGTTATTATTTCTATCTATTCATTGTTACTTAACGGCAACGAGCATAAAATAGATGTAGTGTATACACAGATCTATCTATCTATCTATCTATCTATCTATCTATCTATCCCGCTTGGTCACAGTGACATTTTCACTCTCTCGCTTTTACTCTGTTACCCATTGGGCCAGTCGGGTGAAGCTGCAGAATACACCGACTACATCTTTGCAGAGAGGTAAGACTCCTCCAACGAGTGTCCAGGATATGAAACTAAACGATCTGATGGTGAGGCTCAAGTAATACTGAAGCTTTGGGAAATGCGGAGAATCCCTTTATTACCATCGCTCCCAGGTCCACTCCGGCCTAGAGTGGTAGCAGCTGATAGGGTCCTATCTGTGGGTCAAATAGAACTAAACTGTGTACTTACATATTAAACTGAATTCGATTCTCACTGGTTGTATCGTACTCATTGACTTCGTGTCTAAGCTTACAGACGTACGAGAGGATATTGAAAAGTTCTCGGTCCGACCAAGAAGCAAATGACAAAAAAAATTATGGACCACACATCCTAATCCACATACACGTCTTGCAGATAAATACACCTGGGAGCACATTTGGCGGGACTTAGAATACACCAACTGAACATTGCTAGAATAAAATATTAAGCAATCCCTATAATGACCTCAACACAAGTTCATAAAGGCTGTTTCAAAATATATTCAACTTGATATGAATTACCTAAACTACAGTCACTCTCCCGGGGAGGCTTAGAATACATTTAGTACCCTGCAGTGAGGTAACTCCCCTCAAGGGGTATCCTGGGTATAACACTAAACTACAACCAGCGGTGATGTTTTAGTTCCGGAAATCTGAAGAGTATCGAGTAATCCCTTCATTGACATTACTCCCAGGTCCACTTTGCCGGGAAGTGACAGCACTTGTTAAGGTTCCATCAATGGGTTAAACAGATCTGTTTAAGAATTGTTAGTATGAAATAAGAATCCCTGAAACCATATAAACGTGTGCGAACAAAGGATTAAAATCAAAGAGAATTAAATAGGAATCCTTGACAGAGTTGTGTGCTAGCAAATGATTATTTTTATTGTTAAATGAGAAAATTGCGATAAAAAAAATATTGTATTGGAACGTTGAAAAAATAGTTCTGGTCACTTCTCTTCAGAGAATCATGTCAGTGATAACAAAGTTTACATAAGAGGAAGCAAACATGGCATATTGTCCATCGAAAAAGCCTGGAGTGATGAAAAGAACTAAAAAAAAAAAAAGTTTCCGTAATCCAGAAGAGTTAACGCATGTAATAATGTATTCTTCACGTGGTCCAATCGGTTTGTTGAAAAGTAATGGTGTTTAAAATTGTTTTTTTAAATACACAACTCAGGTTTATGGCTTCAACTACTGATAACTGAAATTCATTATTTGAAATAACGAGAATGTTAAATATCGTGGGCTTATATGCGGCTGCGCAAATCAGATTGTCCAATAGATGACGAATAATGAAAAAGGATGAGGTTTGATTGCTCGAAGTTGCATTATGACCGGAAGTATTCCCTCGAATATCCGCACAGAATAAATATTTAAAAAATCCTATTCAGATAATTTTTTGCTATGTCCAGATGACAAGAAAAGACCAGATGGGTTTTTTTTTTCGTCTTGTGGTGGAAAATCACATGTGCCTGTTAGGTGAGAAATAATAACAGTTTAGTTCTAGGAGCCTTAGCCTCAAAGAGCTGGTTTTATTATTCGATGTCTCAGGCGCTCCTGAAGGTGCATGTCGACAGAAATAAGCAATTTTTAAAACCACCGTGCTGTAGTTTCGGTTTTTGCGTGGCACTCCACGTAAAACTGAATTAGTGTCATATTCTATTCTTGTGGCTAACTAAATTATACTAATAGAGGGTAACTTGATTAAAGTGGCATTGGACCCAGATACCGTTGCCAGGCTATCTCGTTGGGTACCGGTCACTTTTAGACGGATTTTTTTTCGTACCTATAGCAGATTAAACGTTTGGTCATTGGTGCCCTCAAACCAACTTCCCTACCCCACCAAATTGGTTCAAAGATTGATGGCTCTTTCTTTTTTCCATTTCCATTCACCAGGTAAATGGCTCATCGATTTCTTTGTTTAATGGCATAACAACCTTTGTAGAGTATTTAAAATCAAAGCCAACTTGTAGAAGAACTGTGATGATACTATTTAATAGTTGGATGGTTAAGGGGGTTTATACTTCTCCGTAGGTTATTAGGCCGAAAAAGAACGTAATAGCTTGTAGGATGTTCTAACTCGCTTACTACGATGTCGCAGTCCGGCATGTTCGTCACTACCCCACAGGAACTCCCCTTGGGTAAGTATATATTTAGACTGTGTCCTGAAATCCGGCAAATCCAGAACTCCGAATCACTTCCGGTTCGAAGCTAGCCGTTTTAATGGTTTAGTACTCGTATTACTTATATATTGTATCGTTTTGTATGCACACACACACACACACACACACACACACACACACACACACACATATATATATATATATATATATATATATATACATACACCCCCCACATATATACACAAATACACATATGTATACACAAATACACATATATATATATATGAATACTACACACACCCACATATATGTATGTACACATACACATATAGATATGTACATACAAACACATGCAAACACATCACCCATCACCCCCTATATATATGTTTCAGTACCCGTACTACTTATCTCTACATAGGAGATATGTAATAGACGACTTGCTATTTCTCTCTGAGAAAATAACTAATTCCCACCTTAACGACGTTGTGTATCACCGGTAGTGGATTGTCATATTTCCGAAGGATTTTTTTTAATCATTAAAACAAAAATTGAACCCAAACGACTTAAAGGAAAGAATGTAAAAACGCCTTCGTCGCGAACGGGTTAAATACTCTGTTCTCAAAGCTGTTGATTCTATTGACCATTGCCGATAAACACTGGAAATACTTTTGATGTGCAAATATTTAATATGAACATAAAGCGGGATATGTTAAATTTTGCTCAGACTTTAGAGTTTTAATTTAATTCAAGAAATCTTAAAAATCAATATTTTCCTGTTTGTAATTCTTATGCATTTATTTGCAATAGAATAGATTTGTATGAATCGTTTGATTAAGTTAGGTTATTTGGTTTACTGGCACATCAATCTTTGTGGGTGAGATTATCATATTTACCTAACCCATCCGCTCGGACAGGATATGACACAAGGTCAATTTTTAAGCGGAGTTTAACAGGTTTGAATTCAGAGTTTTCCTTCTCCTAGAGAAGTTGCCTCACTAAGGCTGAAGAACCCAGTCTGCCCTACTATTTACACATAGCTGGAGGGAGAATAATTGGATTCATACCTTTGCCAAGGGTATTAGTGCTATGTGAAATGCAATCAGTCTCGTCCAGGTTTTGAACTCATGTCGCCGTGTCCATTTCCTACGGCGATAACCATTACACCACGAGCACCTACAAGAGTGGGTTAGATATGCTAAATCCTGTTTATATATATATATATACTTTATATGTAACATTATTTTTTATCTGAACCTGAGCTCAATTGTTTGTACACAGTTAAATGGTTTTAGGTATTGCTATGTAATATTAGTACTTCTATTTGTCAAGTATTCCAATCGAATTTAATATTAATCATTCGTTTGCACATTGTATACAATACTAATAATTCAATTTATTATTAACCACTTATTTCTAAACAGTTAAATGGTTTCAAGTTTAATAAATGATTTAATAGTTCTATTTGATCCATAGATGAGATCCTAACAGACACTCTTACTCCGGCTCAGAGTGAACCTGGAAGTAATGGCTATGAAGTGGTACTCCACATTCCCAAATGCACCAGAACTGGAGCTTCACCATCAGATTATATAGTGTCATACCTAGGACACTCGTTGGTTTTATTCCTCTGCAGAGGGGCAATCAGCGTATTCTTGACCCTAAGCCGACAGGGCAGGGATCGTTTAAATGGAAGGTTCTAAATGTTTAATCTTATTCTCTAAAAGAGCAGAAGTGCACGATGCGTAATGGTTATCGTCGAGGGAAATATAAAAGACCACTCGACTTCGTGGCTCAAGCTCTGCTGGACGTATGTTGCTCATCGATGCAATGCTTGTCAATGACGTCATCGCCCACCTGCAGGTAGACCAGCCGAAGCCGGGATCTATTCGGTTTCGAATCTGTCCTTGGCATTGAAAAGTGGGAGAAGAACAGATACCACTTTTCCAGGCGTGAAGTCCACTGTGCTCTTCGCCCAGCTGAAAGGGCCGACTGAAGTGAAAATACGTTGACCTTACGAATCAGCCAAAATGATCGTCTTGTACTGAGATCCCAGACGAAGAGAACCCGTAGGGTTGGTCATCGTTAACGACTATATCCACCCTTCCAAATTCTAATCTCACTGATTTTAGGTGGTCTTGAGGGTTTTATGTGCCACTGACCATGTCAAAAATTTTATGGCGTCTATTGAGAGAAGAGGAAATCTCCTTTATTTCGAGGATGAAAGAAAGAGTCATATTTTTTTAATTCCACGACGGGGTGATTTGGCGTTGCGCCTTAAGACAAAAAAGGAGACATTAAGGCGTTTTTTCTTATTTCCCTTTCTTTCTCTTTAATCTCTCTTGGTAATCTTTAGAGAAAATATGTCTAGGAGACAGTCGCATCTTCATTTCTCCACAGAATCTCAAATAAAACTTAAGAACCATTTTGCTTAAAGAAATACAGCTAGCCCGTCTGAGTACATAGACATCGTGTTACAAGATTTTCAAAGATAAATATCCGCTCACAAGTTTAAAATATTCATTACAAGTATAAATTCACTGTGTCTTCCTAGACATAATTAAAATAATATGTTAAACTTAATTAAGAACGATGTTTTAAATTTTGTACAGAGGGATTTTTATAGTATAAACAATGCATACCTTACTTCGGAAAAGACGTTACTGACAACCAGATATAATGGATTTCTTTTATGGATTTTTTTTCTTATTTATAAAGGTTCACGAATCTTTATTATAAAAGTTGTATAGTATGGAATTGTTTATTTTGGGAGGGTGCAAAACTCATGTTCATTCAGTGGGTTAGCATGCTCCCAAGGGATTTTTTTTAAGGGAGGGGGCACTTAAAATTCACTGGGTCCCCCTAAAGTGTTCCATGTTTGAGAGTCATTCAAAAAGTTTTAAGACTCATTTAGAAAGAGCCATCGTTGAACATTTTATTATAGCAACACACTATCACTTCATATAAAACTAGAAAAACTTATTCATATTAAAACATATTAAACTTAATAAATAACGATGTTCTAAATTTTGTACGGAATGGTTTTTATTGTGTAAGCCACGTGTACCTTGCTTCTCCGGAATATACGCCACAGACAACCTGACATAATGAACTTCTTTCATAGAATTTTTTTTCCTTAATCGTAAAAGTCCATGAATTATTATCATTATAAAAGTTGTATGAAATTGTTTATTTTGGGAGGCAGCAAAACACACATCAATTCAGTGCGTTAGCAACCCCCTAAGAGACTGTTTGTACTGGAAGGTCAACAATTCAGCACTCAACAGAATTTAAACTATGGTATATTTCAATTTGTTGTGTTTTTGCATTTTATTATTTGTTTAATTTAAATTTTATTAATTTATTAAGCCATACAATGTCAAATTATGCAACGTTTAGAAAGCAAAAAAAAAAAAAAAAAAAAAAAAAACATCTTCAAAAACAAGTTCATAAAAATGTAAATATACATGTAAATATGAAAACAGAATGAACGAGATTCCCGAACATCTCGACATAAAATAATCCTAATTTGGTTGACATGCCATTAAAATCAATCAATCATGAAAGCGCGAAAAGAAGCAACTAAATGATAATTCTAAATTTTTTTATCTTGTTTATTTATTCATTTATCTATTTCTTTTGTCAAAGAATTCAAGTCTTTTCCCCCTCAACATTGGGTAATTCCATATCTTCCTCTGCTTAGAAAAAATACCATTAAGTTAAATATTCTAATTTAGTTGGTTTAAGGAATCTTTTATGAAGCCTGATAGTTCAACTATTAAAGAAAAATGTTTTGCGTTTTATCTGTTCTTAGTTTATTTACTTATAATATTTCGCTCTTCCTTTTGTGATTTTTTTCCTGTAAAAACGAATAAAATATAATTGAAGTTATTCTTTAATATTAAATTTTAGTTTTATTTGAAAGAAAATAACATCATAATTATTTGTTAACAAAATAACATTACATATCTAATTATCTAATTAATTTTTACATTTTAATGATATAAATTCTGCAAAAGTTAACGACTTTAACTAACTCGAGTTTGTATAAATTAAAAAGGGTTATTAAAATTTTAAAATATTTTTAAAAAGTTTTTGGGGTGCAATTAATTAATAAACCGATTTAGGTAAAAATTTTACACGTTGATAAATATATCCCTTACTATTTTATTGAAATTCAAGTAGTTGGTCGAAATTAATGACAAGAGATATTCTGCGTCACTTTGAACTATGAATATTAAGGTGCATTTTAATTTCTCGCTAAAAATTATTTGTACGGAAGGCAAACCACCGAAAAAAAAATTAAGTATAGAAAATCGTATCAGCAATAGTTTTATTTTTTGCATTTCATCTTGCAAAAAGAAAATAATCGTGTTATCATAGTTTTTGAATGTACAATTAGGAAAACTCTATGTAATAATTATTTTAATTTATCATTAGAATGGTGAAATAATAATAACTTTTAATTACCTTTTTAATATTTAATGTTTTACATGATAATAATGTACTAATCTTTCATTCCCACTAAAACGCAATTTTTTTTCTTTTTTGAATTCCTAATATCTATGAAAAAAACTTTGCTTTTTTTAACTTAAATTTTCTAACCGAATATAAGGGATAAAACTCGAAATTGCTTAAAAGAGTGTTACAGTAGGTTTCCATACTTTTTTATCTAGCATTTTTTTTATCTTAAAAACTTAATAAAAATTTTAACAAAATATACAGCTCGCAGTATCTTTCTTTAAAATTAATATTTTCGGTAGGTAAAAATATTCTTTATTTAGTAGCATATTTAGATTTAGCATCTGATTGGAAAAAAGTCAGTCGAAATCCAATGTAAATTTAATGTTCTCCTCTTTTTAAACTGAACAAATATTGATACTGAATTATTTCCCAAATAATCTAAAAGAAAATTGTATTTTCTATTAAATATTAGTATTCAAGCTCTCAGAACATTTATGAATTTAAAAAAATCATTATTCAAATTTGAAGTATTATTTTCTTTTAACAGCTTCCTATTCAATTATCCGCACTGTTGCCTGGGGCTGTAGAATACGTCAACTGCTCCACCGCAGAGGAGTAAGACTCCCCCTCAACAAGGCCACCTGTTGGCCGTGGGTGGTGACCCATGATGCTTAAGGGCGGGATCCTGGTTGTTGAGCTGTACATGACCCGGCAACAGAGTGGTCAAGTTACTTGCAAAACACCACTTTGGCCCTTACTGGGGATGATAGGCGGTCGGAGATGCCCGGGCCAATCAATCAGCTGGTCCTGTCATCCCCCAGCACATGTATGTTTATTTTCTTACGAACGTACAATCCAATCTGCTCTTGCGGAACAATTCTCAACCTTTTATCTCATATATGCTAAAAGGGTCAGTTGTGCAGAGAAGAAAAGACTTTTGATCACTATTTAATTGTAGGGGAATAAAAACCAAAGGCTCAGAATCTTTCTCTTAACATGAGTATCCTCGTTTCAGTCAAGGCGAATGGGTTATTCCCAACATAAATTTTACTCCGTAGTGGGTGGTGGAGCATGGGACCAATGAAAAATAAAACACTACTGATGGCGTCCTTTGATAAAAAAGACAAAACGAAACCTTAGTGGTACAACAAACTCAGAAAGTGAAGATGAAGACATCTATAGATTTCCAAGATTCATTGTCTTGGAAGCTAAAGATGGGTCTCCATGAACAAATTTGTCTCCGTTGGTTATAGAAAAAATAATATCTCCAAATTTAAAACCTCAAACGGTTAAAAAACTAAAAAATGGAAACCTCCTTGTGGAGGTGGAAAGAAACATGCAGATTTTCTGCTGAAATCGAACATTTTTCATAGAAAAATAATTGCATACCCTTACCAAAACCTTAATACATCTTAGGAGATAGTGAGAAATCAAGAGGTCTCTTTGTGTCCTCAAGAGGAAATAAAGAAAGAATTGAAACCCCAGGAAGTGACAGAAGTGAAAAGAGTCTTAATAAAAAGGATAATAAAATTATCCTAATAAATACCTACATAATGACTGTTGATTTGCCTACAATTCTACAAAGATAAAAACTGGTTACACAATGGAAAGGGTAGAACAATATCTCCCCAGTTCCCTCCGGTGCTATAAATGACACAAGTACGGACATCACAAGGATAAATAGGAAGGAGTGTGTGTGGAAAATGTAGAGAAAAAGACCCTAACCACTCCACAGAGAAACGCAAAAAAACTCGATGTTCAAACTGTGGTGGAGACCACCTGGTATATGGCAAGACTTGCGAAAAAAGGAAAAGAGAAAAAGAAATCCTGTTCGTAAAATACACCAGAAACATATCTTTCCTAGAAGTACGAAAGAAAGTCGACGCAAGAGAGATAAAACATATTCTCAAGCAATATCCTCGGTAACCAGTACAAAAGCGACTAGCAAATACCAAAATCTTATCCGAAAACTGTTATAGCTTAAACCAGGGGACTAGCTAAACTTTATTAAAATATAAGAGCAGGACTAGAGGAATCAATGATGAAAACAAAAGATGAAACGGAACTAAGAAGGAAAACCAGCATCAATGTATTGTCCAATCAATCGGATTTCTCCACCCAAGATACACCACAAGAAAAAAACATAAACCCAAATAACAAAAAACGACCTACCGTCTGAACCCCCAAGGAAAATAGTCCTGACCCGAATCGAATCAAACAAAGATTCAGGGAAAAAATCTCCAGTTAAACAACAAAGAACAAAAATAAGATTAAACCTGACACAGAACAGATTCGAGGGACTAGAAGTAATGGACATTGCAAACCAAAAATCCGAAACCAACAAACCAATCGAACAAAAACCACTCAAAGAAAAAACATAAATTCAAACTGAATAACCATTGGTCAAAAAATAATTCAATGGAATTATCGTGGTTTCAAAACAAATATCAATGAATTGTTTCTTTTACGGACACAAGAATGTCAAACTATTATTTACCCCACCAAAAATCCCTCTGACAAGATCAATATCAAGAATTATTAGGTGTTTAATTACATCCATGACTCCGGATGCAGGGCTCCTAGAGGGGCATCGGTTCTGATCAGAAACGATATACCACAGAGTAAAATAAGTATAAAAACAAATATCCAAGTAGTCGCCATTTAGGTCACACTGCATAAAGCAGTGAATATATGTTCAATATATATTCCACTAAGTGATGACATAGACGAAAAGGAAGTAAAGAAGCTAATTAATCAACTTCCCAAACCTTTCATCTTATAAGGGGACTTAAATAGTCCCAATACCCTACGGAGATGCAAAAATTCAAACAAAAAGTGTAAAACTTAAAATATTATCAATGAAAATGATATGTGCCTACTTAACAATGGCGCACTTACATATGTCAACCCATCTAGCGGAAATCACTCAGCCATTGATTTAATTATATGCGACCCCACAGTCCATGTGGACTTTACTTGGAAGGTATATGATGACTCATGTGATCATATCCCAATCCTGATCAAAAGCACAGAACCCAAGTCAGAAGTGGAAGTTAGACAAGGCCAACTGGGAAATATTTAAGGAAAAATGTAAAAATAAGCTGACCCATATAGTGACATACCATGACATAGTAGAGCACTTCACAGAAACGTTGATTGAAATAGCAAAAGACTACGTTCCTAGAAACTCAACACCAAATAAGTGTAAAAGATCTTGGTTCGACAATAAATGCCAAAAACTACCAGATTACGATGAGTGGCCCTAAAGAAGTTTAAAAAAGAACCAATTAATTCCAATCTGATAGAGTATAAGCTAAATAGAGCTAAAGCCACAGGGTGATTAAGGCTACGAAAAAAGAATGCTCGCAAAGATATGATAGCAAATTGAATTCTTCCTCTAAACCGTAAGCAGTTTGGGAGATGATCCGAAAAATTGCGGGTAAACACCAATAAAACACCTTTCCAAAAATAACAGCACAATAACTAACAAAAAGAATACGGCAGATTTGCTAGTTGAAACATTTTCCTAAAATTAATCTAGTCAAAACGGCAAACCAAAATTTATGACGGTCAAACAAAACGCGGAAAAATACAAAATAAACTTTATGGCAAAAAAACTTGAAAAATACCATAGCCTATTCTCATTAAGAGAATTAAAAGACTCTATAAAAAGATCTCATAATACTGCAGTAGGGCCGGATGAGGTCCATTATAAATTCTTGAGACAACTACCGAAAGAATTATTAAAAGTGCCTTAAAAAATATATAACAAACTATGGACAAAAAATAAGTTTCCGGATATATGGAGACAAACTACAGTAATACCATTTCCAAAACCAGGAAAAGACAACTCAGATTCTCAAAATTATAGATCAATTTCATTGACCAGTTCTTTGTGCAAAATGATGGAGAGGATGATATTTGATAGATTGGTTTGGTATTTGGAATTCAATTGCCTTATTTCGAATCAACAATGTAGATTCCGTAATAAAAGAAGTAAAACAGACCATTCGGTCCACCAGGAAACAACTATAAGGGAAGCATTTATTAGGAACGAACATCTCACAGCTATTTTTTTCGTTCTGGAGAAGGCCTATGATACTACGTGGAAATATGGAATAATGAGAAACCTGCGCGATCTCAGTCTAAAAGGTAGATTTCCACATTTTATTAATGGATTCCTATGAGACAGGAAATTTAAAATCCGCATTGGATCTATTTTCTCTGATATGAAAAACCAGGAAGGAGTCTCTCAGGGCAGTGTATTGTCCATGCCTCTATTTAGCATAAAATAAACATAACCAAACGCTTATCTCCTGGAGTGATCTTTATACGTAGACGATCTTCGAATGTTTCAGGTCAAAATATTTACAGACCATTGAGCACAAACTCCAACAATGCTTAGAACAACAGAAAATGGGTTTAGATTCTCTAAAAGAAAAACTAAATGTGTCCATTTCTGTTATAAGAGAAAACTATACAACGATTCTCGCCTGAAACTTAAAAGGAGAGAAATCCCAGTTGTAGATGAGTACAAATTTCTAGGGTTAATATTTGATATTTTTTTAGTAGGGAATCAAAGTAACTTTTATTCCCTAATTGAAATATTTGAAGGCTAAATACAGTAGAACACTACAATTCTATGTGTGGAGCAGATTGAAACACTCTACTGAAATTGTATTGGTCACTGATTAGATCGAAATTAGATTATTGTAATTTTATGTACCAATCAGTAAGAAAGATCTACCTAAAAATACTTAACCCAATCCACCATGAAGGCCTGAGGTTAGTACTTTGAGCCTTCAAAACATCTGCAGTTGAGAGTCTGCATACAGAGACTAACGAAGCTCCTGCAAATATCAGAAACAATAAATTAGCTCTCCAGTATTATGTCAAATTAAAATCATGCCCATCTAATGCTTCATAGGATGGTGCATTCCATCCCAGATATAGGGAACTATTCAAAAGGAGTGAAAAGGCTATAAAACCTTTTGGCCTTCGGATGAAAACAAAAGAAAAAGCAAGAATAAATTTAACAAAAATACATTATATGATCCAAATACCAAAAATCCCACCTTGGATCATAAGTACCCCCAAAGTGATTCTAACTCAGTTCAAACTCCACAAAACTAAAATTCGTCTTTTAATTTTCCAAGAAAAACAAGAAAAAATTGGAGATAAATATTCTAGATATTCACGCATCTTTATGGATTGATCTAAGCAGGAGAAAACAAAAGGATGTGCTGCGATATACAATAAAAAACGATTAAAAACATCTCCCAAACGATACCTCCATATTCAATGCAAACGCATGCGCAGTAGATATGGCACACGATTTGATTCAAAAATTAAAAAAATCAAAGATTTATTTTTTTCTAAACCAATTTCACTATTAACATCATTACAAAGCAAGAAACTTGACCACCCAGTAAAAATCAAACCCTTACGTAAATTAGAAAAATGTCAGATAATAACGAAATACTGCTATGTTGGATTCTAAGTCACACAGGAATTAGTTGCAATGAGCAAGTTGATAAAGTGGCGAGATCTACCTTAAGTAGGGTTCCTGAAAAAAATTATAAGATTCCATATACGGACTTAAAAATCAAAATATGGGTGGGGTACAGTTAAGGGATCAGAAAAAACAATCGGCAAGTTTTTTGATAAAATAACTGGAGCATTATAAATTTATTCATTTATAAGTGAATACAAAAAAATTCATTAAAATCGAATCATTATCTGATTTTTTTAAAATCAGAGGTACCAAGTTGTTATAGTACAAAAAAGTCCAGGGGGCGTGCATATTGTCAGTCCTAGCTGAGTAAGTGCACGAGCGATATACCTGAATTGTGGAAGATATATAAAAGTTAAAGAACGAGCGATATTTGAGAATATACGAGGTGAAATCTCATGAGATTAGGCGATAACTCATTAGAAAATGATGAATGAAGGAAGTCAATTACTAAAAATATCTTTTTTAACGGTACTAAATGTCCCTTGTTAGATTTTTTTCTTTTATAATGTTATTTTATCTTATTGATCAGGGAAAGGAGTAACGCCCTCCCCTACACCTCAGTGTAGTAGCTATTGAAAAGGGAGCCTTCTGATCGCCCTCGACTACGGTCGCCAACTTTACTTTACTTATCTTACTGCTATCTTCATTTATTAATTTGTTGATTCACATTCTTTCTGTTTCTTTCGAGTATTTATTTGCTATTTCCCCTCGTCTAAAATTTTTCTTTCTTTCTTTTCATCTTTCTGCTCTTTCTCTCATCCTTTTTTCTTTTTTGATTCTTAGATTAATTTTTAAAAACCACCCATTCCTTTATTTTCTTATTCATTTTTTTGTTTACTGTTTTGAATATTGCAAAACAAAGTCTGCGTTTTCTTTCTTTCTTTCTTTCTTTCTTTCTTTCTTTCTTTCTTTCTTTCTTTCTTTCTAATGGTCTTTATTCTTTCTTTCTTTCTTTCTTTCTTTCTTTCTAATGGTCACTATTTTTCTTTCTTTCTTTCTTTCTTTCTTTCTTTCTTTCTTTCTTTCTTTCTAATGGTCACTATTTTTTCTTTCTTTCTTTCTTCCTTTCTTTCTTTCTTTCTTTCTAATTGTCACTATTTTTTCTTTCTTTCTTTCTTTCTTTCTTTCTTTCTAATGGTCACTATTTTTTCTTTTTTTCTTTCTTTCTTTCTTTCTTTCTTTCTTTCAAATGGTCACTATTTTTTCTTTCTTTCTTTCTTTCTTTCTAATGGTCACTATTTTTTCTTTCTTTCTTTCTTTCTTTCTTTTTTTATTTCTTACTTTCTAATGGTCACTATTTTTTCTTTCTTTCTTTCTTTCTTTCTTTCTTTCTTTCTTTCTAATGGTCTTTATTCTTTCTTTCTTTCTTTCTTTCTAATGGTCACTATTTTTCTTTCTTTCTTTCTTTCTTTCTTTCTTTCTTTCTTTCTAATGGTCACTATTTTTTCTTTCTTTCTTTCTTCCTTTCTTTCTTTCTTTCTTTCTTTCTAATTGTCACTATTTTTTCTTTCTTTCTTTCTTTCTTTCTTTCTTTCTTTCTAATGGTCACTATTTTTTCTTTTTTTCTTTCTTTCTTTCTTTCTTTCTTTCTTTCTTTCTTTCTTTCAAATGGTCACTATTTTTTCTTTCTTTCTTTCTTTCTTTCTAATGGTCACTATTTTTTCTTTCTTTCTTTCTTTCTTTCTTTCTTTTTTTATTTCTTTCTTTCAAATGGTCACTATTTTTTCTTTCTTTCTTTCTTTCTTTCTAATGGTCACTATTCTTTCTTTCTTTCTTTCTACTGGTCACTATTTTTTCTTTTTTTCTTTCTTTCTTTCTTTCTTAAATTTCTAATGGTCACTATTTTTTCTTTCTTTCTTTCTTTTTTGTTTCTTTCTTTCTTTCTATCTTTCTTTCTTTCTTTCTTTCTTTCTTTCTTTCTAATGGTCACTATTTTTTCTTTCTTTCTTTCTTTCTTTCTTTCTAATGGTCACTATTTTTTCTTTCTTTCTTTCTTTCTTTCTTTCTTTCTAATGGTCACTATTTTTTCTTTCTTTCTTTCTATCTTTCTTTCTTTCTTTCTTTCTAATGGTCACTATTTTTTCTTTCTTTCTTTCTTTCTTTCTAATGGTCACTATTTTTTCTTTCTTTTTTTCTTTTTTTCTTTCTTTCTTTCTTTCTTTCTTTCTTTCTAATTGTCACTATTCTTTCTTTCTTTCTTTCTTTCTTTCTAATGGTCACTATTCTTTCTTTCTTTCTTTCTTTCTAATGGTCACTATTTTTTCTTTGTTTCTTTCTTTCTAATGGTCACTATTCTTTCTTTCTTTCTTTGTTTGTTTCTTTCTTTCTAATGGTCAATTTTTTTTCTTTATTTCTTTCTTTCTTTCTTTCTAATGGTCACTATTTTTTCTTTCTTTCTTTTCTTTCTTTCTTTCTAATGGTCACTATTCTTTCTTTCTTTCTTTCTTTCTAATGGTCACTATTCTTTCTTTCTTTCTTTCTTTCTTTCTTTCTTTCTTTCTAATGTTCACTATTCTTTCTTTCTTTCTAATGGTCACTTTTTTTCTTTCTTTCTTTCTTTCTTTCTTTCTTTCTTTCTTTCTAATGGTCACTATTCTTTCTTTCTTTCTTTCTAATGGACACTATTCTTTCTTTCTTTCTTTCTTTCTTTCTTTCTTTCTAATGGTCACTATTTTTTTTTCTTTCAATTACAATTTTCTTTTTATCCCCAAACTTTCTTACTTTTTCTCGTTCTTTCTTATTTCATTCCTTTATACATACATACATACATACATACATTTTTTCTTCTTTTTTCTTACGTTCATTATTCTTTATTTTCATTATTTTTTGATTTCTTTTATAATTGTATATTTATGTCTTTAAATCATATATTTCTTAGTTTGCATCCAATTATGTCCTTTTAATGTTTCATTCAATAATTCATTTTGTTTCTCCTTTTAATTACACGCAGTCAACCATACTGTTCTTTCTTTCTTTCTTTCTTTCTTTCTCAACTAGATGAATGAATAGATAAATTTTTGCGACTATTACTCCCAAAACGATTGCAGTAACTTTAACAAAGGCTTCCTCGGATGATGATCTTGGTGTCAGGCATAGTTTCGGGGACGAAGCATCATTACCACAAAGCCATCGTTATAAGTATTCCAATGTAGGACCAGGCTTTATCGGTTTTACGGTTTCTGACTGCCAGACGCAAATTCTGTCTGACTTTGGAGTTTCTTACAATATATCCTGGTTTCTGTTGAAGACAAATCTACTTTTTCCCTTTTTCTTTTAAAACTTAGATGCTTCTTCTTTTTAATCTACCCTTTAGTTTATTTTCTTAATTCTTATTTTTTATTGTTACCTTTTAGAAACATATAGCAAAGTGTATTCTTTTTTTTTCTTTCCATTTATTTTTTTGTTTGTTTGTTCCTTTCTTTCTTTCTTTCTTTCTTTCTTTCCATTTATGTTGATATCTTTTACACATCTTTTTGTTCTTTCTTGCCATTTTTCATTGTCTTTCTTTCTTGCATCAAACGCTTACAATATAATTCCCATTTTCTTTCTTTCTTTCTTTCTTTCTTTCTTTCTTTTCTTTTCTTTTGTTTCTTTTATTTTTCTTTGTTTCTTTCCTTTTCTCTTCTTTTGACACTTAGTATCTTTAATCTCCTTCTGTATTTTTTCTTTCTTTTACGATCTTTTCTTCCCGGATCATCCCCACTCGTTCTTTTATTATCTGTCTTTCATTCTTTAAGCCCTGCTATATCTTTCTTTCTTTCTTTCTTTCTCAGCCACCTTTTCCTTCTACAACTCAATTAACAACACCCACATCAACTCCTCCTCTTTCCATTAATCTCATACTCTCACCGCCCTCACTGCCTTTTAGATTGGCTTCCCCTCACTCACCTCTAAATCCCAATTCCGAACATTGCCTGTAGCAGAACGTTGTCTCGAATTCAGATGACGGGTAAGTCGCACTTTTGTATAATCGCGGGCCTCCCAGTACAATCGCTACTTCACTAAGTTCGCGTCTTCTCTCGCGTGACTTCGCATTAGCAATTCAACGAGACTAGACACTTAGTCTGTGGTCGACATGACTCAAGACATTTTTTTTTTTTTTAGTTTTAACCACCTTTCACCCATCGGAAGTAATCGTGGGTTTATCTCAAGTGATCAAGAAGAAAACTTAAAGGGTCCTGAAGACTACAATCCAAATCAGAAAGCAAATATATCTTTTCAACTTTATTTGTATATTCGCTAATGACTCTTAACGCAAGAAGGAATCAGTATTTTACTGGAATATTTTGATGATCATTCATTTTATCATCGTTATTACTTTAAAATATCCAAAATACCGACTTATCTTCATGTGCCTAGCCATAAAATCAAAGATAGATTATGTAAAAGACTTATTAAGGGTATCAGGGTTCCTTGTACGAAGGTATTTCTCTTTGATACTGGAATTTCTGTTTTTTTTGTGGGGGGTAGGATTGCCTCAGGTGTTGTTTTAATGAACCAGACAAGCAGGTCATTGCTAGGAATTTTGATTCTTACTGGGAACTCTATACGAGGATCATTAAATAAGTTTCCAGACATTTTTCGTATGGGCACTTTTATTGATCCTATTTACCAACCCCTCCGCCCGGGCAGGATATGACACAAGGTCAGTTTTTAAGCGGAGTTTAACAGGTTTGAATTCAGAGTTTTCCTTCTCCTAGACTAGTTGCCTCACCTAGGCTGAAGAACCTAGTCTGCCCTACTATTTACACATAGCTGGAGGGAGAATATTTGGATTCATACCTTTCCCAAGGGTATTAGTGCTATGTGAAATGCAATCAGTCAGGTCCAGGATTTGAACTCGTGTCGCCGTGTCCATATCCTGCGACGATAACCATTACACCACGAGCACCTCACACTTTTATTGATAGTACACACATGAAACTCTAGTCCCCTTCGAAGTAATCTCCTCCCGCTGCAATGCACTTGTACCGTTCCAACAACTTCTGGAAGGCCCCATCAAAGTCCTCTTGTGTGAGCATGTCAATGATCTTCGTCACAGCCTCTTTCATCTCCTCAATTGTCTCATAACGACAGCCTGTGAGCTTAGGGAATAACCAAAAACCACAGGGAGCAAGATCTGGACTATAGGGAAGCTGAGGAACTGTTTTGATGCCCATCTTGGTCAAATAGTCTGTGACAAGGATGGAGTTGTGGACTGGTACATTGTCCTGGCGGAAATGCCATTGACCCGATTTGAAGAGTGCTTTGGATAAGTGACGGGAGAAGCTTGTAGTTGTGTGTCCTATAAAGGAACATAATGAACATAATAATTGATTTACCACATTAGTTCTACAACATCAGTCCAACATGGTGGTGTTTTTAAGGTTCACAATTGTTTGCGTCGATGGTATTGACTGTTAAAAAGACTTTATAGTGTATGATGAATCTTAGACATTTATTATAAGTTGCTTTGGTTTATTTATTTATTTTTTGTCTTCACTTGTGCGTCTTTTCCGTTAGTGTCTCTCAATTGAGTAGTTGCTTTTGGTCTCTGTTTGTGAACCTAAAATTAGAACTGCCAACATTCGCAGGAAGCCGATTAGATCCCCGATGTTTGCTACCAAAGGAGCACCTGCTGATCATGACACCCAGACCTGTTATTTGGGTCCCACGTCGATTTTGGTTTTGATTTGTCATTTTCATGTGTAGTATAATGTAATTATGCCAAACCCAGGGGTTGATTATAACCTGTGCTCTTGTTCCAGATGTAACCTGGTACTCTGACAAGAAAGAGGACATCACTTAGGCGGGCCACAGAAAAAATTTTTAAACACTCCGGTTTTAAACTTTCAAGGTTTTTATTTAAAGTCTCACTGTCAAATTTTATTTAAACCTATTGGGTTTAAATCTTCATTCGTTATAAATTTCAGTTGCTACTTGGCGCGTGGATTGGCTTATAACTGATACGAATGTTTAGTCATTTGAACCCAAGCCATTTTGTGCTATTCGACAGTGCCTGACCTTTGCTCACCGTTTCATATATATTCCAAACTATTTTAGACATTCCTATTTGCCACTTTTTGTTCAACAGCTTTTTTTTTTAAAAAAGTTTCATTCGCGTGACTTAGGGAAGAGAACAGGAAAATCCTACTACAAAAGTTTCTCTGCTCTTCATATTCTTATCAAATTTTCCAGCTTTTTGGGGGAGTGGGTTCAAATACTCTCAAACACACTGATATATATATATATATATATATATATATATATATATATATATATATATAACATTAAATCTTCCTTCGATAGTACGGTAGGGATTTTTTGATATTTAGAAACAAGCAAAAACTTCAGGAGATCCACGAAGATAACGAATTAAAAAAAGTTCGAGGCATGTTTACGTAAGTAACCACTTCTATGTTTCGAGTCTTCACCCTTACCATCGTTAAATAGTATTCTTTCACTGAAGTCTGAGTGACAGCAAGTCTCTTCAGTTGTCCAAAACTCTTCCTAATTACCTAATTAACAGTGCCGTTGTCTAGATAGTCTTCATCTTTCCTCTGATCTCAAGATTCCCCAACATCTTTTCCAGACTTTTGGAGACCGTTCCAAGGGCTCAAACAACGATTGGTATCACCGTCATCTTCATATTCCACAGCTTATTCATCTCTCGGCCAACATATAGATATTTGTCTTTCTTTTGTTTTGTCTCCGTTGGAACGGTACAATCCACTAAATTACAAATTATTTTTCTTGTTAATTAACTCTAAGTCCGGTCTTTTGGCCGAGATTAACTGATCTGCGTGTCAATGTTTCAGAGAATTTTAAGCGTCTCATTTTCTAGGACGGATTCTAATGTGTGTAAATACAATTTGTCGGTATAGTAAAATCTTAATCTTTTGCACAATTCCCAGTGGATCACCTTTCCCATCTAATCGTGTCTAGTTTTGCATTCCTTCTGTGCCAGTTTGCAGCATTCGCTTATTATGAGATTAACTCATGAGGTTTTCCTTTTTAGACCTGTCCAGGTCATCTTGTGCGCTATTTCCTTAGTTTGACTATTATTCTAATTATTATTATTATTATTATTATTATTATTATTATTATTATTATTATTATTATTATTATTACGGTATTCGTCAGTCTCGCGAAGCTATGGATCTAACCACAGGCCTGGGCAAGATAACTAAACAACTACTGCCTGAAGACCGGCATTTGCCCATGCAGCAGGTCTCCTTTCTACATGACACCAATATTGACAAACTGAAGGGCAAGATCCTATACAAATTGGCATCAATATCGCCGCTTATTGAGGCTGGAGACATTGTCGAATTGTCTTAAACTCCAGCTTCTGGTTTTAAATTTAGTCTTCTTTTTTCCTAGACTAGTTTCCCTGCCAAGGCTCGAGAACCCAGTCTGCCTTACTATTTATACATAGTTGCAGCGAGAAGAGATGAATTCATGCCTTTTCTAAGTTCATTAGGGCGAAAACGCAAACCAACCGATACATTCAGAATTTGATATTGTGGTTCGATTTCTTCAAAAGGCACGAATTCAAAGTTTGAACGAGGTTGTTTGGTTTTCATTTAGCGCAAGTATACCCTTGGGAAAAGTATGAATCCAGCTATTCTTTCTTTAGCACTAGGTTTATAGTAGGGCAGACTAGGGTCTCTTTAACCTTGTTATGGCAGTTGTAGAATGGGTTTCGCCATACTGTTCCTGCCCAAGAAACCCTTCACGAGTAGCGTCCTCGTGACCAAACCAAGTTACAAGGCTCGTGAGTAACTGAGAGTGTACTTATCTATGGGGGATATTTTTCTATGAAACGCGATAATTAAATGTCCGCAATGCCGAGCCGCAAATTCCATCGCAAATAATTCCAAGAAGAGACGATGTCCGTAAGATGAAGATATGATTACTAAAACTGACTACTTGTAGTCAGCGGATTATCCTCTGTTCAGCCACATTGTCTGCTCATCTGTCGAATACCATATTCTTATTATTTATTTGTTTATTTATTAGCTTTAACGGACGCCAATAGTCCCTTTCGAGTTGCCCAAAGCTGAGGAAAGTTCATTCAGGATATTTTCAAAAACCATCGATCATACTTTGTGATATCTTTGAGTCGAGAACATAGAAAATAAATAAATGAATAAATAAAACTGAAATTTAAAAAAAAGATTGAATAAAAAACGAGCATTAGGTTTGGTTTCTTTGTTTAATGGCATATCAACTCTTTTTAGGTTATTTAATGCCAAAGCCATTCTCCTAGAAGAACAGTAGTGGTACTATTTAACCCATAGCTGGGAGGATAAGGGGGTTCATACATTTCCCAAGGGTATTTGCCCGAAAGTGAACGTAATAGCGCGACTGGAGTACGAACTCGCGTACTACGATTCCGCAGTCCATCGCTTTAACCATTACACCACGAGGATTTGGCATTAAATAACCTCCAATGGTTGATATGTCATAAAACCCAACCAAACCAAATCATATACATCGAATATATATGTATAAAATAGATTTGGCATTAAATAACCTCCAATGGTTGATATGTCATCAAACCAAACCAAACCAAACCAATCCTTGTAGCCACTTCACTCTCTGCAAACAAATGATTGATATTGAATAGAATTATGAATATTAGATTGCAATAATTCAAACTACTTAATTGTGTAGAAACAATAGCAACATTTGTGTGCAAACAAATATGTTCTAACTCATTTAAAAATGAAATTTCCTACAAACTATTTATTTACAAGTCGTATCCATTTAAATGTGTGCAAATAAATGATTGATGTTAATTTTTACCGTTACATAGCAATACTTCTACCGACAATAACATCCATATATCTGACTACCATCCCACTGACCACCAAAAGGAATTCCTTAAACTAAAATTCTGTCAGCTACACAGCAAACTTGACAAGAAAAAGACAGAAATTGAGATACTGTATCAAAGTATTTCACAGCTGGCAAATGAAAAAAGCAAGTGCAGCCCATCCCGGCCTCCGTGATCTGCTGAAGGGAGAGAAAAAAAAGAGCCAAAAAAGAAAAGAGAAATAATATACAATCCTTTATTCCTATCTAACATATTAAGACAAGCTATCAAAAATCTCCGCAAAAACACTGGAATGGTATTTAGAAAAGGCAATAAAACTAATACGTTTTAAAACGGTCAGTTTGGTTCAGTTGCATTCAATGGCATATCAATGCTTGTGGGTTATTTAATCCCAGACGCTGTTTATATATATATATATATATATATATATATATATATATATATATATATGTGCGTGTGTGTGTGTGTGTGGAAGCTAATAGTTTGCAGGTAACAATACTTTTAAACGAGCCAGATCTCATTGTTCATACACAGTTGAATTGTTTCAAGTATTGTTATCGAACATTTATAATTCTTTTTAGCTTTCGTTTGTTTGCACACAGATTAATCATTCGTTTGCACACAGTTAAATGGTTTCAAGTATTCCTATCTAACACAAATAATTCTTTTAAGCATTAATAATTTGTTTGTATACTGTTAAATTGTCTCGAGTATTGCATTGTAACAAGGACAATTCAATTTAACATCAGTCATTTGCTATCACACAGTTAAATGGTTAAACAGTTATATTTAACCTATAGATGGGACCCGAACACGTACTACCACTTCGGGACAGAGTGAACCTGGGAGTAATGGCAATAAAAGGGCACACAACATTCACAAACTTCTACGATTGAAGCCTCACCATCAGATGGGATAGTTTAGAGTCATATCCAAGACATTCGTTGTGGGAAAAGTCTTACCCCTCGGTAGAGATGCAGTTAGATTATTCTAAAGGCTAAACCAGTCAGATTACAATTCCAAATTGCAATCCATCCGAAATGATCACACTTAATAAAAAAAAATTCAATAAGAACACTACTTATCACCTTAAGAAACAATCTAATAATCTCATTACAGCTAATTATGCAAAAATAAGCTCGATCAAACTCCACAAAATCGGAGACGATTATCATGCCGTAAAAACCCACAAACGCGGATTACCCTTGCGTCAAATTATTTCTTATATTTTCACTACTGGTAGTCAATTTTCAAAAACTATTGACAAATCAATTTAGCTGTCTTTACCAGCCAAATGTTTTTGTTCAACAGATGAGTTTCTACAAATCTTATACTCTAATAGATCGAACAATGGCACCTCAGCTTCTCTTGACATAGAAAGTTTCTTCACTAACATATCAGTCTAAGAGACAATCAATTGACAATGTTTACATAATTCCCTCATTTAGCAATAAACAGTAGGACGCCTTGTGGTGTCGTGGCTAACGTGCTGGACAGCAACATCGAGTAAGCGAGTTCGAACTCCAGTCGCTCTATTACTTGACGTGGGAAAAGGTATTTATCGGATTTTTCACCGAGGCAAAATTGACACAAAATCGTTTTATAGTGTGGTGGGGGTGGAGGGTCTCATGAATTGAGACTCATGAGTGACCGTCACAAAAATACATGATCTCCTTGACATTCCCCATTTTGGTGTGCCTCAGGCACAAGCGATAAACTCAGCCCTGCAAAGGGAGAAGGCCACTTAGAATCAAGCGAATATTATTTTCTCACCCACCCAACACGAATGTGCCAAGTTGTTATAAACCTCTTTATCCTCCTAGCTATTGGTTGAATAGTACCACTACTGTTTTTTAAGGCTGGCTTTAGCATTAAGTAATCCACGAAGGTTGTAACAAGAGCACAGGTTATAATCAACCGGAGTGTTTAAAACTTTTTTCTTTGGCCCGCCCAAGTGTTATCCTCTTTCTTGTCAGAGTACCAAGTTACATCTGTAACAAGAGCACAGGTTATAATAAATCCCTGGATTTAGTATAGTCACATTATACTACACATGAAAAATGACAAATAAAAATCAAAATCAAAATCGACGTGGGACCCAGACAACAGGTCTGGGTGTCATGATCAGCTGGTGCTCCTTTGGTTGCAAACATCGGGGATCCAATCGGCTTCCTGCGAATGTTGGGAGTTCTAATTTCAGGTACACAAACAAAGACCAAAGCAACTACTCAACTGAGAGACACCAACGGAAAAAATGCACGAGAGAAGACAAAAATCTACTCCCACAATTATCTTAAAAGCAATCCTACACAAAGAGGGTATAGAAAAACAATTATTGAAATTTGGGTAGAATCACCTAGATTTAATATAACAGGCCAAATACTTGTTAACCAAGCTAGAATTATGTAAGATAAATGGTTTTCTAAACACGAGATAATAAAAAAATATGTGGACAAGTAAATCGTGAAGAATATGAACAAGATCCCCCAATCTAAATTGAAAAATAAAACTTGAAAACCGAAACGCCACAGACGCCAGCACCACAAAACAAAAGTTAATAAAGAAAATCATGACTGAAAAGAAGTTTACATTACTATCCCTCAAGAACCAAGACTGGAAAAAAGTCAAGATAGAAACCAAAAAGGTAATCAAATATCCCGACGGATAAAACCCCGAAAGACCCACCAAAACGGAATCATTCCCAGCAACTATAACCTGATAACGTATCTACTTATGATGTGGAAAATCCTAACCGCACAGATTAAGGAAGGAGATCTATTACTCGCTTGTACGCCGCGAGTATTTCCTGAAGCATAGAAAGGATACCACAGGGAAACAAAAAATCTAGGTGACTTACTGCAAATCTTCAAGGAGAGCAAAGCGAGGCGGAAAAATGTATCCATGACGTGGATTGACTTCAAAAAGGTCTATGATATGATCCCACAACCCTTGATAATAGATTGTCTGAAAATGTACAAGATATCCGACAAAATCATAAAATTTATTACGGAAAACATGAAAAACTGGAAAGTGGAATTAACAGCTGAATGAAAAACATTAGTAGAGGTAAAATTTCTGGAAGATGCGCTTCCAAGAAGACGCACTTTCTCTATTACAATTCGTAATAGCAATGATGCCACTCAATTACATACTAAGGAAATGCACTGGAGGCAATAAATTTACAAAATCACACGGAAAGATTTATCACCTTATGTACATGGATGACATAAAGCTGTTTGCAAAAATGAAACAGAATAAGAAATACTGATACAAACAATAAGAATGTACAGCCAGGATATAGGAATGGAATCTGGCATAGAAAAAAACGCCATGTTCATGATGAAAAGCGAGAAGAAAAAAAAAACAAATAGCGGAAATAATAGAACTGCCAAATCAAGAAAGATTCAGAACGCTTGGAGAAAAGGAAAATTACAAATACTTGGGAATATTGGAAAAGGATTCAATCCAACAAGCGGACACGAAAGAAAAAATAAGAAAGTAACCTAGACGAATGAGAAAACTTCTCTAAACCAAACTCTGTAGCAGAAATGTTATCAAAGATATAAACATCTGAGCAGTTCCCCTCGTAAGGTGTTCAGGTATTCTGGGTCATTCTTAAAATGGACAAAGAAGGAACTCCGTCAAATGAACCAGAGGACGAGAAAGTCGATGACGATGCACAAGGCCTTAAATCCGACAGATGACATACACAGACTATGTGTGTTAAGAAAAGAAGGAGGAAGAGGATACGCCAACATTGAAAATTGTTTGGATGCATCAATACAAGGACTGGAGAAATAAATTAAAAATAACAAAGCAAGATTAATTACAGCAGCCAGTAATAGCACTGACAACATAAGCTCAAACAGAAAAACAAAAACTAGGAGACAGAAATGGGAAGAAAAAACAACTATAAAAATTTCAAGCGAAATCTCACACAAGAAGAAAAACCTTAAGAGAAAAAGTGAATGTTTTAATAGCAGCACAAATCAACGCTATAAGGACTAATTACAGGGAAAGGAGTAGCGCCCTCCCCAACACCTCGTTGTAGTAGCTATCCAAAAGGGAGCCTTCGGGTCACCCTCGACCACGGTCGCTAACTTTACTTACATTAAAGCAAAAATCGATTACACCCAACAGAATTGCAAGTGTAGGTTATGTGGAGACAAAGACGAAACGATTAATCACATAAGCAAATGCAGCAAACTAGCACAAAAGAATTATAAGACAAGACACGACTGGGTGGGAGAGGTGATCCTCTGTGAATTGTGCAAGACATTGAAATTTGTCCATACTACCATAAGGAAAATCAACTGATTTCCATACTAAAAATGGTGTTAATTTTGGCGCAAAAATAGACCCAAGAAGCTGTAATTTTTGTATCTGTATTTCTGCATCTAATACCCAATCGACGCTTTCGTACTCATTTAAGAATTTCTTTTGAGATTTACAAACGACAATATTTGACTTGCCGCAAAATTTTGAAGGATCAAACCGCAGAATAATTTAAGAAATATTTCTCTCCTGAAATGTTAAAAATACATTTATGTAACCAAAATTAATAGATAGATTATTATCTTTTTTAATCTAATTTCGAGCCTACCTCAATCTTCTAAATAAGCCAGGAAATAGATAAAAACTTGAGAAGATTTAAAAATCCAATCTGTAAATCTGCTCTAAACTTTGACTTTATTTCTTTCGAGTGAAAATCTAATATTCTGTTCCTTTAAGGTTGCATTTGATTTTAACATTGCTTAATTATTTTAAATTGAATGAAAATATTTTTTTACACAAATGTTCGTACTGCTTCAACAATCTTTCTCTTGCTGATGAAATTTTGAACTACATCCGCTTACAATTTAGCACATGAATATACTTTCTATTCAACATAGTGACACACTCACATACAGATCTTTTGTATACACAAAATATATCAGCTAGATTTAAACAATTCAAATTGCTTGATTTAATGTATGAATTTTAATTTCTTGTAATATAAATGTTGGCAAGTATTTACGCTCTGAGGAATATCGTTTCTTACAAGAAAAGACGTTGTAACTTCCGTGTTTCAACTAACTTTTCATTCAGTTTAAAGTAATAAAATTTATCTAATTCGTA
This sequence comes from Sepioteuthis lessoniana, assembly GCA_963585895.1. Classification (NCBI taxonomy): domain Eukaryota; kingdom Metazoa; phylum Mollusca; class Cephalopoda; order Myopsida; family Loliginidae; genus Sepioteuthis; species Sepioteuthis lessoniana. The sequence goes on from OY757935.1 coordinate 32,702,244, forward strand.
GATCGCTGTTTTATTCCATTAATTTCACACTTATCCGCTACAACCAAATGGTATATGCACAAACTAGAATCCGTCTAAGAAAATGAGACGCATGAAATTCTCTAGGGTTCTGAGATACAAATAGAACATTTAATCCCTGTCAGAAGACCAGAACAATGATTATTAACACACACACACACACACACAGAGAGAGAGAGAGAGAGAGAGAGAGAGAGAGAGAGAGAGAGAAAATTCGCCGTTTTGTAGATTTTGCCGTCTCAGCGGACCACAGAGTGAAAATTTTTAAAAAATGAAAAGATTGAAGAGTACTTAGACCTTGCCAGAGAACAAAAAAAGGCTGTGGAATATGAGAGTAACTATGATACCAATTATAGTCGGTGCACTTGGAACGGTTCTCAAAGTCTTGTAAAGGAAACTGCAAGAATTGGATATCAGAGGATGAGTCGAAACCCTCCAAACTATAGCATTGTTAAGACCGGCTAGAATACTGAGAAGAATCCTGGAAACCTGAGGAGACTTACTGTCACTCAGACTCTAGTGAAAAACTCACAAATGGTAAAATGATGAGATAATGATAGATAAAGTGATGTTTGAATTCATAAGAAAAAGCAACAAATAAAAACCAAAAGAAAAAACAAAAACGAGAAATTTAGTTCTTGCTGTACAAGTCCGCGTGGGATAATCACTTACAATTGAACAAAGCACGAAGTTTATTTTTCGACCACGTGTGTCACCATATTCTGGACAGTATGTCCGAATGGTAGCTGTATCTATGGTTCAAAGTAATTTACATGTAACAAATACTTCTGTTTACGCCGCTACGGAGAAATAAACACTAGCCTGGAATATTTGTTCGTCTATTATTTTGTTTCCCCATAGTGTGAGTTTATTTTCGCCGCAAGCTTGTTGCATCTTTTGTGTGTGTGTGTGTGTGTGTGTGTGTAAACATTGTTTTATAAAGACTTGAGTGGGTTCATACGGCCACGTTAGGAATAACACGGAAACACGTGTGCATCATATATATAAAACGGTTTTTTAAACTGACTCAAAGTGACGGCAACAAAAGGGGCACAACAATGTAATACCCAGATCTACCCATCAAGTAGTTCTTATGTATTTATCCTTACGACTCAAACATTTACTCTAAACATTGAGCAAATTTTGTGTTTTGAAACATATGAATTCTTTGTTTTAGTCAATACGAACCAGATAAAACGTTGAACAAGTATTAACTTTGTTAGAAATTCTAAAAATATTATTCAGGTATAATAAGCATTTTACTCCAGATTTTTAAGCCAAAAAGTTATAAGTAAAGTAAACTTGGCGACCTTAGTCGAAGGTTACCCGAAGGTTCCCTTTTCAATAGCTACTACACGGAGATGTAGAGGAAGGCGCTACTCCATTCCCTGGATTGCTCCACTTTACCCTTGATATGTACCTTATAATGCTGAGTAGCAAGGCGGAATCAAGTATCATTTTTTGAGTCTTTGCTATGACTCGACCTGGGATTGAACCCCGATCTTCCGAATCATTGGCGAAAGAAATAGATATTAACTTTTTTCCTGGTCACATGCGTCGCCATATAAGGAATAATATGACTGAAAGTAAGTTATATCTATAGTTCAATATAATATGCAAAATGAATAAATAACACTTCGGTTTTCAGCTGGTACAGAGAAATAGACACTTGACTTGGCATGGTCAACCTTTTTCGAGAAGTAGGCCGCATGAAACATGGCTCATCATTAGAGGAACCGCATGACTAAAAATTCAAGGTAACTTTTCAATCGAAGGTACCTCAGCAATTTTCACAATAGAAGACGATACGCGAAAAGTCGATTTTTTTCACTTTGGTAAAAGATCTTTTTTATAAAACTCTTTAGTCTTAGAAAGTTCCTCTGGCCGCAATTTGTCCATGACTGCACGAGACACTGGAATGTGTGTTTGTTTATGATTTTGTTTCTCCTAATGTGGCTTATTTTCGCCATAACATTTGTTGCATCCTCGTGGGAACATCTCCGTGCGTTTTCTGTTAATACTATATAACTTTTGTGTTTGAAAACATTATATAAACTATACAAATTCCTTTTTTTAATCAATACAAACCAGATAAAAAGTTGAAAAAATATTAAATTTAACTGCAACAAATTCTAAAAAATAAACCTCTGTGCATATTATATTAAAAAGATTTTTTTTTAGAATTTTGTACTCCTAAGTTAGGAATGCGTATTATAGATGAATGTGTATAATACACAAATAATTACGGTAGTTAAACTATCCGACTGTATGTATTTAGCCACCCAACTGCCACGAGTTGGATGCGACACATGGTCTATTTCTAAGCGGAGTACCACAGGTTTGAATTCAAAGTCGTCCTTCTCCTCGACCGGTTGCCATACTGAGGTTAAAGAGCCCAGTCTACCTTACTATTTACTCATTGCTGAGGGTGGGGACATAGTGGTATACGTATCTTTGGATTATTTTGTTTTTTATACTTTTCTTCATACTGTCGGATTTAATTTCCTTATTTTCTTCCATACCTACTTTTCCAAAGAGTATTAACAGTATGAGAAATGCAAGCAGCTTAGTTTAGGATTTGAACGCGAGTAGCTGGGTCCATTTCGTAATTGCCACAAGCGCCTCCATCCGACTGTAGTAGTCCCACCACTCCACAAAAGTTAATTTCATCAGATATTTTTAAAAGAAAAATATATTGCTCAATTAACTTCCCTTTAATCACAATCGGGTATTTTCAAGGGTCTACCACCGTCATTATTTTTACTGTAGCAGAAAGAATTTCGTAAATTTGGGGGGCGTAATTTAATTCGACCGTTAGGGTCGACGCATAATTTCACCCGATCAGGATGACTTATCCTATTCTTTCCGGGCAGCAGAAATTGGCAAAGCCGTCAAACACTTTTTATTTTTCAGAACTGCTTCGTTCAGGACAGACGTCTTACTGTCTGCTCTTCAATAGCAGCAGCAGCAGCATCACACCACCATGAGGGAAGCTGTCTAATTTATGGACCCCTTGTGTCTATTCTTTTTGACCAAGGATTCCCAGTTGAATATGAATTCGATGAATTCAATACGCCACACACAGGAACAACCTTACGTCACCCCCAAGATTGGTTATGTCGACTGCGATGCAAAATTCCGCTCCGACGCCTAGCGACTTCACCTCTGGGCAACATTTTCTAAAGACATTCACGCTTCTCCCCGAAACAATAAGAACCACAAACTCACGGTGACTACAATCGTTTCTGTCCTCAAACAGCAAACACGACTTTTGCTACACTATGACGAACATATCCCCTTCACACATTCAACAATGCCTTAACCTAACGATGCACTTTTCGCTCAGGCATTTAGCTACTGAAATGCTTTCTCAACTCTATCATAACTTCATTTCGTTTCCTTACTTTTTTCCTTCCTACGAGACTTGCAGCATAAACGTAAACCCTTTATTCCATGCTGCCATTAAAAACCTTCATATAAAACTTAACGGCATCTTCGTCTTCTTACTTCTTCATCATCCTCCTTTATTTTACAACAACACTTAGCGAGGGAATAACACACACACGCGCAAGAACACATTTCTTCGCTAAAATGGTAACAAACATTCCTATTCGCTAAGTTACCCAGCTTTACTTAGTCTGACTCATAGAACTTAAGTTGCTTTTCGTTCATGCTGTGATCACCCATCCAAGTCCTAAGCAGACTGATCGTAACTTCTGTGATCTGGTGGAAACTAGTGTTTTCAGCCTGACTCGAACTTTGGTCGGGTTCACCATCGTTTTTGACTCTTTATCAAGAAATTTGTGTTTCACCTTGTCCGTAGAGCTTAGAATAGAGATTTGTTCCCTGAAGGAGAGTTTTGGGTATTGCAGTAAATTGCATCTGGCGGTGAGGCTCCAGTTCTAAGATCTGAGGAGCACCTTTTCATGGCTATTACTACCATTCTGACCCGGGGGAGCACCTGTTAGTCAAATAGATCTCTTTTAAAATCATTTGTATTCGATAGGACAGTGCGCAAAAGAAACAAAATATCCCTTAAGAATTAACTATACAAAAAATATAAACATGAACGTACAATGAGATAGATATATCGATAGATAGATATAAGTAAGTAAAGTTGGCGACTTTAGTCGAGGGTGACCCAAAGGCTCCCTTTTCGATAGCTACTACACCAAGGTGTAGGGGAGGGTGCTACTAGTTTCCCTGGATTGCTCCACTTTACCCTTGATTCTTACCTTATAACGCTGAGTGTTAAGCAAGGTAGCGTCAAGTACCATTTTTTGAGTCTTTGGTATGATGGCCCGGGCCATTGGCGAACACTCTAACCATTATATCCGGAAGGACCATGCGCAAAAAAAACCTTAAGAAACAACTATACAAAAAATGTAAATATAAACTTATAATGAGCGCGATTCCTTAACCATTTGGCCTAAAATAACTCTAGACACATAGACATGCCGTTAAAATCGATCAATCAATCATTTTGTTTTTCACGACTGTCTAACTTTAGTTAATTCTCTCAGCTGTTGCTAGGCTGTGATAACCACTGATTCTTTAGTGAAACCATTACGCCACGTTAAAATTCAGATATCTTTAACTACTTCCTCATACTATATTAACGTGTGGTGTATTGTGACTTCAGGTGTGCAAGGCATATTTTATTTTCAGTTATTATTTCTGATGACTGTGGAATCCACCATTAACGATAACATAAGTGAAAGATAATACAAATCGTTAAATATTTGTAAACAATAATGAAAGTCCATTTCTTTATTTTCTTTATTTTCTTCTTTAATCTCGTTGTGGTTGGTGTGTCGTTCCATGAAACTATCCTCCGCTTTATTCCGTTCTTGTCGTTTCTATATAGACAAAGGGTAACAAGGAAAGACCAAATACGTGGCGTATCCATACTTCTAGTTGAGCGATAAAAGAAGATCATAAAGGTTTGGATGTGATACAAGGTCGGTTTAATGTGGCTTCCCCGTGGAAAGCAAGCCTCCCGATGGGGTACAATATTGCTCAGTTCGGTCGATATTCCGCTTCAAGAGCACCCCCAGCGTCCTGCAATTAGCCCACCCTTACATTTTTGTAGGCAAGGGTTCTGGTGCTATCTAGTGTAAAGGCCACTTGGAACATGAACTATTTATCTTAAGAGATCACGGATGTCACGCAAAAATTTGCTACGGGCTCCTGTATATAAAGAGATTGCCTGCGTGCAAGTGAGTTAGTACTGTCTCTGATCTTTCCTATTCATTTTGGCGCAGTCAAATTTCTCGACAGTGATCACTGGAGACAACACGGGTATTGTCAACTTTTTAGTTGAGAGTACCTGCACCAGCAAATATCAAAAGCTTGTCATGTTAGTTGACCGTTCGAGACCATCACGACTATCATATATCAGATGAAATGGGATGGGAGTCAGGATTTATTTAGTTTAACATCTTCATTGTAAATCAGAGAAAGAGAGAAGAAAGAGGGGGATATAGATAGCGTGATAGATAAATACATCGACTTTCAATCTACTTATTTTTTCATTTCCTTTACTATATATATATATATATATATATATCACTTAAAAACGTTGCGCTCATCATGTAATGTAAATGGACATCTTCGATCCGGCTGTTTGCCTTTCACATAGCTCTAATCCCTTTGGAAAAGATATGCATTCAACTATTCTCTCTCCAACTATAGGTAATAGTAGAGTAGACTGTGTTCTTTAACACCAGGCAAGGAGAAGGAAAACTGATTTCAAACCTGTTAAACTCAGCTTAAAAAATTGATCTTGTGTCGCATTCTGCTCGCGCGGAGAGGTTGGTATATATATATATATGTGTATATATATAATTTGATTTTTTTATAGTTTGTTATAAACCATAAACGTGACACAGATATTAATTAGAGAAAACAAAAAATTGAACTTTGAACTCCTTGTGTCCTGTGAAATTGTCAGAGCTCCATTAAAACTTCTCTTTGACTATTGATCCCTTTTATAAAAAAAAGACCAATCTAAAACCACCCCGTCGCCTGGGGCTATAGAATACACTGACTGTACCTCTGCAGAGGAGGAAGGCCCCTCTTCAATGGATCCACTTGTTGGCTATGAGTGGTAACCAGCTATGCCTGAACACAGGATCCTGATGTTTGAGCGCTTCGTGACCCGGGTGCCAATTGGTAACGTAACCGCAACACACCACTTCAGCCATTACTTGGGCAAGACGGAAAGGTCGGAGAGGCCCGATCTGATCAATCGGCTGGTCATGTGAAACTCTAGCACCTTTATAATTAAGTCTCGATCTTATTCTATAAATTATGGCAAACAAACACCCAACACTTTTTATCTTAAAGGTGCTAAAAGCCGGTAGCTGAGGCTCAACTGCATCGGGAGAAATGTTATATAATTGCGGAAGGATTTTTTTAATACTATCATTTTTCGTTGGTTATGTCTTATCATTCGGGTTAGTTAGGTGCACACATTGAGTGCAGGTGTTCACGGGGAGGATGTAACAATCACAGATGTCATAATAAAAACCCCGGATAGGAAATGAGTCTAGGGATGTGAATGACATCATGCCCGGAAGCGATGGGCTGGGGATTCTTGGGTATTTTGAAAAAAAGCAGTTAGTTGAGATTTGAACCTAGACGAGTCCAGTTGGGTCTAGGGGGGTGCGCCGCGCGTTGTCGGGTCAGATAGAACAGTCAGCATAGTAAACATCGTGTCTCTTTCTCCTCGTGTCGAAAGCCTAAAAGTCAAGAAGGTAATAAAAGTTTCGTACCTGAACCAAGAGAGTCGTCAGTGTTTCGCGTATTTCGGGATTCCCTATGTATATTTCACATATTCATATCTTGGTCCTATTTTGGTGAATATATTACAGAATAAGTTTTAAAATATATTAATGCAAATGAAGTTAGCGAAAATTATTTCAACAAATATGTTAATATTTATGAAATTATAGGTAAAAACAAAACAAGATTTAGCATATAATCACCCACAAGGGTTGATATGCCAATAAAAAAATAACCAACCAATTAACCAATCAAAAAATTAGAATAATTATTCTCGAGAATTAAATAAAGGGGTCGGTTCAAAGTCCTCTGTAGGCTCCCGAGTTCGACATAAAACCCCTCAAGAAGACCGAATGAGGCATCGGCAGAAACTTTATTAATATAACTGTGAAGATGAAGATAGCAGTCCGAATACTCTAAGTGATTAAAAAAACAATCTAAAAATATCTAATGATATTGAATTTACTCAAGAACAAGTGATGAAACTATTTAGATTTTTTTAGTCCAGTCGGTTGGACTGTAGAATGCACTCATTGCATCTCTACGGAGGGGTAAGGCCCTTTTCCTAACGAATAGAGCTTCGGGGAATGTAAAATACCCACTTCATTGCCATTACTCCCAGGTCCACTATGAACCGTAATGTTAATACCTATCTGGTCCCATCTATAAGTCAAATTGAACTATTTAGTCATTTTCTGTATTTGAAACCATTTAAATGCACTCAAACAAATTAGTTCTGGCTCGTTTAAAAATAATTTTACCTTCAAACTATTCGCTTAAAAATCATATATATATATATATATATATATATATATATATATATATATATATATATATATATATTTCTCTTCCCCACCGACAAAGAATCTAAATAAACTCTTGCCGAGTCGAAGTGAAAAGCTGTTTAAAACCTCCTTTTTTCTAAACTGCTTGTCCTTATATATATATATATATATATATATATGGATTTTTCGTAAATGGTTATAAACATGTAGCCACAAGACAGAACGCATATCCCTGGAACCATTCTTCTAAAATCTTCATTAACCACGAGGCAGAGGAGAGTATGGCTTGGAGATCGTTTCTCGTGAGCACAGAGGGAGCCAAATATGGGCATCCAGACGACGCGTAATAAATTTTCTGGCGGAGGTGAGGAAGGTTCACTGGTGGGAGGTGGTGAGTGAGGTGCAGCGGGTTGGGGGTTGGGGGGGGTAGTGTTTGGACGTCCCAACTAGCCAATGAGATTTCGATAAAAATGCCCTGGTTAGCAGAAAGAAGCCAATATTCTGCAATCACGCCGGGCCGAAATCAGAATTTCAATTTTAATGGAAAAATATCGATCTGCTAACCGCTTATATTAAATCGGGAAACATCAATACAAATATTTCCATTATTAATAAATAAATAAACAGCTAATATGTATACGCTTCTGGTTCAGTAATAACTTTTCACTTTAACTCATTTCAGTTAACATACAGGCTCAGCTCAAAGTTACTAAAGGCTTTATTATTTATCCCAGTAACTGGACTAATCTGTCTGTAACTCTTGTATTAATTCCTGACCAATGACAATACTTTTTCTTTATTATGTTCAACGCACTTACATTATTTGCAGTGTGGTGTAATGGTTATCGTCGTAGGAAATGGACACGGCGACACGAGTTCAAATCCTGGAGCATGCTAATTGCATTTCACATAGCACTAATAACCTTGGGAAAGGTATGAATCCAATTATTCTCCCTCCAGCTATGGGTAAATAGTAGGACAAACTGGGTTCTTCAACCTTGGTGAGGCAACTAGTCTAGGAGAAGGAATACTCTGAATTCAAACCTGTTAAACTCCGCTTAAAAATTGACCTTGTGTCATTCCTTCCCGAGTGGAGGGGTTGGTAGATATATATATGCAAAGCTCTGTTTATTTGTTATACTCGCATTAACTCCTGACTAATGACAATGCATTTTCTTTCTGCTGTTCATTGTAATTACATTATATGTAAAGTTCTATTTTATTTGTTATACTTGCACTAACTCCTGACCTATGACTATACCTTTTCTTTCTGTTGTTCATTGTAGTTACATTATATGTAAAGTTCTATTTTATTTGTTATACTCGCATTAACTCCTGACCTATGACAATACCTTTTCTATCTATTGTTCAATTATCTATAAAGGCCTGTTTTTTTATGTAATACTTGCATTAATTCCTAACCACTAAAAATCTTTTTTCTTCCAGATGTTCAATTCATTAATGTATTAAAATCATAAGTAATGTATTAACATTGTAAATGTATCCCTAAAAGTTACACTTTTATTCATTCTCGGTTACTGAAAAATCCATTTCAGCATTATTTTCCAAACATTTTTCTTGTAAAATCATTAACAATAGATTTATACAATGCATTTGGGATCTAGTCCATCACCTTAAATACTTAATCATCACAACGACAATAGGAATCTGTAATATGAGTATTAATTCATGACTACTAAAATTTCTTTTGTTCATTATTTTCAATATATTTCTACATTAAAATTACTTACAATGCATTTCTATCCAAAAGTCATCCAATTCAAAAGTCCTTATAAATTAATTCCTGATTAATCAAATGGTTGGTTGATCACTCGTTTTATTGCATATCAACCCTTGTGGGTAATTTAATACCAAATGCTCTTAATACACACACACACACACACACACACACATACACACACACACACACACACACATATATATATATATATATATATATATATATATATATATATTATAATTCAATACCAGATCCTCATAATATATATATATATATATATATATATATATATATATATATTATGAGGATTTGGTATTAAATTACCCACAAGGGTTGATATGCCATAAAACGAGTGATCAACCAACCATTTGATTTACCAGGAATTAATTTGAGGACTTTTATATATATATATATATATATATATATATATATATATATATATATATACATATATATTGTATATATATATATATATATATATATATATATATATATATATATATATATTGTATATATATATTTTATATATATATATATATATATTTTGCATATATATATATATATATATATATATATATTGTATATATATATATATATATATATATATATTGTATATATATATATATGCGAATATCAACAGAGTCAGAATTTATCCAGATGATCCAATTAGGGGAAACATAAGTAGATTACTTCTGACTCTGTAGGTATTTTTATTTCGCTCTACTTAGTATATTGAGCACTCTCACCTTGACCTTAAGCTATTCTGTCAGTGTTTTTTCTTTTGACTAGGCATTGCAATATTAGTTGATTATTTTGAAGCAGTACGAATGTTTTTAGTGTTTTCTTTTTTTATGGAATTTTTTCCCCAGATATCAGTTCGTATGATATTTTTCATTTACAAATCGTATCAGCAGGAAGGGGGGGTTCCACACCATCAGGATTATAGAATAGGTATAAAACTAAAATAAATATATACATATAGTTTATGATGTACGTTCTACTTAAAACTATTCTAATACACACACATACATACACACACATACACACACATTTATATATATATATATACACACACGTATATATCAGAATAGCTTTAAATAGAACGTGCACGATATGTTCTGAAAAGGACCCTTTTTTTGGTCACATTTCATTAGAGAACACCGAAGAATGTGGCGATCTGATTAACAGTTGAAAAAGAAAAAACAGAACGAAAAAACTCACAAAGAACAAAAAACAAATAATTCCTTTAAAAGTTTGGTTATGTTTTTCTTTTCCTTAGATTTTTCCTCCTCACTTAAGCCTGGTTTAGTTGCAGCAGATTTTAACAAAAGAAGATACAGATTATTTTGCTTACGTGACCGAAAAATGGTCCTTTTTAGAACATATGATGCGTGCTCTGCTAAAAACTATTCTAACATATTTATGAACTACAGAATATATATATAATTTGAAAACGAATAGTTTTTAGGTAACTTTATGTTTAAAAGAGTAAGAGCTCATTTGTTTGCACACAGTTAAATGGTTACAAGTATTCTAATTTACCACAAATAATTCTCTTTAGTATAAATTATTTATTTGCACATAGTTAATTGGTTTCAAGTCATGCAATTTAACATTAGTAATTCTATGTATCAAGTATTAAGATCTAATATAGATAATTTGCACAGAGTTGAATAGTCTCAAATAAATAATCATAAACCTTAGTAAAGGATTGAACAGTTCTACATGATACCAGGCCATTAGCCTAATGAGTAGAGTGTTCGCCAATGGTCCAGGAGACCGTGGCTCAATCCCAGGTTGAGTCATATCAAAAACTCAAAAAATGGTACTTGATGCCACCTTGCTCAACACTCAGCATTATAAGATAATGATCAAAGGTAAAGTGGAACAATCCAGGGAATGGAGTAGTGCCTTCTCCTACACTTCGGTGTAGTAGCTATTGAAAAGAGAGCCTTTGGGTCACCCTCGACGAAGGTTATTTGACCCATAGATGCGACCCTAACAAGTACTACCAATCTAGAACAAAGAGGACCTTAGAGTAATGTGGTTATGAAGGGCTATTTGGCATTCCCAAAATTTCCGGGCTGGAGCTTCCCCGTCAGATGCAGCTTAGTGTTCATTTTAATGCGATCGATCCTCAGCCACCGTCTTCTAGCACCTTTAAGATAAATAGGGTTGGGTAATTGTTTGCCATTGGAGCAATTTGAAGAATACAGTCGGGACAATCAAGTTTTGGCATTAAATGACTCGTAAGTTCTTGATATGTTGTTAAACAAATAAAACATTGGCAATCAACAGTGCATAAGATTCTGCAAACAAAAGTGTTGTTCCTGATTAGCTTTCTGTTATCTGTTCAATGAGAATATAAAAAAAACCTCACTGATGTTTTATTCAGAATGTTTTTTCATTTTTTTCAGCCATTTAATGTTGAAACGGCAATTCACATTTATTGTAAAATCAATAGCCCTAACAACTGCATTTGGGACGCTTACAAACCAAATGAATTCAGAGAATGTGGTAGTCTCCCTAAAGTCAAGTTCTAGTGTACAAAAGATTGCATGTAAGGCCATTAGTTTTTTTAGGGGATAATTTGTTAATGTGATCTCTATTAAGAAATACTACAAACATCGCAAAGTGCTTCAGCAAGATAATATATCTTGTCTCTTTTCTCTCGAAATAGTCACTAAATGGAAAAATAAGTTGCTTGTATGAAGTGGTTATTAGTAAATTTGACCTCGGAGATGAAATAGACCTAAAGAATTTTGACCTACAAGAAATAACAGGAACACAAGATATACTGGAAACAAATAATAACAGCGACTTTTATTTTTAATTACGAATGTTATGGTGGAGAGTGTTCTTAGTATGCAATTATTTTGATGTCGGAAACAAATTTTCCGTAACAGTTCTTTGATTGTATAGGTGCTTTTAGGGGAAGAAAAGGAAATTACTCACTCGAATATTTTGTCTTTCTTTCTTTCTTTTGATGGAGCTGGTTTCTTAAGCTTCTGAATATCTTGGGATCTCTTAGTCGAATAAGTTCTTTTTACTGACTTTTTCTTTCTTCTGGCCTCCTTACGGTTATCAGTTTTTTAATAGCCCAAGTTGTTGCAGTTAAATTTTGTTTTCTCTAATTCTATTTCTATTCCTATTCCCAAGGAGTCAGGTGGTGTGTCCATTAGCGGTGGAATTTTTGAATGAGGGTTTGGCGTTGGTTAATCTGACTTGGGTCTATCTTTAGAATTTATGAAATGGGTTTTCTTTTTTTTTTTTTTCTATTTTACTGAGAGGACATTCTTTAAAAAATATGCTCTTTTATCTGTTTTGGGTTAAGACTTTAATACTTAGAACCATTAAAATTGTTTTCTTTGATGTATTCTCCAAGATGGACGGATTGATTTCTTAATAAAAATTTGTAGAAATACTCATTGGGATTGTGAAAATAATCTAACAACGTTTGTATAAAAACTCATTCGAGGTGGTTGGGTGAGGGCGTATAAACAAATAAATAGATAAATGAATAAAGAACTAACAAAATAACGATAGACAGATAGCGAGAGAGAGAGAGAGAGAGAGAGAGAGAGAGAGAGAGAGAGAGAGAGAGAGATGGGAACAGACTGAGATAGATAGATAGTAATGGTAGTATTATTTTAATTGGATGATTTTGGTCACTTATTTGCCAAAATATTACCTTTTAAATCATTAATTTGCCATTCGCAGACAAGATTTTTGACAGATTTCTGTCGTAAATTTAGTGTCGTTTTCTTTTTACCTTTTCCGCTCAAAATTGTCAGATATCATTAGTGTCAATATTAACAAAATGAAAATGACCTCAGTCAGAGATTCTTGCGTGGGCTCAGAACCCAAAAGAGACAAGACGATCAATATTGAAGAAGAACAACGACAATAACAACAATAATAATTTACAGTTAGCTTTAGCTTTTTTTCCTGTGAAATAAATTTAATTCCCAAAATCTGAGCTGAGTCCATCGGTGAACCGTGAAAGCAGCATTTTTACTTGAATTACGATCTCGCGAGCAAATCTTTATCCTGCTTTGTGGTAATGAAGGTAGAATCAAGTGAACAGCTTTTTTAGAGTTGGTGAACAAACAAGCCTGCACGTCTATTTCATTTTATATTTTAAACCCCATTCGTCTGACAGGTGCCATAAAAAAGAATTACTCAGTACAGCACCCTGATAATCTAGTAGATTACAGAAAATACGAATCCGTGATTAATTGATAAATTTTATTTGTACGTCAAACCCTCTCGGGTTATTTTATGCTTAGTGGTAAAGGAATCGCGTTCATATTTACATTTGCTGTATAGTTGCTTCTTAAAAGGTTTCCGCACACTGTCCTATCAATCTATCTATCAATCTATCTATCCCATTTTTTCCATCATCTAAATATCCAATAATCTACCTACCTGCCAACATGTCTAGTTTTTCTTTTTCTCTCTCTACAAATAATTCTAACGAATGATGCCTTTCTATCTATCCGATTTTCAAACTTTCGTTTGTTATCTCAATGATTAAATGAGTGATGGATTTTAAAGGCAAACCAACCCGTCTAGGGTTATCTTATGCCTTAAGGTTAACGAATCTCGTTCATAGTTTGTTTTATGGCATATCAACCTTTATAGGTTATTTAATGCCGAGTCCGTTTTTATACAAATAAACAGTTCTATTTCAAACATTTCGGTTTAGCATAAGTACACAGTTTAATTGTCAAAAACATTTCTATTTCAAGCTGTTCAGTTTAGTCAAACAGTTCCATTTCAAACAATTCAGTTTAGTATAAGTATAGTTTTTATTTAAACACAGTTAACTGTCAAAACTGTTCTATTTCAAAAAATTAAGTTTAGCGTAAGTACAATTTCAATATCAAAAACAGTTCTATTTCAAACAATTCAGTTTAGCATACAAAAAAGTTCAATTACAATCAATTCAGTTTAGCTTAAATACGTAGTTTAAACGTCAAAACAGTTCTATTTCGAGCAATTCAGTTTAGAACAAGTATACTGTTTAATTCTATTTGACCTATAGATAGGACCCTTATCAGGTGCTACCACTCCAGGCCAGAGTGGACCTGGGAGTGATCGCAATAAAGGGGTAATCCACATTCCCCAAGCTTCAACATTACTGAAGCCTCATTATCTGATTAATTAGTGTCATAACTAGGACACTCGTTGGGGGGGGTCTTATCCGTTTGCAGAGAAGCATGGTTGTTTTCTTTAGAGTTCTTTTGATTTTGGAGTGTTTTGTTTTGCTTTGCACACGGCCCGATCAAATACGAATAATTTTTAGACAGATCTATTTAATCTGTAAATGAAATCCTAATTGTTACTACTACTGCGGGTGATAGTGGACCTGGGAGTAATGGCAATGAAGGGATACTTCAAATCTCGAATCTCACCCTCAGATGCAGTTTAGTTTCAATGATGGGTGTTTTCTGTCCTGGGTAACAGCAGGGAACACCCAACATTGTTTATTTACAAGATTCAGTCTATTGTAAAAAAGAGACTATACTCGTGGATCATACAGTGGAAATTTGAGAACAGTAGTTTTTATTTATAAAACTAGATATTGCTCTACAAAAAGCACCCAATCATAGTACACTGTAATTATTTTAGACAAAGTAATCTGTGTGTTATACAATGGCTTTCCTCACCAACAAACCCACTAACCAACTAGTTGTGGTGAATATTGGAGTGATTGACAGAGTGGTTCAAAGTCCCTGTGGCGTAATGGCTAACCTGCTGGACTTTGACTATGAAGTAAGCGAGTTCGAACATCAGTCGTGCTTTTACGTTCACTTTCGGATTTAAACTCTTGGAAAAAGAATGAACCACCTTATCCCGCCAGGTAAGGGTTAAATCATACCACTACTGTTCTTCTACAAGGGTGGTTTTAGCATTTAATAACCCATGAATGTTGATGTGCTATTAAACAAGCAAACCAAGTTTTTTTGTAAAAACGTGTTTGTTCATTTCTTTCATCACAGAGATAAATTAATTCATTTATTTTAACGGCATATCAACCCGCTTAAGATTATTTTATACCTAGCCATTAGGAAACTGCGCTCATTGCACGTTTATCATATTTACCAACACCTCTGCTCGGGCAGGATATGACACAAGGTCAATTTTTAAGCGGAGTTTAACAGGTTTGAATTCAGAATTTTCCTTCTCCTTGACTAGTTGCCTCAGCAAGGCTGAAGAACCCGATCTTTCCTACTATTTATCCATAGCTGGAGGGAGAATAATTGGATTCATACCTTTCCCAAGGGTATTAGTGCTATGTGAAATGCAATTAGCCTAGGATTTGAACTCGTGTCGCCGTGTCCATTTCCCACGACGATAACCATTACACCACGGGCACCTCCCACTACACCACAGGCGCTCATTGCACGTTTATATTTACGTTTGTTGTAGAGATGCTTCTGAAGAATTTTTTTTTACACCCGGTCCTTTTGAATATGAATAATTTTTAGACAAATCTATATCTATATGACTCTCGGATGACATCCAAACAGTTATTACCACTCCAGGTCAGAGTGGACCTGAGAGTAATGGCAATGAATGATTATTCCACATTTCCTAGATCTCCAGATCTGGAGCCACACCTTCAGATGCAGGGAACCCTTTTTTTCGGGTGTGCTAATCCTCTGAAGGGTCTAGCATGTTCCAAGCCCAGCCGGCAGATCGTACCACCGAGATAACGTGATAACCTCTTCGACTCCTGGACGTTTCTTTGATTAACTTGGCGAAAGAACAACAATATAACACTTTAGTGATAGAAGTGAAATATATAACTAGTCTGACAGAGATTTGAACCCATAAATGGCAATCTAGACTTCGGGCTACACTGGACATAATGCACAGCCATTTTGATTGATTTTCTATACAGTTATAGCATTCGGTATTTGACGTGATCACAATTCACTTGCAATAAAATATGACGATGAAACTCCTTTGGCCGTCGAAAATAATATCTTTCTGCGTTTATTGCATCGTTTCAAAATCGTCCAAAATCCTATTTTTATGAACGACCCAGGGGCAATATTTATCAGCCTGTTTAATATTGGGGTTGATCCAGATGACAGCTAAGTGGACAGTTGTCTGATTATTGATTAACGATTCTAAAATATGCGACTTTTTGTTTCTGTGAAAAGAACAGTATTTGTAGACTTATTATTCCATAACATCCTTACTAAATAGAAGCACCAATATCATCACGAACTGCTATTTCAATGAAAACCTAACAGATTCGCAAGTCGTTTAGTATATTTTTAAAATTATAAAATTTGCTTTACGTTTGTTGTGATATTGTTTACACATTATCATAATAATATTATTATATTATTTACACACTATTATAATATTGTACACACATTATTATTATGATATTGTATACACATTTGGCATTTGAGTAGAGTGTTCACCAATGGTCTGGGAGACCGGAGTTCAATCCCAGGTCGAGTCATACCAAAAACTCAAATAAATGGTACTTGAGGCCACCTTGCTTAACACTCTGCATTATAAGGTACAGATCAAGGGTAAAGTGGAGGAATCCAAAGAATGGAGTAGCGCCCTCCGCTACACCTCGGTGTGGTAGTTATTGAAAAGAGAGCCTTCGGGTCACCCTCGACTAAGGTTGCCAACTTACTATATGCACACATACTTCGGATTAAGCAGACAACAAAGCCTTTATCATATCATGATTCTGGATTCGGACATATTTTCGGGACAAACGCATCATTACCAATAACGCAGAGCATCTCAGAACTATTTTACTATACCATCAGACTTTGTTGATCTTATCGGTATGGGTTACCAGTTTTAAAAATAGTTCTTTGAATCTCGATATACAATTCAAATTTGTTGATCTTTGTCTTCTTCGTGCTAATGCCAAATCAAAATGCAACCTCTCCGTATAATCCTTTATTGTATTCGCAACTTTCCACCAACGAAGCGTTAATTCAATGATGTAAGATTTGAATTAACTGAATGTATGACAAGTCAGTGTATAAAATTTCAGTGAATTGTTGATTCATTGATATTCATTTGAATTATACATCGAGATGATAACTTCGAATTCATCGGAAAGTCGATACAACGTTCTAGAAAGTCCAAATTCAAAGAACAATTTTTAAAACTGGTAACCAATACCGATATGGGAATCCGGTATACTTTGAGAAACTCCTGGTTCTGGATGCCTTCATTTGATTAACAATCTCCGTAAGAGTTTTGTTTAATTTGGTTTTAGGGTATATCAACCCCTGTAGGTTATTTAATTCCAAATCGTGTATATATATATATATATATATATATATATATATTATTTAGTCCAGATAAACCGGAGGCGGGAATAATTCCGTCAGGACAATTTCATTCCACTATAAACATTTAAAATCTTCCTGGTAAAGAGCTCAATGTAACTAACATCACAGAGCAAGAATTTATTTAAGAAAAACAAAAATCGATCGCATTAGGATTATAAATTTATTTCCATCCCGTTATGGGTATTGATAAATATCAATAACACAAAACAAAAAAAAACAGGATTGTTTTTTTTTTTTTGTTTTCTTTGTGTTATAACAGGATGGAAATAAATTCATAATCCTAATGTGACTGATTTTTGTTTTTCTTAAAGAAATTTATATATATATATATATATATATATATATATATATATATATATATATATATATAAAGTATGTATGATTTATAAGCAAATAACTCTTAGATAACATTTTAAACAAGTTAGAGCTCATTTGTTTACAGATAGTTTTATTTGTACAAATTTAAATTGCGGGTATGTATGGCATATCAACCTTTCTTGTTTAGTGCCAAATCTAATCTTGTTTACACTTGGTTTTTAAATGGATAGTTTGTAGGTAACTTTTTAAAAAGTATTTAAGCTCGTTTGTTTGCACACAGTTAAATGGTTTCATGTATTACAGTTATATATTATATCTTCAAGTCAGAGGTTGGCAACTATGTGGTCAGTTTCAATATTCATACTGTCTATACTATAGGATAAATTCAGGGATTTGGTTGATCCCTGAGTATCGCAACGTTTATTAATTATTTCAGGTGATTTTGTTCTTGATGTTGGGGGGGGTCTCTTTCGAGTTAGGCTGGTGGCAGTTTGAATACTCTTCCTAATTTTTATGGTTTTTTGGGAGACAAGATATTTTTTAGCCTGTCTTTGACTGCTTTTGATGAACGGATTGATGATCTATGCGAACTTTGTTTTGTTGGAGATTTTGTATTTTTAGGAGGAGCGGTTTGTGTTTAACATTTTGTATATGTTTTTTCATTGATTATTTCACTAGATTTCTCTTTATTTGTTGTGATTTTTTTTGTAGAGTTTGTGCTTTATTTTGATGAATTTCGGCCGAGTGTAGTTATTTTTTTTTTTTTTGCTCCTCCTGAAGCTTTGGCCAATCATTTGGTTACAACTGGATCAAATTCTCGACGAGAGTTCTGTATTTGTCTACTTGATTGCTTTGTCTGGTTAGATACCCCCTCTGTGCAACAGAGGCTTAAATGTTCTCTTCCATGTAAGATCCTACTATTCTAGCTTTCGAAAATGACATTTTTGTGCTTCACGTCTAGTATTTTATTCTTTTATAAATGTCTTAAGAAAGAGGGGTGGTTTTGTTGACAATTTTGGGCACTTAATTTCATTCGAGCAATCTTCCGCAGTGTGGTCTGGGTCTTTTTCGCCGTGCCAAGCGTCCTCTGCAACCATCCCAGCAGTAGCCATATTTTTGACATTTGAAGCGCGTCAAGTGTGCTGGTATGTACTGTTCCACCCTGTAGAGGCAATACCCGATTTTTACTTCCTTGGGAATTTTGGGTGGATTAAAAAAAATCAGAATGTAGGTGCCAATCTGGATTTCGTCTCTGCCTTTTCTGATTTTAATTCTTTTGACGTCTGTGACTCCTTGTTTTCCCAGGGCTGCTCTAATCTTCTCCGTTGTAGCTAAGAACTGCTTCCTACTTTTGATGACTCCTTTTGAGGTGTTTAATTTTTCATGAGGATCCGAGATACACTTTTTCGTGCGGAAAGTCTTCATTTTGTGGATGTTTTCAGCATGCCTATAGCTGTCCACTTCTACAAGCAAATTACTGTTCCTGCCCTTTTTCACATTTTTAGAAGAACCTCTTGTAGAGATCATTTTCTGATTTAAAAAAAAAAAAAAAAAAGTGTGAATTTTGCTCGGCAGATCTCTTCCAAAGTTTCAAAGACAGTAAATCTAAGGAAGTCGTCCGCCACATTCTCGAAATCCGACAGAGTTTTCTTGTCTTTTTTATTTGAAGAACCCATACGTAGTTTGTTTGTTTTTTGCTGCTCCTGTGCTCTACCACCCACCGCAGAGTCCAACAGAACTCTCGTCGAGAATGTGATCCAGTTGTAACCAAATGATTGGCTAAAGGGGAAACCATACACTACCAGTATACTCCAGCTGGGAGCGAGACTTCGAACCCTTGCCAATTTCAGGTTTACAGTAGACGATACTTATTGCTGTGTAATTTAGCAAATGGTCAGAGTCCTCTTCTCTCAACGCAATTGACTCTCAGCTACTGTGTTCTAACACCCATAAGATAAAAAAAAAGAGTTGGGAGTTTGCCATTTGTGTAGATTGAAGAATATGATCGGAAATAAACATATAGGTGCTAGGGCTTTAAACGCCAAGCCGATTGATCAGATCGGGCCTGTTTGACCGCCCGTCTAGCTCAGTAAGGACCAAAGTTGTGAGCTGCAAGTCATTTGACCAATCTGTTGCCACATCAAGAACTATTCAACCACCAGGATCCCGTTCTGATGCATCATGGATCGCTACCCACGGCAAACTGGTGGACTCGTTGGCACAGGTAACAAATTTTACTAATATGTTTCTATATTGTTATTCAACCCACACATCGTGGAAGTGTGTGTGTATGTATATATATATATATATATATATATATATAATTTGTGGGTGTGTGGACTCAAAGTTTCTCTATGCTCAAAACCAGCTTAAATATGTTAGATTAACCACGAAATACATGCTTAACTGCATGAATTAGAATTATCAATAGGGGAAGTGGCGGCTAACTAACTGGACTGCAATATCAAAGTAAACGAGTTCGAACTCCAGTCATGCTATTACTTTCACTTTTGAAATACCATTGGAGAAAAAAAAAAGGTATTAACACCTCCAGTTATGGGTTGAATAGCACCACGACTATTCTATAAGGATGGGTTCGGCATTAACCCACGAAGGTTGAAATACCATGAAACAAAGAAACCAAAATGAAAACTATAAGTAGCATTCCGGGATAAATTGTCGATTTCTATTTTTAAATTCAATTAATAGCAACACAAATTATTCAATGAATAAATTAACAAAATTAAATTAAATATACCCCCCCCAAAAAAAGCAGCAGCAGCAGCTTGAATGGAAAAATTTAATCAGTTTTGTGAACTGAAGAGCCTACTTTTTGCGTACGAACTACAGGATTTTTCTTCGTGCTTTTACCCTTTATACTCCAAATACCTTGCTCAGTGTGATTGGTTTAGAAAACCAGTCCGTAAAATCATCACCAGGGTGGATTCGCTGATTTTAAAAATATGACAATCTATCCAGGGTTATTTTATGCCTTGAGGTTAGCGAATCCCGTTCATTATCAATTTGCACCGTTTCACACTGGCCATTATATGCTCGTACAAAAATTATATAATATAACAAGATAAGTTTAAGAAACCTTTTTTAGTTAAGTCACGGACGACTGCTATGTTGGGAATGGCTGCTTATCTGGTGGACAAGAGGAAATGTAAAAACACGACTGGCCTTAAGTGTTAGAACCTTTTGTTGCTTCCCCTCCCCCTCGTTCCGTTTCTGAGGCCGCGCGCAAGTATTTGAAAATGGATTACGGACACAATGTGCTGTGTAGATTCTTCCTTCTGGCTGGAATCAGCTCTTGTATCTTTAAAAGTTCAATAACTTGAAAATCTCACGTTTCTTTTATTGGGGTTTACAGTCATGAATTAGATGACCAATAGAAACTGGTGACCTCCGCTGGTTCTGGGTTACCCGTCATTTTCAGTCCAGAGTGCTAGATCAAGCGTAACAGGTCACACCTAGCACACTGGACGAGATGTTGAACTTTTTCAATTCGTCTGACTGCTATATATATATATATATATATATATATATATATATATATATAAGTAGGCCCGATCGTAGTCGAAAGACTCCAAGGCTCCCTTTTCAAAAGCTACTACACCCAGTTGTAGGGGAGGGCGTTACTCCTTTCTCTGGATCACTCCACTTACCCTTGATATATATTTTATAATCCTAAGTATTAAGCAAGGAAGCATCAACTACCATTCAGCTTTTGTTATAACTCGACCATGGATTGAACCCTCATATCATTGGCGGACTTTCTACTATGCTAATGGGCATATATATATATATATATATATATATATATATATATATATATATATATATTAGTTTGCTTACGATACACTTTACTTGATCGTATGTTTACTGTTTTTATTTACTTAGGTTTGCTCCAAAGTTTCGGAACACAAAGCCTTAAATTTCTTATCGAAATCAGTAATTCAGGGAGCCTTTTCACCATAAACATAAATTACAAATTGAAACCCAACTATAAAAGTAAATTAACTCTTGGATTTTTTAAAGACTGAATCTCCTTAGTTAAAATATTCGGAAGAAATGTAAAGTTTCTATAAAAGCCAAAAGTAAATGGTAAAAGTTTTAGATGGCGGAGTGGGGGGGATTCTTGATCCGAAATTTCGCCAGTTTTGAATCGTTTAGCACACAAGGTCTAAGTGCTTACAGTAAATAGTGATAGTGAAACAAGGTAAGTGGTTTTTGGATAATATCGTAGTTGGTGATATTATTGAGAAGAAATAGTGGGGAATTAAATATTACTGATTTTTCCTAATTGAGATTATTTGTCGAAAAGACGTGTGACCTTGAAATTGGATAAGTCAGAGTCAGGTTTTTGATATCGTTTGTGAATAAAATGTCTGCTGAATATATTGGTTTTGTGAACAGTAGTCTTGACTAAAACGGTGAAAAATCAAAACATAAGGAAATTGACTTTGACCAGTTTAATAAGGGGCAGATAATTCAACATAAATACAGCTTAATTAAGAGAATCCGGACGGACGTGTTTTACGAGCGAAGGAAAAGCAGACAAGCACATTCGCAAAAGGCGTACACCAGCAAAAGACCCTGGCATTCGCTGATCCGATTGAATTTGCTGACAAATTTGATCAGATTCCAGTCTTGTATTCTTTTGTGTAAAAGATTGCCAACATGTATTCGATTGTAGATTTTTTTATTATTCCCTTTATTAAATCGTCTATATATAACCAAGACTGACGTTCTTATTTAATCGGCAACTCAACTTATTCCATTCAGAGAAATCTGCACAAGAAAACTTACCGCTCCTTACTGACTCGACGAGAAGGGCAACTTTCTTCGTCTGTTAGAATCACAACACTTGAAGAATCAGACTAGATGATCGACAACTGAAACTGGTACCAAGCCCTAACAATTTCGAATTGTAACACCCTCCACCCCAGCAATAGTACGGTGATTAGAATATCTGAACGAACAGGGTCCAAACAAAATACTGCGCGTCGACAGAAACGAAGAAAAGACCACAGGGGCCTAAATGTTTACCAAGTGGAGGGGGCTGTTATAACGAGGCACGCTTAGTGCAACGGTTATCGTCGTAGGAAATGGAATCAGTTACTAGAATACAGATCTTGAACAAGGCCATTTGTGTTTCTCTTCGCGTTAATAACCTTGGGAAAGATGAATATCTCTTACACTAGCGAGAGTGTAACTAGTAGGACAGAGTGGATTGTTTAAGCTTGGTATGGCAACCGGTCATAGAGAAGGAAAAACTCAGAATTCAAACAAGCTTTACTATGTTTAAGACTTGACCTTGTGTCACATCCTGCAAGTGACAGGACATTTGGCTAGATAAATACAGTATCTGCGATTCCGAAGTGACCTCCGATCTCATAGCGAACCATGTAGGGTGCTGTATGATCTGATGGGAACCAGTACTTTCAGCGTGAAGTGACCCCAAGTCATTGTATGACAATTGTTATTCAATTGTTTTTCTGTATGATCATTAGAAACATGGTATGCTTTAGACTGTACTCCAAGACAGACCAGGTGAATAATATCTTGATCATTTGTCAACTCAGAATACTAGATATTATGGTAGAATTTACAGTCAGATTGTTGGAAAAGTTGTTTGATTTTGATGATGCAAACTTTAATCGTTTGAGCAGACTTATGACTGTTTCAATGCATGCGATTGAAACGTCCATTTACTTTGCTCCAGACGGAGATATTTATAACGGCGTTAAATGAAAGTTTAGAGATTTAAAATCTTATAAAAAGGCGAAGGGTTAAGAGAATTGTTTCATAAGGCAGAACAGGTTTTACAAGCCAGTTTCAACGATAGATAATACTGTTCAGGAGTTTTGTCCCCTCCCACCTTAAGACAGGTAAGTATTGTACATACGTGCACAAATCGAATTTTTAAAAGAACATTTCAGAAAAAAAAAAAAAATTATTATTTTGTGAAATTGAAACTAAAAGGAAAGATGAAGAGCGCTTAAGTTATATTACCGCACTCTTAAAATTCAACCTATTAGTAATTGTCTTTAATTGGAATCATTTTGAGATGAGGTTTCTTAATCTGAGAATCAATTTTTTTTTATTTATTGCGGACTTTTTGTCCTCATCTTGGTAGTTTTTGTGTTTCTTCATTACGTTTCGGCCAAATTTCATCTCTGGCCTTCTTCAGGTGATTGACCGTGACCTCGAAGCCCGTGGTGCAGCGGATAGAGGCGTTAAGTCTCTTCGGTTCCAGGTGAGCATTGTCAGAAGATAGCGGTTTCAATTCCTACCCAAGCCGGCCAGAGGTTTACTTGGACAAAAACGTGGTGAGATAGACAACTATGGAAGGCAGTAATTACTGAGGATACGGTTACAAGACTCAGCATTCTTATCCGAGGTCGCGGTTAATCACCTGAAGAAGGCCAGAGGTGAAATTTGACCGAAACGGAGTGAAGAAACACAAAAACTACCAAGATGAGGACAAAAAGTCCGAAAAAAATCTCAGATTAAAGAAGCCTCATCTCAAAATGAGGCCAATTAAAGACTATACATGGAGGTGTTTGCGGTAGACATGAAGTTTTTGGTCGTTTAGTCCGGTTTGTATACACTGTATGCATTTTGGCCAAGTCAGTATTTTCATTTAGAAGGAAACATTTGATCAAACAGAAAACTTAGTACACATTTTATGATCAGTAATTTACAAATCTTTCTTAGATGTGATACGAAGCTGTATAATTGAGGCAACTAGTAAGACTAACTCACTCGTGATAGTTTGCTGGTCTAGTTTACGAGCTATTACGGCACCCGAGGTGCCCACCTTTGATGATATTAATCATGAAAACCTTAAGATACGAGTTTATACAACCAAAATAAAAATAAAATAAAAGCAATTTCTAATCTTACAATACAAATCTAAAAATTTACTTAAGATTTAACTTACATTTTGGAAATCTAAATTTGCGCAGAAGACTTACGAGAAAAGTAGGCACCCACTTCCACTAGTCTCTTATTAAATTTATCCAACAACAATGGCTGCCAATAAGCATTTTCTTTCAGAAACTCTTTATGAAGGAAATTTTCGAAAAGAGAGCAAAGCAGCACCGGAACTTCTTTGGTGAGTGGGTCCTGCTAGATAGTTTTCTGCAGCCGACACGGAAAATACCAGATGAAGATTCGAGGAGCGGCAACAGACACGGAAAATACCAGCTGAATCTGTGTTCGCGAAACCATGATTAATAAATTGTCCCCCATGCTTCTGATACGAATAAGTCTTAGCAAATCGTTTAAAAAATCTATCCGGATACTTGTTAGAGCAGCTATATCTTCACAAGGCCTGGAAATAAGGACAGCGATACTGTCACAGATTTGATATAGACAAATTATTAAATAAGACAGTTTGATGAACAAACCCGGTAACACGCCAAACGCAAGTCCAATTATTATCAAGAAATTTGTTTATTTCGAAAGCTTTAGATGAAACAAAGCACATGTTGAGATTTTAATTGTTACAAAGTCTTTCTACAATTAAGCTTACATATTGAGTAATTACGTTCTTATGGAGAAAGTTTCAGAAATACTGATATTTTGTAATTTAATAACGTGACCTAATCTCGCTCAAATGATCTAGAATTTGATCATTATGTTGAAACAATTAAAATTCTATTTTGTCGAATATGGAAATGCCATTAAGAAAAGAACTAAGTTTCAATTTGTAGATCAAAAGATGATTTGAACAAGTTATTAGAGACGAAATGATATGAAGGGTTTCTAAAATGGCTACTGATACTGGCGTTACTAAATTATGGATAGTACTCTTTATAAAGACTGAAATAACCGAAAATAACGGTTAAGTCGGAACCAATGTCTCTTAGTCCTAATAGTGATTGACTTTAACGGTACATCAACCTGTCCAAGCGTAGAAAGGGACCGATAATTCTTTAAAAAGCCAGTAATAATTACATCAGTAGAATTAAGCTGTTCAGATAAGTTTAAGAGCAATATCACGTTTGACCATTGTAGGAATCTTATAGTCTTTTCCATATGATTGCCAATTTAATTATACATATAACGTTTAGGACTATCCGGATACTTGTTAGAGCAGCTATATCTTCACAAGGCCTGGAAATAAGGACAGCGATACTGTCACCGATTTGATATAGGCAAATTATTAGATAAGACAGTTTGAAGAACAAACCCGGTAACACGCCGAACGCAAGTCCAATTATTATTGTAATGCAACCAGAGAAGATGACGAGAATGGTGTTCTCCATGTTCATAACGTGGCAGGATTCGCCCATGAATACGATTCCCGGGAGGGTGCAAATGATCTGCATGCAGCCGAGAAGAAACCCTAGAACCTTCCCGATGGTTCGATAATGATTTACAAAGCTTGGGTCCAAAAACAAAGAGTCTCTTTGTCTATTTCGAACACGCGAACTCCTTAAAGTGACCATTTCCTTAACGTAAACCTCGGTTCCTCTGGGAGTGGGCGCTGGTATGGTAATTAATTGCGGTCGGTAATATTCATCGCAACCTGGAGGGGGGCCAGCGTTCCTGATTGCAGTTGGAGGTTTCCAAGTTGGTGGCAAATTTGTTCGGATAGTGCTTGGTCGAGGTGAACAGACACAAGGAACTTGGTGGACTGAGACAGGAGCATTCGGACTGTTGACATTCGGACCCCGGGTGTTCATTTTAAAAAGTCAGAATATAGCAGTCAACTGTAAAAAAATTTTAACTAAAGTTTAATTTTTTTTTTTTTTTAAGTATCAAGCATCGGTTTGGTGAAATAAAAAGCCCTGCGTCAACTAAAAAATACCAGCTTCTAGGTCTCTACAAACGTATAGTGGCGGTATTTTTTTGTTGTTGTAGTAATTTAAATGCCAAGCCGTTTATATTTATCCTAACGAACTTTTTTTTTAAAAATATCAATCCATACTCAAAGAACTAATCTCGAGGTAGATTAAGATTAGTCCACTTCTCATCCTTCTATTTAGACTCAGCCTATAATTTAAATTATGGTGTCTGGCGAGTCTCGCGAAACAAGATACCGCCTTGGCCACCTCCAGCTGTGTAGTAGTTAGCAAGCTAGACTAGCTTTAAACCTTTACGAGTGAGTTCGAGTCTCATTGGATGTCCCATTCACTCAGCTTTGTGCCACATCTAAGCAAAAAACTTAGTAAATTACTATAGATACCACCTTGAGCACTTTGTGTGGTGTAATGGTTAGTGAGCTCGATTCTCACTGGGAGCTCCATACGTCTTGCTTTGTGCCACAACTAAGCTAAGCTTAGTAAAAAATAAACAGATCCTCGCCTTATACTCACCCAGCGTTTTTTGGAAGCGCTTGTGGTGTAATGGTTATTGTCGTAGAAATCGACACGACGACCCGAGTTCAAATCCTGGATGTGACTGTTTGCATTTCACATAGCGCTAATACCCTTGGGAAAGGATATCAACATTCTCTCTCTAGCAATGGGTAAATAGCCGGGAAGACTGAGCTCTTTAACCACATTATGGCAACCGGTCTAGAAGGAAGACTATGAATTCAAACCTGTTAAACTCTGCTTCGATTCTCATTGGACGTCCCATTCTTCTGGCCTTGTGTCACATCTAAGCTAAGATTAGTTAATAACTATACTCATTCTCTTTTCCCACTGGCTGGTGAATAAAATTATCAGCTTAGATTCAGGTGGCCTTCCCCAGGCAGCACTTGCCCCGTCACCTAAAAATGCTAAGAACTTGGTTTATTCCCTGGCAACCGCAAAGGAAATGCCAACGGAACTAAGCAATTTTTATTTGTCTAAATTTCTGAGATAAGCAATTTTTCTCCACGACCTGCAGGAGTTTCGATTCTTGCAGGGTATTCCTCACACTAAACCAACCTTGTCACATTTTGGCCTCAAGGGGAGCCAAATCAGTAATTAGAAATCCTAAAGTTGCCCCTCCCTTCCGGTTTAGATAACTGAGAATCAAATTATGTAGAGATTTGAGGGTATTTTTCGACTCTCCCTCTCCCTCTCCCTCTCACACACACACACACACTTCTCGAATCAACATTTTGATCAGTTAACACATTTGCTCTGTCCTATTAACTCGTGAGCAGGATTCATAACAATCATTCACGTTTCGGCTTCTTTGTTTTTAATTGCATATCAACCTTTGTGGGTTATTTAATACTAAAGTAATTTTTGTAGAAGAACAGTAGTGGTACTATTTAATCCATAATTGGGAGGTTAGGGGGTTCATACGTTTTATGAGAGTATTAGTCCGAAAGTCGTAGCAACTGGGTTTGAATTGAAAGTTTATTTCTTCTTCTAGGTCGATTGCTGTACAAGAAGGAGGCCAATAATTTACGAGGTGCTCTTAGCGTAACAGTTATCGTCATAGAATATAGAATCCTGGAAGTGGCTGTTTGCGCAAATACTCTTCAGAAAGGTAAGAACCCATCTGTTCCCCCAAACTATGGGTAAAGTGTCGGCCTAATGGTGTTCTTTAGCCTTGGTTAGACAACTAGTCTAGTGGGGAGAAGTCCCTGTGGCATAATGTGTAACGTGCTGAACTGTGACATCATAGAAAGTTAGTTCGAACTCCAGTCGCGCTATTACATTCACTTTCAGGCTAATACTCTTAGGAAAGGTATGAACACTCTTATCTTCCCCAGCTATAGGTTAAATAGAAATCATTCCTGTTCTTCTCTAAGGATGGCTTTGGTATTAAATAACCCATGAAGGTTGATATACTATAAAACAAAGAAGTAAAGTTAGCGACCATAGTCGAGGGTGACCCGAAGGCTCCCTTTTCGATAGCTACTACACCAAGGTGTAGGGGAGGGCGCTACTCCATTCCCAGGATTGCTCCACTTTACCCTTGAACCGTACCTTATAATGCTGAGTGTTAAGCAAGGTGGTATCAAGTTCCATTTTTAAAGTCTTTGGTATGACTCGGCCTGGGATTGAACCCAGGTCTCCCGGGCCATTGGCGAACACTCTAACCGCTTGGCCAATAAAGAAACCAAACCTAATAATGTTGTATTATTATTTTAGTATTTTACTACGCTTAGCTTAGCATGACACATGTCCAGAAATGTTATGAAATAGCCGAGGGATTTCGGTTCATGCCTTTGAGTTTAGTTAGGCTGAGAACCTTTCGGCTCAGCACATGGGTTGGTTGGGTGTAAGATTGAAGCAGGTGTTAACGCGGGTGCGCGCGGGCGGATGGAGGTGTCACTCAGATGTCATAACAGTCCAAGACGATACTGGGTGACAAGGTGAGGGTGACGTCACGCACCGGAAGCACACGGAAGTTTGTGTGAGAATTTGAAGAAAATAAGAGTTGGGTTTTAGACACCAAACGAGAAGGATCGATATTTTGGAGCTCGCAGGCGCGAGGCGAACTTGCGCCCTATGGAGGGCCGCTCGAGTTGGGGGCCAAATGAATAAGACAGCATAAAAGATTGTGTCTCTCCTCCTTACGTCGAAACCTTTAAAGTTAATAAAAAGGTTTCGTACCTGAACAAGAAGTAGTTACGTGTTTTTGAGATTCCTGTTCTTTATATATTCTATCGTTATAAACATTATATGTCCATTTCGCACATACCGTTAATTGCGAATATGGTACAGAAATACCCAGCTGATTGGGGTTGAAGAATACGCTGACTGGACCTCAGCCAAAATGTAAGACCCCTCCCTATGAAGGCTCTCGTTTGCTGTGGGGGACAACCCATAATGCTTGAGAACAGGATCCTGATGGCTGAGCTGTCCTTGACCCGGCAACCGAAGTGGTCACGTAACTTGCAACACTCCACTTTGGACCTCACTGAGCAAAACAAGAGGTCAGAGAGACTCAATCCGATCAATCGGCTGGTTATGTCAAGCCCGAACACCTATATGATTGTACCAAATTGCTTTGGTGACAAATAAATCTTGTCGTGCCGACAGCACGGATATTCCTGACCCTCTCTCGCCACTTTTCCCTATGGTTTATCGCCTCTGGCAGGTCATCTGAGCTACATCCCGTATCCTCACACAGCTGCTGTATGTATGTTCTAGCTGTGGGGGTCCATAGGAGTATATCACTTATGAGCTCGTCCCTGCTCCTCCAGCAGTGTCCTACGTGCCTGGTTCGTCTAACTTGGATGGTTTTCGTGATGTGGCCGTATAGTTAGTGCTTTGTGGGGTGTTGCCGCCAGGACTTGTTTAATATTGCTCGCAACATTCTTATGTAGTTGCCGTCTAGCTCCTTCTCCAGAACGAACTCGCGTACTACGATTCCGCAGTTATTTAGTTTGGACTGGTCGGAAAAAAAGGCTTAGATTGATAAATCTCTTAGGTGTTACTCAAATTTAAAAAGGAAAAAAGTGAATTAAAAAACATGAAGACGGATCCTACTTAAAACTAACCTGAGCCGAATCTCCTTGTTGAGTTTAAAACCTCCCCCTGCCATAACCTGAAAGTTTCGTTGAAATCTGGCCGAACGGGTATCTGGGTGGGGGGGTAATAATAAGATATTTTGGGTGCAAATGCTCCCTCACGTCTTATTTTCTGTTTGCCACGGAACTAAGTTTTTGAGAGGTTTCCCCCATTGCCATTTGCTTTAGAATAATTCCAAAGAATTTTAGTTGAAGATTCATGTAAGCTTTTTGACAAAATTTTGGAATTCTTTATTATAGCATTCAAATCTACATCGAGATTGATGATTTTGGCCGACCTCTATCCTTGTTTTCTAAACTGAAAACGCTAAATATAAATGTTTTTAACCAAGACCATAATGTTTGTTCACAAACTGCACTCTCACCAAACGAAGAATATATCTTCCTTGCGGAATCAGGTCCATTACGACACAGCTTGAATATGCACAAATATAAAACATCTTGGGTTAAAAGGGGTTCTATATTTGCCTAAAAATATGGTAAAATTTAATGGAATGGAAATTTTTACTGAAAAATATTATATATATATATATATATATATATATATATATATGAATTAGAAGTATGTTCTTTTCAGAGAAAAAATCAGAGAAAATATCAAATTTAAAACAAAATTGACGATTTTGATTCGATCAATCAAATGTCCCTATCTTAGATGCTTCAGTGTCTATCTATCTCCAATAGGTAAGTACACTCCAGACGATTTTTGTTAAAATTTACTTACTTTTGAAACCAAAGATACGATGATCTTATCATTTGTATCGGAACATTATACAAACAGAATACATATTATTAGGTATTATTCCTTTCCAAACTCAACAGCACTGAAACTGTGTTACACAAAATAAACTGGCCAATATATATATATATATGTGTGTGTGTGTGTGTGTGTGTGTGTACATTAGTAGGCGCTAGTTACGGTTATGACTATAGGAAATGAACTCGACGAGCCGAGTTTAAATCCTGGACGACTCTGCCTGCATTTCATTTCCGGCTAATGCTCTTAGGAAAGGCATGATTCCATCTCTTTTCTCCTCACTTGAGGTATCGAAAATTGTTGGGCAGATTGGACGGACAGCACGGATTTCCTTGACTTTTTCTCGCCATCTGTCCCTGTCATCCATTGCTACTAGCAAGGCCTCCAAACTACATCCAGTGTCACCACAGAGCTGATGTATGTAAATCGGCTAACACTGGTGTGTCCATGCATTGAAGTCCATAAGGAAACGTCACATACGAGTTCATCCTTGCTTCACAAGCAATGCCCCTATGTCTTGATCGTCTTATTTGGATGGCAAGTAAGATGGAGGCTAAGTGGTTGTACACCTGCTGTTTCCTGGGATATTGCTTCCAGGATTTATTCAAAACAGCACATAGCATTCTTGCATAGTTCTTCAGCAGCTTTTTCTCCATGCGTTTTGTTAGCGTTCATGGGGTGCATCCATACGGTAGCACGAAGACAGACACTGATGGAAAGAAGTCCCGTTTTATTTTGCTGGAGAGATCAGATTTCCATATGATCGGTAACTTGCTAATAAAATTCCACGCCTTCACTTGGTGTATCTTGAAATCACTTTCAGTAGATGAGATATTTCTGCTGAGGTATATGAACATGTCTACATCAAGATAGAATAGGGATAGTCCTAAATTCCCTCTGCTCGGAGTGAAACAAAAACTAAAACATTAAACAGCCCAGTCAGCTGGGGATGGGGCTGCAAAATACACCGATTGCATCTTTGCAGAGGGGTAAGACCCCCATCCACGCAATGCCTGTCCTGGATATGACACTAAACCCTTTGATAGCGAAGCTCCAGCCTTGGAGCTTAGGGAAATATGGATTACCCCTTTATTGTCATTGCTTCTAGGTCTATTCTGGCCCGGAGTGGTAGCTGCTGATGAGATCCTATCGATGGGTCAGACAGAACCGTTTCACATTTAAACTCTATGCAAACAAATGACTTGCAATCAACTGAATTGTTAGAAATAGAACTGTTTGATCATAGTAATACTTGGAACGATTTAACTGTGCGCAAAGCAATTAGTAATGTTGAATAGAATAATTAGTGTTAAATAGGAAGACTTGTAACTATTTTACTGTGTGCAAACGAATGATAAATATTGAATAAAATTATTTGTGTCAAATAGCAATAATGGAAGTTATTTAACTTTGAGCACACAAATGATTAATAGTTAATAGAATTATTCATATTACATAGAAATACTTAAAACGATTTAGTTGGGTGGAGGGTGTTGAGCTCGGGTTCGGTTAAAATGTTATCAACAAAATGTGTTTATAAATCATATATTCATTATACATGTATAAAGAGAATTTGGCGTTAAATAACCTACAATGGTTGATATGCCATAAAACCTAACCAGACCAAACTAAGCCCAGTCGGCTGATGCTGTGGAATACACCGAGTCATTCTCTGTAGAGGGGCAAACCCCCACCAACAAGTGTCCTAGATATGACATTAAACCATCTGAGGGCGCGGCTCCGGTCCTGGAGATCTGGGAAATGTAGACTAGCCCTTCATTGCTATTACTACCAGGTCCTCTCTGACCCGGAGTGGAAGCACCTGATGGTGTCCAATCAATGCATGAAATAGATCTGTTTGATATTTAAACTCTGTAATTATGCTTAATTGAATTGTTAGAAATGGAACTGTTGATCTGTTGAACTGTATGTAAATAAATAACTGATGTTGAATTGAATTGTTTGTGTTACATAGCAATACATGGAACCATCAAACTGTGAATAAATAAATGAATAGTGTTCAACATCAGTAGCGAATTTTGGCTCAGTAACTTGCTAATATCTGAGAATTGGAAAATAGAGTTTTTCTTCACGGTACAATTTGCAACTATTTTTAGCTCCCCCTATATATATATATATATATATATATATGTATGTATGTATATATATATATATATATATATATATATATATATATAAAGTATCAACTTGCAGTTTTATACTTTGATGCGAATTTCATGAAATGCAGTGGACTACGATTATCAGATTGTGATAATAGGCTATTCAATCATTTTTATATACATGGTACTGTTTGTGCTAGTGCTGAAACAAAAAAAAAATAGTGAGAGGAAAATTATATCGATCACGCAATATAGTAAACTTTTATAGTGTAGTAAAATCAATCTGCGGCCAAATGGGATTATAAGAATCTGCTCTGGTGTCTTGCATATAGCCATAAATTTGTTTCTTTTATTTAATAATTTATGGCAATCTCAGTAAAAGATATAGCTTTACTTCTAGGCATAAAGTACATTTATTACCGCTTTCCCCATAAGCTTGTGTCCTTTTTACTATCTGCCATTTTACTTTAGGAACGTGTCTTTTTTTTTATTCAAAAATATGAAAACGCAGAATTATTTCCTCTTTCTTTTTTTTCAATTTTATTTGCGAGACTCATCTTATTGCTAGGCCAGCATGTTTTCAGCTATTTTCTGTTGACCCAAAGTAGATTATTTTCTCCTCTTGCTGATAGTTCTCTTTTATGTTAACGATGACCTTATATTCCAAGTTATTTGTTAAATACTTAACACAGGTATGAAAGCGTAGACATTCGTGGGAATCAGAAATAAAGGTGGCTTATTCCTAGATGAAAACTTACCAATGCCAAGTCAACTTTAAATTGCAGAAGTATGAAATATATGACCTATGCAATCCAGTTGGGAAAGCTGCTAGTCTAAAACATATTCACACAGGTTGAAAGTTATTCCCTGGAAAACCACACAAAGAAATATATCCAGACGTTTTCGATCATTTTCTGAACTACAAAGAAGAGTTTTGAAGCCGCCAATAAATTTTTTTAGGAAAACAATAAATTTTGTCAAAAAAAAAAAAAAAGAATCTAGGAGTTACTCTTCCAAACAGGTATAATTCCTCGTTGTTTCTTGGTTACAGGGACTGAAGTGTCACTGTAGAGTCATCTCTCTTTTTCAAATAAAATAATGTTAATCTCCCAGTGCACAGATCTTGTGATGCGGTCAGTTAATTCAAAAACAGATTATGTCATTGAGTTAATGATTCCTTTTGAAGAAAATATTGACAGGGAAAATCAAAATAAGCCAGAAAAGTATGAAGATTTTCAATATGCCAATATATTTCCCTATGAAATCAGATGTCGAAGTTTTGTTGCTAATTCGACTTGTCACCAGCAGAAATAATATGTACCAAGAGGCTCCAAGATCAGGCAAAAGCTACATCTGCAGGGATCCTTGTATTTCTGCACTGGGACACAAAAACCAACCAAGTTTGGTGATATCATAACGAAGTGCTGGAATGGCCTGGGTAATGATGTTTCACACGCGAAACTATGCGTCACGCACAGGATCATCGTCTGATAAAGGTTTTGTCAGTAATACCGCTGCTGTTGTCTTATCGGTAGCAGTTGTATCAATTTATTTCATATCAAAAATCGTAATAGATTGTTAAACAGAAGAAATTAATTAATTGGAAGATTCCGACAACAATGCAAATTGCTATTATGTCATTTGCCTCGAACTGACTTTGTTGTATACTGTCACTCTCCTCTCACTTTAATCCTTTGTTATTTTGCACGTTGTTCTCTTTTTCTCGCTTTTCATTTCTCTTTCTGGCCTTTTTTTTCGCGTGAAATTTCTCATTGACAGCTGTTATAAAAACGAACGTATTATCTCGCCAATTATTATCTGATTATTGTAGACTCTCTGAATAAAAATCATAGTGTGAGGAATTAGGAGTTGATATTGTAATATTTTAGTTCTTATTACTGCTCTTTATATTGAACACATACATTTTGACAACTATATTTATTGGCTTTTTTATTTAGGCATATTCAATGCCAAAGCTATCCTTGCAGAAAACTGCAATGATATTTAACCCATAGCTGGCGGTGGGATAAGAGCTGCGTTAGATACTAGTTTGTTTCTGAAGTGGTTAGATAGTCTTTTGGCTGGTATTGGGTTGGCTTCTTTGTTTAATGTCATATAAATTTTCGTAGCTTATTTAATCCCACAGCTATCCTTGTAGACGAACAGTAGTCGTACTATTTAATCAATACCTGAACTCTCTCTCTCTCTCTCTCTCTCTATATATATATATATATATATATATATATTAAGCAGAAAGTACGAGGGAAATAACTAATTATGGAAGGTTTATAAACCAATTCCCACCGAATATCATAAGATCGATACGACAACTCAAAAGGATTAACAAAATTATATGTAAACAAATAATGTCAAAAATGTTACATACATACCCACACACACACACACACACACACACACACATATATATATAGCTAAGTGGAACCAAGTGGTCCAAGCTTACCTGATGCTAAGCATCCTCCATGATTTATTTGTTCTGTTATTTCCACCATTTGCAATTCCGTCTCTGTGTAGAGGCAAAACACGCCCTTTTAAGATCATTCGTGATTTACATTCGCGAGCTAGAGGCTCAATAAAAAGCAAGCCACATGAATAGAGGGCAATGTGTATTTTGAAGGAAGACGTGAAAAATAGTGGATTTGTTGGGGAAATCAACTGCTGCAACTTATATATATATATATATATATATATATACACACAATAACCATTTTAGTAATTAATGTTGTCAGTAGGACAGTCAGGATTCTCTTCCTGAACCAAAGTTTAATACATCTTCCCTTGATGATGACCCAAGGTTGGACAGAAAGTATTTGGGAAATAACTAACTATAGAAGGTTTATCAACCAATTGCCGCCGAATATCATAAAATCAATACAGCAACTCGAAAGGATTAACAAAAAAGTATGTAGACAAAAAAATGTCTATAATGTTCAAACAAATATGTATCAATATACACATATATATACATATAGATACATACGTATATATATATATATATATATATGTATATATACCTATATATATATATATATATATATATATATATAGTGTATCACAAAAGTGAGTTCACCCCTCACATTTCTGCAGATCAACACTGACAAAATTACACTTTAGCACAATGAAAAGTAGTCTGTATGCAGCTTATATAACAGAGTTAATTTATTTTCCCCACAAAATAACTCAAGATATAGCCATTAAAAGCTAAACCCCTACCAACAAAAGTGAGTACACCCCTAAGAAACTACATCCCTAAATGTCCAAATTGAGTACTTCTTGTCATTTTCCCTCCAAAATGTCATGTGACTCATTAGTGTTACTAGGCCCATGTGTGCATAGGGAGCAGGTGTGTTCAGATTTGTAGTGTAGCTCTCACACTCTCTCATACTGGTCCCTGAAAGTTCCAACATGGTACCACATGGCAAAGAACTCTCTGAGGATCTCAAAAGATGTATTGTTGCGCTACATGAAGATGGCCAAGGCTATAAGAAAATTGCCAACACCCTGAAACTGAGCTGCAGCACAGTGGCTAAAATCATCCAGCGTTTTAAAAGAGCGGGGTCCACTCAGAACAGGCCTCGGGTAGGTCGTCCAAAGAAGCTGAGCGCACGTGTTGAGCATCACATCCAAATGCTTTCTTTGAAAAATTGGCGTAGGAGTGCAGTCAGCATTTCTGCAGAGATAGAAGAGGTGTGTGTGGGGGGGATCAGCCTATTAGTGCTCAGACCATACGCCGCACTCCACATTAAATTGATGTGCATGGTTGTCACCCCTTGAGGAAGCCTCTTCTGAAGACGATAAAAACAGCCCGCAAACAGTTTGTTGAAGACATGTCAACAAAGCACATGGATTACTGAAACCATGTCCTATGGTCTGGTGAGATGAAGATTAATTTGTTTGGTTCCGATGGCTTCAAGCATGTGTGGCGGCGACCAGTTGAAGAGTACAAAGATAAGTGTGTCATGCCTACAGTCAAGCATGGTGGTGGGAATGTCATGGTCTGGGGCTGCATGAGTGCTGCAGGTGTTGGCAAGCTATATTTCATTGAGGGAAATATGAACTTCAACATGTACTGTGAAATACTGCAGCAGAGCATGATCCCCTCCCTCCAGAAACTGGGTTACAGGGCAGTGTTCCACCATGACAATGACCCCAAACACACCTCCAAGACGACCACTACTTTACTGAAGAGGCTGAAGGTAAAGGTGATGGACTGGCCTAGCATTTCTCCAGACTTGAACCCAATAGAAAATCTTTGGGGGACTCTCAAGCGGAAGGTGGAAGTGCGCTAAGTCTCAAATATCTGCCAGCTCCGTGACATCGTCATGGAGGAGTGGAAGAGCATTCCAGTGGCTACCTGTGATGCTCTGGTAAACTCCATGCCCAGGAGAGTAAAGGCTGTTCTGGATAATGATGGTGGCCACACAAAATATTGACGGTTGACATGGTGTATGTTAATAGTGACAACTTTCCCTAAGGGTTGTACTCACTTTTGTTGGCAGGGGTTTAGCTTTTAATGGCTATATTTTGAGTTATTTTGAGGGGAAAATAAATTAACTCTGTTATATAAGCTGCACACAGACTACTTTTAATTGTGTCAAAGTATCATTTTGTCAGTGTTGTCTCATGAACAGATATACTTAAATATCTGCAGAAATGTGAGGGGTGTACTCAATTCTGTGATACACTGTATATATATATATATATAGCTATATAAATATATATATATATACATATATATATATTCATAGCTATATATATATATATATATGTATATATATGCATACATACCTATATATATATATATAGATACATAACTATATATATATATATATATATACCGATATATATATATGCATGTATATATACATATATATGTATATATATATATATATATAGCAAAGTGGTACCAAGTGGTCCAAACTTACCTGATGCTAAGCATCTTCCATGATTTATTTGTTCTGTCATGGCCACCATTTGTAATTCCGTTACTGTTGATGGGCAGAACACGGCCTTTTAGGACCATCAGTGACTTACAAGTACCTCAATAAAAAGCCACATGAATAGAGGGTAGTGTGAATTTTGAAGGATAACGAGAAAAATAGTGGATTTGTCGGTGAAATCAACTGCTTCAACTTATAATATATATATATATATATATATATATATATATATATATATAGAATAAGCAAATTTAGTAATTAATGTTAACAGTAGGGGAGTCAGGACTCTCTTCCTGAACCAAAGTGTAATATATATATATATATATATATATATATATATATATATATATATATATATATATAATTACCTCAAAGCATTGCACAGATTATTTCATTTCATTGTATTGTATTTGTTTAGAGGGCTTTTGCAATGAAAAATAGTCATTCGGGTTTAAATGATTTAGAAGAAAAAAACTTCATTATCAGAGACTTTCTTTTAGTTTGAACTCGATGTTGAATGTTCAAATTCTTTTTTTTTTTTTTAAATTTGAACATACCACACCGAGTTCATATTTAAAAAAAAGTCTCTGATAATTAAGTTTTTTTCTTCTAAATTAATTAGACCCGAAAACTATTTTTCATTGCAAAAGCCCTCTAAACAAATACAATACAATAAAATTATGTATATATATATATATATATATATGTGTGTGTGTGTGTGTGTGTGTGTGTGTGTGTGTGTGTGTGTGTGTGTGTGTGTATTGCCGCACGGTCATCTTTTACATTGTGCAGGTAATATTCAGTATTTATCCATCCTTTTCTTTTTTTTTTCTTTTTACCAAACTGCCCAGAAGCAAGAAAAATTGTCGAAAGCTATATGGAAACGAAAGCATATGCTAATGTAGCACAAGTAAATCAACCACCCCAGGAAAGCACTCCAAAAGATAAA
This sequence comes from Sepioteuthis lessoniana, assembly GCA_963585895.1. Classification (NCBI taxonomy): domain Eukaryota; kingdom Metazoa; phylum Mollusca; class Cephalopoda; order Myopsida; family Loliginidae; genus Sepioteuthis; species Sepioteuthis lessoniana. The sequence goes on from OY757935.1 coordinate 32,741,457, forward strand.
TGCAAAAAACTAATAGAAAAACTGTTGAATTTAAAAGCAAACGAATGGCCAACATTTCAAGAAAACCGAAAAAGAACACATTCAACCAAAACGAAGCAAATCGAACCCTGTGCGTAAATAAAAGTAAATACCGATACCAACTCAAAAGAAAGCACTAAAACGACTGAACAAACAAAAGAAAAGTGACAAAGATTACCCGTCCGACCTCCGAATATTAACAAAGACATAAATGAAAATAAAACGAAAGATATTGCTATTAAAAAACAAAAACCAATTAAAAGAATTAAACAAACACAATCCACCACAATAACCACATCAAAGAAGTTTGAAGAACTCGAAGAAATGGAGATCGAAAATAAAACTCCGCAAACAAGCAAAACTCAAAATGAAAATCCCCCAAAATCTTAAAACTAGAATTACATGGATAATAAAATAATCCAATGGAATATCAAAGGAGCAATAGTCAATTACTCTAATCAAAAGCAAGACGACCAGCTCGAGCATACATACAGCAGCTATGTGATGATACGGGATGTAACCCTGAAGACCTGCCAGAGGCGATGAATAATAGGGAGACGTCAGGGATATCCGTGCTAGCCGCAAGAGACGATGATGATGATGATGATGATGATTACAAAATATTGCCCAGCACTCATATGCCTTCAAGAAATTCGCCTCAAAGGCAACAACACCATCAACATTAAAAATTATCACTCATTCAAATATATTGAACAGCACACCGATAGACCCCGTGGCGCATCATCAATAAACATCAACAACAATATCCCTCACCGTGAAATTATACTAAATAAAAACATGCAAGCTGCAGCTATGTCAGCAACCGTCCACAAAACAATAACAGTGTATTCATTATATATATCCCCCAAGTGAAGAACTCAAAGAATCGAAGCTAAACAATTTAATAAAACAATTACCAAGATCCTTCATTATAATGGGAGACTTCACTAGCCATAATAAGATCTGGAGAGGTAAGAAAAACATCAGTTGTGCATGTACAACAATAAATCAAATACATATCTGCACCCAGCAACAGGCACATATTCTGCAATAGACCAAACAATTTGTGACCCTAACCTGTTTCTCGGTTATAACTGGAAAGTAGACGACGATACCAGTGGAAGTGACCACTTTCCAATTCTATTAGAAAACAACACCAATAAACTAAGTAAAAGAACTCCGAGCTGAAATCTGGAAAAGGCCAATTGGGAAGGATTTAAAACTTCAAGCCTTGCCAAACTAACCCCAGAAGCCAATAAAAACAATAAGGAAGACATCCAATATTTTATCAACACACTGCTAAACATAGCTGAAGAATGTATACCCAAAAGCTCTACCTCTACAAGATACAATAGGAATGCAAAAAAAAAACAAAAAAAAAAAACAAAAACAGTGAGATTACGCAGAACAGCATTTAAAATCTTTTAAATAAATCCAACACGAGAGAACTTAAACACTTATAAAAATAGCAGAGCCAAAGCCCAAAAAATCATCAAAGACGCCAAAAGAAATACATGGAAAAATTACGTTGCTAAAATAAATAATAACACAAAGTCAAAAAAAACGTATGGCAGATGATTCGGAAAATAACTGGCAAAAATAGCAATACTCCTACCAAACATCTTACTCTCAATATTCTGAAGATTACAGACGTGAAAAATGTAGCAAATCATCAAGCCAAAATTTTCTCGCAAAATTCATCTCCAAAAACCAAAGCAAAAATTTTCAAATCGTCAAAACAAAAGCAGTAAAAATAAAAATCAGATTTCAGAACAAAAACACCGCAAACTGTAATCGACCTTTCTCGATGGCAGATCTAAAAGGGTCCCTCAACAAGGCCCACAATACAGCATTTGGACCAGACAAAACCCACTATTAATTCCTAAAACAATTACCTGAAACATCCATAAATTACCTCCTACAAATTTCCAATGATATATCGAAGAACGGTGTCAACACTAAAATATAGAAACAAACCAGTTATACCGATACCGAAACCCTTCAAGGACAATACAAACACAAAAAATACAGACCCATTATTCTAAGCAGTTGTGTCTGGAAAACACTTGAGAGAATGGTAAATGCCAGATTGATCTAGTATCTTGGAACAAACAAATTAATAACCGAATATCAATCTGGTTTTAGAAGCCAAAGAAGCCCTATAGATCACCTGATTCGATTAGAAACATTTATCAGAGAGGCTTCTATTAAAAAAGAAAATCTAGTGGCAGTTTTTTCTATCTTGAAAAGCCATATGTTACAACATAGAAGTACGACATTGTAAAACATCTTAAAAACCTTGGACTAGATGGTAAAATGCCAGTATTTATTCAAAGCGTCCTACAAGACAGAAGATTTAGTGTGAGAATGGTAGAGGTTTTTTTCTGAAGAAAAGGAACAAGAAATGGGTGTACTTCAAGGCGATGTATTGTCTGTCACGCTATTTAATATCAAAATAAATGATATTGTAAAAGTGGAACAAACTGTGATTTGTATGTGGATGACTTTTTGATCTGTTTTAGAGCAAGAAATATGAATAGTATAGAATTACAACTCCAGATATGCCTCGATACGCTCAACAAATAGACCACATAGTAAAGTAAAGTAAAGTTAGCGACCATAGTCAAGGGTGACCCGAAGGCTCCCTTTTTGATAGCTACTACACCAAGGTGTAGGGGAGGACGCTACTCCTTTCCCTGGATTGCTCCACTTAACCCTTGATCCGTACCTTATAATGCTGAGTGTTAAGCAAGGTGGAAACAAGTTCCATTTCTAAAGTCTTTGGTATGACTCGACCTGGGATTGAACCCAGGTCTCCCGGGCCATTGGAGACTTCTTCAACGAACATAAACTCCACCTGAACCCAGTACTGAAAACTGACCACACCGAAGTCCCAATTGTTGAAGAATACAAATACCTAGGACTCATTTTTGACGGCAAATCTTCTTCATAGCCCATATAAAATACTTGAAAACAAAATGTAATAAAACCATACAATTACTCCGAACTGTAGTACACTCTAACTGAGGAGGAAGCAAAGAAGCACTGTTAAAATTATATCACTCATTTATCAGATCAAAACTCGATTACGGCTACTTTATATATGAGGCAGCCAGGAAGTCATACTTCAAAAAACTAAATACCATAAACCACCAATGACTTAGACTAGCCCTAGGAGCGTATTGCACCTCTCCAGTTGAAAGCTTATACAGAAAACCAAATGATCTACCTCTTAAACTAAGACGTGAAAAACTGGCTATCCAATATTACACAAAACTCAAATCTTGCCAATTTAACTCAGCGTATGACTGCACCTTCAACCCTAAATACAAGCAATATTTTGAATAAAAGGAAAAATCAATAAAACCTTTTGGCCTTCAGATGAAGTCTACACACCAAGAATCAATAATTCCTCTAAATAATATACATGAAAGCACCTTACCGCAAACGCCACCATGGATTATTAAAAACCCGAAGTGATCCTCGAACTGAATGAACTCTCCAAAGTAACAACCCATCCCAGCACTTATCAGAAGAAATTTCGCAATATTCTTCAACACCATCCCAACCACCTATATGTCTTCCTTGATGGCTCCAAGGACAACGATAAAACAGCGTGTGCAGCTGTTTTAAATAAAACAATTATCAAGGAAGTTCTTCTAATGGAAAACTCTATCTTCATAGCAGAAGCCCGTGCAATAGACCCAGCTCTCAACATCTTAAAGAGCAAACATAAGAAATTTATAATATTCTCAGACTCGATTTCTGTCTTACTATCATTAAGAAATAATTTTAAAAAAACTTGAGAACCCCCTAATCATTAAACTGTTGAGTAGACTAAACTCAATGACAAATCGTAAAGAAATCCTTATATGCTGGGTCCGAAACTACATTAAAGAAAGAGGAAATGAAAGAGTTGACTTGGCAGCCAAATCGACCTTAGATTTGACCCTAGACAAATTCAGGATTTATATACCGACTTGAAACCCAAAATCAACACGTTCCTTCATGCAAAACAGTGACAACGCTGGAGTAATAACATCTACAATAGACTCTTTTAGATCCAGCCCACTTTGGGAGAATAAAGACCAGCTTTCAAAAAACCAAGAATAGAGAAAGTTGCTGAAGCTTTGGGGAATGTGAAGTACCCCTTCATTGCCATTGCTCCCAGGTCCTCTCTGGCCCGGAGTTGGTTGAAATGGTACTGTTTTAACATTTAAACTACGTACTTATGCTAAACTGAATTGTTTGAAATAGAACTGTTTTTTGTATGGTAAACTGAATTGTTTGAAATATGACTTTTTTGGCATTGAAACTGATATAGAACCGTTTAACTAAACTGAATAGCTTGAAATAGATATGTTTTGACAATTAAACTGTGTACTTAGGCTAAACTGAATTGTATGAAATAGAACTGTTTATTTGTATAAAAATGAATTTGGCATTAAATAACCTACAAAGGTTGATATGCCATAAACCCAAACAAACAAACATTTAAACGATTTGTTTATTCACACACACATACACATACACGCACACATACACACACACGCACACATATATTTAAACACCGTAAATCTCAGGTCAAAACTGTAAATCGATTGAAGGGATCCAAAGTAAGGCGCTCCCCACTGTACACAGTTAGTTATCGTTACAGGTCACAAGTTTTTAAAAAAATTAGTCGTTTGAACTACGTAAAACGTTATCTCGACTTTCTAATAATGTTATGATATTGACATACAATTCAAATTCACATCACTGAATTAAAAATTCCTTATTGAAATTATGTCTTAACATGAGAATTTTACTGAAATCTTATTCTCGTTCGTGCTCAATGTCACATTGTCAGTTAATTCAAATTCTACAACACTGAATTCATACTTCGTTACTGGCAAGTTGTAAATACAACAAAGGATTATACGAAGTGAAGTCATCTTAACCTGACATTCCCAGGATATAACGGAAACCAACAAAGTCTGGTGGTATTGTAAGATGCTGCTAGTGCGATTTAGGCTAGTGGTAATGATACTTTAGGTCTGAAATCGTGCCTGAACCCAGAGTCATAATCTGCTGAAGGCTTGCTTGGACGCACAGCTGTCGTTTTACTGGCAGCAGAATGTCTATGCAATATTATCTTAACTGGTTTATTTCTATCTGTCGGGTGAAGCTGTAGAATACACCAACCGCATCTCTGCAGAGGGGTAAGATTCCCCAGAGAGCGTCCTGATATGACACCAAACTATCTAATGGCGAGGCTCCAGTTCTACATATGACACCAAACTATCTAATGGCAAGGCTCCAGTTCTACATATGACACCAAACTATCTAATGGCAAGGCTCCAGCTCTACATATGACACCAAACTATCTAATGGCAAGGCTCCAGTTCTACATATGACACCAAACTATCTAATGGCGAGGCTCCAGTTCTACATATGACACCAAACTATTTAATGGCGAGGCTCCAGTTCTACATATGACACCAAACTATCTAATGGCGAGGCTCCAGTTTTACATATGACACCAAACTATCTAATGGTGAGGCTCCAGTTCTACATATGACACCAAACTATCTAATGGCGAGGCTCCAATTTTGGAGTCCTGGAGAATATAAAGTACCCCTTCATTGACATTACCATCATTTCTACTCTGACCTGGAGTGGTAGAACCTGTTAGGGTCCCATCAATGGATTAGATGGAAGCATTTAACCATTTAACTGTATGCAAACAAATGACTGAAGTTAAATTGAATTATTAGTGTTACATAGCAATACTTGGAACCTTTTAACTGGGTACAAATAAAACTATTGATGTTAGCAATACTTGAAGCCGTTTAACAGAGTGAAAATTAATGATTAATTCTAAATAGAATTATTCGTATTAGATTGGGGTGCTTGAAAACGTTTGACTGTATACCAAAAATGAATTATTTGTATTAGATAACAATACTTGGAACCATTTGAATGTATGCTAATGAATAAATTGTGTTGAATCGAATTATTATTGTTTAAACAGCAATACTTGAAACCCTTTAACTATATGCAAAAACGGAATAACTATTTAACTGTGCGCAAATAAAACTATTAGCAAAAATTGTAAAAGCAATAATTGTAACCACTTTACTGTATGAAAACAAATTAGCTTGAACTTTTTCAGAAATAAAATCCCCTACAAACTATTTCCTTATAAATCATATATGTATATCTATTTAACTGTGTGCAAATAAATGATTTGTATTAAATAGAATTATTGGTATTAGACAGAAGTTCTTGAAGTTGTTTAACTATGTCCGAACAAATGAGTTCTTGGTCGTTTACAAATGTTACCTACAAGCAATGCTTTTACAAATCATATATATTTAATACATTTGTATATACGGGATTAGGCATTAAATAACTCAGTAGAGTTGTGTTGTATATTGACCTCCGACCCGGCCAAACATGCCATTCCATAGACGGCGGAAGTGCATATTCCATTGGCGTGGGCGAGCTTGGCTGACAATATGGGACAGGGTTAAAATCCCACGGTACAGTCACAAACTGATGCACCGGAAGAGAGTGACCTGTGAACTGCATGACAGTTATTTCCGCTCGATGACGATCAAACATGCCATTCCAAAGACGGCGGAAGTGCATATTCCGATGGCCATTTATGGAAAGAGATTGAGTGGACGTTGAACTATTATATAACTCAGTGCACAGGAAATTCAATGAGTTTGGAGATCAGAGAGATGGAGAAATGATGCTGTAGAGAAAACAGCACATAGCAGAGAGCTGGGCCCCCGGGCCTGGCCTCCGGTTGAACAACCCTGGAGAACGAGAAAGACACACTGCTATGTCTGGAGGTGCTGGGGAGGTCAATATTCTACAGTCTTTGTTCAGTCTCCAACTCCCTCTTACACTCAACCCTTTCAAATAAAGTGAGAGGTATATTTTTCTAAAAGACTGTGTCGCTCGTCGTTATTGTGTCGTCATTATGTTTCTTTATGCATGCATGCATACGAGTATGCAACAGTTGATATGCCATAAAATCCAACCAATCAACCAACATATCAATCTATATATCTAATATGTATGCCTATAATAGACTACATATGAAAACACGCATATGTCTGAGTATATTCATTTACCCAGCCCCTCCGCATGAACAGGATGTGACACATGGTCAGTTTTTTAAACGGAATTTAACAGGTTTTAATTCAGAGTTTTCCTTCTCCTAGACCAGTTGACATACCAAGGTTAAAGAGCCCAGTTTACCCTAGCATTTACCGATAGCTGGAGGGATTATATCACTTCCAGAGTATTAGCTCAATGTGAAATACAAACAGCCTCGTTCAGGATTTGAACTCGTGTCGCCGTGTCCATTTCCTTCAACAATAACCATTACACCACTGGTACCTCCATGTGTGTGCGTGTATCTGCGTGTATGACTATTCGTATATACGTAATGTGTGTTTCTGACATACAACGAAACACACATACACACGCACACACAACTATAAGTTCTTAGCTTTCCTCTTCTTAATCTTTGGTGTATTTTTGCATGCGTTCTTTTGGTCAATGTAGTGTTCAAAAATATTCTATAATTGGATTATTTTAGCTAATTCAATTTAATTATTTTGGGTTTAAGCTTGGGCCTACAAATTAAATTAAATTAAAAGCAAAGAAAAAACTAAACAAAACCAAAATAAAAATTTATTTAATTAAAAAGTAAAATGAAAACTATTTTCACCGTTTTCAGACTGTGTAAAATAACGTAAAAATGTCAGGAGAAATAATAGAAAAAAAAACAAAAAAAAAAACAACAGAAAAATGTATGAGAAAGAGATGGTGAGGGAATATAAATTAAAAGGAATATGGAGGCACTATTAGAGGAAAGAAAAAGAGGAGATAGAAAAAGAAAAAAGAGAAACGAGTGAAAAGATGAAAATAAAAGAGAAGAAAAAGGAAAGAATGGGAACAGTTTGTATTACAAAAACAACAAATCTCTTACCTCTCTTTCTCTCTCCCTATATATATATATATATATATATATCAAGAGTCGTTCAAAAAGTTGCAAGCCTCACCCAGAAAGAATGTGACATTAGTGCTATTGAGGTGGGTGTTGGAAATACAGGGGCACCGAGGAGATGTCTGTTCTATTGGCCTTAGCCGTAATCGGAGTTGATCCGCTACCTGCCTTCTCTTTTCGAAGGTGCCGATTTTTCGTCTCGCTTCATTTCGAACGAAAGACTAGCATAAGGTCCACTACATAAATCTTTTAATTCTTAGTTTTATAGGATTCATTGTCTTATAACCTGGGAAATGTATGAATTCAATTATTCTCCCTCCAGCTATGGGTAAATAGTAGGGCAGACTATGTTCTTCAGCAACTAGTCTAGGAGAAGGAAAACTCTGAATTCAAACCTGTTAAACTCCGCTTAAAAATTGACCTTGTGTCATATCCTGCCCGAGCGGAGGGGTTGGTAAATATATATATAACCCTAACATGTTTACTATTCTTGAAGTTTCTAATTGTGAATTACAATTGTCAATACTAGAGGCGTTCTGTATCAGTAAATACCAACCTATTCTTCGCATACAAAAGGATTTTCACAATCTTCTTTTCTTCAACTCCACTGATTATACTTCAACCAAGCTTGACCTTAGTCAAAGAAAAAACAAGAAGAAACCGTACCAATCCTACCCGGTAAACGGCTTTTTTCTTTATTTTTTTTTTCTCTCATCTCCTGTGTTGTCAACTTCCTTTATAATTCCTCGCTACTGCTTGCTGTCACGCAATTTTTCTGACGAGACGTGACCGGAAAAAAGTAATTCTTTCAGCCCACAATGTATGCTCTAATTAAAACTATTCTAATATATATATACTTTTTTTTCTTAAACTAAAATATATCTAAATGCCATTTTACGTTACAAGAAAAAGTATTTTTGAGTCTTTGGTATGACTCGAACCGGGCTTGAAAAGCCGTCTCCTGGACCATCAGCGAACATTAAATCATTGTGTCAATGGTCGGATATATATATATATATATATATATATATATATATATATATATATATATATATATATGTATTAAGGAGGCTTTGTACGTATTTATGCGACACAAAGTCAATTTTTATGATGAATTTAACGGCTTTAAATTCAGTTTTCTTTCAAAACCAGTTGCCATAGCAAGATTAAAGAGCCTAGTCTGCCGGAATCTTAACCCATAGCTGGAGGGAGAATAGTTGGGTTAATACCTTTCCTAAGGGTATTATCGCTATGTAAAACACAAACCGCCTCGCCGAATATTTGAACTCGTGTCGCTGAGTCCATTTCTTACGATCATAACCATTACACCACGAGCGCCTTCTTAAGAAAAGTTTGGCTATAGTTTCTATTAATTTCTAAGCGATTTGTTATAGACCTACCAAATTTTCTGTGCCTATTTATTGAGGCGAGGGAAAGCATTTTTTTGTTCTGCATGAAGAGATGTGAAAAGGTGGGAGATTTATCACTGAAATCGCGTCTCTTACAGTAAACAATAACCAGGGGGAAGACAAGTTATTCCAAGACGTAACTAGTCGCACAAAATTCAATTTCCGAACTCCAAAATAAATGAAATGGCAAATGATTTTTCTTGCTAAAATAATTATTCACATTTAATTAGAGATTCCCACTTAGGTTTATCGTTCATTCAGTAATATTATTATTGCTTAGTTAGGACTAATGTTCTGAACAAAAAAAAAAAAAAATGCTTGAATCGATAAATCTTTTAGGTTTAATGTAGATTTAAAAGAATAGTATGATGGTTAGCAGCTCGCTAACCATAACTAGTGAGTTCGAGTCTCTACTGGTTGAGGCACCATAATCTGGCCTTAAATTAATGGAGAAAAAAGCTTTTTTAAATACAAAACTCCGTGATATTTTTTTACATTATTCGTCCAATTTAAAATCCCAGTTAGGAAAACCCGAAGCCGAACATTTTAGACCTTATTTTTCCGATTCAGGTATCATTGGGGAATGAAAAAAGATTTGGTAAACGGGCCAGGTTCCCTTTACCGCGTTTTAAATCTGGACAAAAAAATATGATATAAAGATATAATTTTTAAATTTATTTTCTGTTGAGTAGACTTTCTTTTTATAGCCTCCACTGCGGATTGTGACCCTGTTGTGTAAATTATTCATTGACAACAAAAAGTGTAAAATATACATTTATAAAAATTAAATGAAAATAAATAGAAGGGATTTTTTTTAGCTTTTCCTGCTTGTTTCTTCATGTTTGGGGCCCTGTTGTTGGGGTTTAGAATACGCTGACTGTATATCCTGCTGAGGGGTAAGACACTCTCACAAAAAGGGGTTTTCCTAACTGTATCTGATGGTGTTGTGTTAATCTTTGACTTCTTCCGTTCACCAAGGAACACTGACCGAAACAATAGCAGCTAGCATCACAATTACATAACGTACATTTCTAAGACGAAAAAAGAACAAACCAATTGTTAGTCAGCGATCCACAGTTAAACTCAACAACGGTTTGTAGAAAACACAACCATCCCATTGCACATATAAATGGAAACTAGTCTTTCAGTATGTTGAACTTCTAGAAGTTATTCTGGCCATTTTTTCACTATGAAATAACTGGAAACGCAAAGGATAAAATCAGATGATAATTTCAGCCTGACCCAGGATAAATTTGCGACGAATGAAGCAATGTTTTGTTGGCCAATATGTACTGCATAACAAATCAAAAATCTACCAAAAATATCCAGTGAAACAGATTTTAAGTGAACTGTTTTACTTTAGTGATTTTGGCATTTTTTTTTTCACTGTTGGCAAAGCTTCTGCCAAATAAATTATACTATAAATAGTTTTGTTTCAGCCATGTGAATTTTTTTAATTGCATAATAACCGTACATAAAATACAAATGATATAATCAGACTATTTATTGGGTTTTTTATGTTAGCCATATGAACTTCTTTTTTTTTATTGCATGGAAATAATACATAAAACATTAGCAGTTGTCTCCTTATGATTATAACAAAACATGCTCGTTTTGTTTTGTTTAACGGCATATCAACAACTCCTAATAGTTTATTTGATGGAGAAATTTGATTCATTTTTAAATTTCTTCATACTATTCACAAGGCTATGAGAACAAATGGGATATCACCATTAATAGCGTTATCAATAGTCACAGATTTTAACTGTATTTTCGATGTTCCCTTGCATTTTTAAAATTCTGTCAATAATCATTTGTTTGCACACAATTATATAATATTATTCCTATCAAATACAATTCGTACACAGGTGTATGGTTTCAAATTGTCCTATCTAATGCTAATAATTTATTCACAATTATATGGTTTAAACTAATTATTTCTATTTAATCATTTTCCAACAGATCTATTCGATCTTATACCCTTGGGAAACCTTTTATCCCCCCTAGCTATGGGTTAAATAGTGACACTACTGTCCTTCTACAAGGATGGCTTTGGGATGAACTAATCCACAAAGTTTGATATGCCATTAACTAAAGAAATCAAACTAAACCAAACCAAAAAGATAGGCAATATTTTATGTACATTATGGTCAAGTTACTTGCATGTTAAATGATGCTTATATTAATGGCAAAAAATGAAATCAAATCATTTATTCAGTTATTTAGTTCACGAATCTGTTTAATTAGTCTAAAAAAAAATAAAGTAATTATTTCTTTTATCATGGCTACTGTGGGACTGATAGAGTAGACGAACAGTCATATATTTAATCATCGTCATCATCATCATGTCGTGCCACTAGCACGGATATCCCTGGCCCTCTCTCGCCACTTTTCCCTATCGTTCATTGCCTCTGGCAGGTCTTCATGGCTACATCCCGTATCCTCACATAGCTGCTGAATGTATGTTCTAGCTGGTCGTCCTGCTTTTGCCCGGCCATATGAGGGGGTCCATAGGAGTACATCACTTATGAGCTCGTCCCTGAAGAGAATAAAAAATTCAAATATTTCGAAACCTCTAACTGAATTTCTTTCATTCAAAATTATTATTTCTTTCAATTTCAGCCGATTTTTATCATTAATAATAATATTGTTTTATCATTATTAAATGAAGCAGTGTCAGTCATTATTAATTTTGACTTTTCTTCTTAATTCAGTTTCTTTTTTTTAATAATAATATTTCTTTAATTTCATTATTTTTTCATTAAATTTTCATTGTCAACAATGATTAATTTTGACTATTGATTCAATTTTTTCACCACAGAAAATCTATTATCACTTGAGATGTACCGGGTGTTTAAGAAAAATTAATGTAATTTTGGAATCTAATAACTTGACCGATTCTTATTCAAATGATCTAAAATTTTAATAGCATGAGTAGACAAAATTCTATGTTTAATGTTTCAGGTATTTTTTTTATGTAACGAAATGCTATTCCCTGGAATAGAAAATGCGTTCAAACATTAAACATAAAATTCTAAGTTGTTTCTCCATATTGTGTAAAAATTTGAGATCATTTGAACGAGAATTATATCGTTTTTTCTGAAACTATATATATATATATATATATATATATATATATATATATATATATATATGTATATGGAGAGAGAGAGATGAGGTATGTGTGAGTGTGTGGGGGGATTTTAAAGAAATGATTGTGGGCAGTTACAGCTTGATCATCAGAATAATCGAACGAACCAATTACAAACACATTATATAGGTTTTGGATTTCCAAGACTTAGCCTAAATAAACATATACCTTGAATAATTGATCGTCCAATAAACTGAAACCTAGCGTATGTTTATGTGTATATATACGCATGTGTGTGTGTGTGTGTGTGTGTGTGTGTGTGTGTGTGTGTGTGTGTGTGTGTGTGTGTTCTGGAAAATATGTAGGGGTAAGCAAATAACACTGTCATAATCTTGCTGGTGGAATTGAAGATAATTAACAGTAATTAAAGGCTTCAATTAAAATACGTTATATTCCTTCCAAAATCTCAACTAAATTTCATAGAGTGTTGGAATTTAAAGTTAACTTCTTTCAAAGCAAAATTTGACAATTTCAAAAATCTTATACCATCGAATGATCATAATTTCTGTTTGCTTTCTTAGATTATTTATGTTGATGTCATCTTACAAAAACTGATTAAGAAAGAATTCAAACGAAACAATTTTTTGGAATCAAATTGTTATCGCGGACAAAAACTTTCATAAGACGCGACGTGTATTACCTCACTTTCTTTTTCACCAAATCAGCAAAAGCTCAACGCTTTGCGCATTCGCTTACTAAAGTCAACAGTCAAATTCGCCCCATATTTCATTGGGAAGTGTCAAATCATTTTTATTGCGGAAAGAGATTACTGTATATTAAATGTTTCGTAACAAAGGTGAAGATTTTCAAAGGCAAATGTCTGCTTATAACTTTCAAGTGTTCATTATGATAGATATAAATTTATTGAGTCTCTCTAAGTCTTGTGCGATGCAACTGAAATAAATGGTACGATAAATTTAATAAACATGTTTGTTTTTTTTCAAATTTGTGCAGAACTTTAATTGTATAAGCAATGCGTAAGCTCGCTTCTTAAGATAACACCACACACACACACACACACACACACATATATATATATATATATATATATATATATATATATATATATACATATATATATATATATATATATACTTTAAAGCATAGTCTCTACTTTATAGAGGAATATATTCTACAACGGGTCATCCGTAATCGATCGTTAACCGCATTGCAAGATCTCGTATCAAACCTGGCCTCCATATTAAGAAAGTATTCTTACAGGATGAACTTCACTCTGAAATGGAAAAACTATCATCACTATTACACCAATATCGACAACAATGGCGCTTCAATCAAAATTTTCTATTCGTTTTTTTTATACTGTTTGCTTTTGTCAATATATTGTTAGTTGCTATAAAACTGACAACACAATACGATCCAAACATTATATATATATATATATATATATATATATATATATATATATATATAGGCATACAAATTTCGTTAAAACGAATACAGACAAGGAAGCATACACAACTCTAAAAAAACGTTTTTCTTCTTTAGGAACAAAGGAACATGATTCTAAATCCATTTGGTTTGGTTTCTTTAATTGATGGCATATCCACATTCGTAGATTATTTAATGCGAAAGCCATCATTGTAGAGGGACAGCAGTGAATTTAACACATAGATGGGAATTCTAATTCGAATAAATATAGAAATCTTTCAAAAGATTCAGGGTTTAGAGCGCTACAACCATTTTCAAGAAGGTTCAAATTCCGTGAAAACAAATTGTAATAAAGTTCACATTGTTCTTTCTATGGCCCAGACCACAAAAAGAATGGTGTGAACTGAATTTTTTTATTTTGTATTTATTTAATCAGTTGAAATCGTGAACTCGCCCTTCTAATAAGAATGATATCAATTTGGATGGCGTCGGCTGATAACAAACGGCAGTGTGAGAAGAGGTGTCATTTTAATTGTTACATACTTATAAAATAAATTGTTAAATGCGTATATAACTCCCTGTTCAGTTTGAGGGTTTTATTTTTATTTCAATGTTTAGACCATGAGCATTTCGAGTCTTTTTTTACTGTTTGTTTTGTATAATATTGGGTTTTAACTGGTTCATTGGCCTAATGAGTAGAGTGTTCGCCAATGGTCCGGGAGACCGGGGTTCAATCCCATGTCGAGTCATACCAAAGACTCAAAAAATGGTACTTGAGACCGCCTTGCTTAGCACTCAGCACTATAAGGTTTGGATCAAGGGTAAAGTGGAGCAATCCTGGGAATGGAGTAGCGCCCTCTCCTACACCTCGGTGTAGTAGCTATTGAAAAGGGAGCCTACGGGTCACCCTCGACTAAGGTCGCCAACTTTACTTTTTACTTTTATTGTGGAGTTTCAACTGATTAAAGAAATACAAAACAAAAGTCTGTTCACACCATTCAAGTAGAGTGTGTTTGCTGATGGCACTCTGGTCTGATAATTGCCCAGTCGGTTAGGGCTGTTGAATTCACCGTCTGCACCTCTGCAGAGGGGTAAGACTCCCCTCCCCCAATGAGTGTCCTGATATGACACTAAACAATCTGATGGTGAAGTTCCAGTGATGCTGGAGCTTTGGGGAATGCGAAGCTCACCTTCATTGCCTTGGTTCCAGGTCCACTCTGGTCCGGAATTGTAGGGCCGTATCTATGGGTTAAATAGAACTAACTAAATTCTTATGCTAAACTGATTTGTATGAATTAGAACTGTTTAACAAAACTGAATAGTTTGAAATCGGAATGTTTTTGACAATTAAACTCTACTTACATTTAAACTGCGGGCTTATGCTAAACTGAGTTATTTGAAATGGAACTGTTTTTGACATTGGAACTCTACTTACAATAAACTGAATTGTTTAATATAGAACTGTTTTGACATTTAAGTGTGTGTAAACATAATCTGTACTTATACTAAACTGAATTAGCTGAATTAGAACTGTTTGAATAAACTGAATTGCTTGAAATAGATATGATTTTGACAATTAAACTGTGTACTCATGCGAAACTGAATTGTTTGAAATAGAACTATTTGCATAAAAATGGATTTGGCTTTAAATAACCTACAAAGGTTGATATGCTATAAAACCCAACCAACCAACCATCTGGTCTGATAAGTGACAGAGGTAAGACGTATAGATACGGTAGTAGTAATTTTAGAAGTAGTTTGTCCGATATAGGAACTCATTAACTTATAGAGTTTGGGTGGGAGAGGCATTCTCCCAAGGACAAGTGACTTTGTATACGATATTTGTTTGTCTATCAGGTGTTTGATATTGACTTGAAGATCTCTTTGATATCTGTCGATGCAGCGGCGGAAGTCGGACTCTGATTGACAAAATAACAGGAAATTCTGCTGGTACTTAAAGTAAACTGGACACTGATGTTCTGGGCGGAAATGCTGCAGAAGTTGCGTGGGTAGGATGCTAAAAGGAAGTGTGATCACGTGCATTGAGTTGTCGGTCGGATGGAGAAAGTGCGACCACAAGAATTTGCGTGGGCGTCTGGGATGTCATATAACCAGGAAGATTTCGACCCGAGGAGGAAGATTCGTTCCTCGGCTCCTGTGTTTGCTGCTCAGCCATCTTCGGCCTTCCTCACTCGAACAACCCATACATTTTAGATAATTAAAGGAAAAGAAAAGAAAGAGATTATATTTTTATACATCAGCGTTGTCGTCTTTCTCTGCGATAAAACATCAGGTATTGTTATTTATTTATCATCGAAATAGATTCTTGCTAATTACTAAACCCGTGGTTTAACAATTTTGTTGTAAATAATTAGTTTTATACGTTTTTCAGAGTCGACTGGAGAAGTGTAATACGTTTTTATGCACGTTGATCTTGTTCGTAGCTAGTGCGCGTCTGATTACAATAAAATAGATTAATGGTTTTATTATTGTGGTTATTGCTATCCAGATTATTTTTATGTATTTTGCGAGGACTTGGCTGTATACAACAAAATTATTTGTTAATGTTTGTTTTTTATTGAAAGTTCTTTGAGGAATATTGATTATTAGTTGTTAGAGATTAGTTTTGCTCTATTAATAAAGTTTTTTTTTTCAATGTTGATCTGAAAGTGATCTGTACATTCACTACTGTAGTTTAAAAGGCAAAAATTCGTACTTGCAGCTTACAACTATGAATTATTGCCTTTTATGTTAGCACAGAAAAAGCTCATAGTATTGTTTCCTCTGTTATCACAATGGCAGGGCGTTAAAAAGTTAATGAATCATTCAAGCTTCGGGTTGTCACGCTAAAAAAATATCAAAAGCTGACTATTTCTGCTATTACAAAAGTTAACAAATCTAGCATTAGTTGGTTGGTTGGCTGGTTGGTTTTTACTGCGTTTGAAGATTTGTTGCTGCAGTCAGATTTTTGCAGGCGAGTATATGGCTTTAAATAACTATTCCTATTAATCATTCTAAAGCAGAAAAACACTTCATATTTAGTTGCATTATCAATGTATTAATGTGGCTAAAAATCAATCTAAATATTATCCCAAACAGATCTATTTGACCTATAAATTGTGCCCTAATAGGCGCTACCACTCGCGCAATGAAGAAAAGCGCTTAGCGAAACGGTTATCGTCATACGAAATGGAATTGGTGACCAGAGTTCAAATCTTGGACGGGGCTGATTGCGTTTCCCTTTATGCTGATACCCTTGTGAAAGGTACGACGAATCTATCTCTTCTCTCCTTTCCCCAGCTTTTGGTAAATAGTAGGGCAGATTGGGCTATTTTTCTTTGGTACGGCAACTGATTCAGGAGAGAGGAAAGTCTGAATTAAAATCAGCTTCACCCTGCTTTAGAATTGTCTTTGTGTCGTTTCCTGCCCGTAGAGAATGACTAAGGTAAATACTCACACACACACACACACACACACACACATATATTTATGTGTGTGTGTGTGTCGAAATTTTTGAGACGAAGCTTGGTGATTTTTATCGGTAAGAGTTTTCGGACTATTGTCTTCGTCTTCATTGTTTTTTTTCACAACGTTTCGGTCGCTGTATCCTTCGGCCTTCCTCAGGTGTCCCCCTGTTTATCTGGGCATAGAAATTATTCAACCTGGGAAATCATGGTGGGGGCATTGAAATGATTCAACCTGGGAAATCGGTCAAACTTTAAAAATGATTTCCCTGGTTGTCAAACAGTTCTATTTGGCCCATAGATGGGACCCTATCAAGTGCTACGACTCCAGACCAGAGTGTACCTGGGAGTGATGGCAATGAAGAAGTACTCCACATTTCCCAAAGCTACAGCATTACAGGAGCCTCACAATCAGATTATTTAGTGTCATATCTTGGACACTCGTTGGGGTGGTCTTACTCCTATGCAGAGATGCAGTTGGTGTATTCTACAGCCCTAGCCGACTGGGCCTAAATTGCTTAAGGGAGGTCGAAATAGTATTCAAGATTAAAACAGACCAGGCAGGCTCACAATGGCGAGCACACCCGAAATGGTGGATTCAGTTAATGTGTTCATTTTGGCTGACAGAAGAACCACAATAAAGGGCACTTCTGAACAACTGTATGTATAGCACACAAAATTGTGTATGATGACCTTGTCATTTCTAAGGTTAGTTGTTGTTGGTTTCACTTGGACAATGCAAGATGTCATACAGCAGTAATAACAGTGGAATAACAATTGACACATCTCCCATACAGTCAAGATCTGGTTCCTTCTGATTTCTACTTGTTTCGTCCATTCAAAGGATTTGTGTGAAGCAAAGTTTTCAAGCGATGATGAAATGAAGAGCTCAGTGGGCAAATGGCTAAAATCTTCAGTCCAAAGATTTCTATACTGAAGGAACACAAAACCTTGTTTTTCGATTGGAAAAATGCCCTTTAAAGAATTGATACTTTATTGAAAAATAAAGAACAATTTTTTTTTCTTGAATGAAATGTAAGATGTAATTTTGAAAAATTGTCCTTATTTATTGAATGACATTCGTATATATAATGGGAAATACAAAAATAACAGATGTTCTTTGAAACCTTATAGTAGATAATTGACAATATATTGATTAAATGAAAACAAAGTAATGAATATTTCAGTGTTATATTGACATCATCATCATTTTCAGTATTGAAAACCCCTCTTTGCACAGGTCCTAGTCAACACTGAATTTGATGCAGTGCCTGTCGGGTTTCATGTAGAAAGCCAGGGATTTACAAAAAAAAAAAAAAAAAATTATCGAAGAAAAACTCCAAAATTTTTAAGGGTTTAATGAAACCAAGGAAAGTGAAAGAAAGGGCCAGAGAAAGGAAAATATTTTATCAGATAAAGAAAAATAGAATAAATAAAATATCGAAAATGAAAAAGCTGGGAAACAGAAAGAAAGAAAGAAAGAAAGAAAGAAAGAAAGAAAGAAAGAAAGAAAGGGAAAACAAGGTAAAAACAAAAAAGACGAATTGAACCATAAAAATAAAAATAAGAAAAGGAAAGAGTGAAGAAAAGCAACTTGATAAAAAGCCTTGATGAAAGAAAGAAAGAAAGAAAGAATGTAGACAAAGAAACGAGAGGGGAAAAGAGTGTACGGAAAAGAAAGAGGATCTGATCAAAGAAAGAAAGAAAGAAAGAAAGAGTGTATAAAAGAAAAAAAGAAGGAAGGAAACAGAAGAAAAGATTTCATTTCATTCTCCATAAGAAAATCGACTCTTCAAAATTGCCTAATAAATAATTCAATTTTGACAGACATTTCCATCTGTAAAAATTGATTACTCACTTTGTCACGAATTCTCTGTGTCCCCTCCACCTGACTAGGAGATTCTGGAGGGGTCGGAAAGTGAATGTCGTTACCTATTTGATAGAGACAGATATTCTTTAACTATTCGTCTGAGCGACAGACATGAGTCTGTTCGATTCCAAAGAGTCAACGTTACTTCCTTAAGCAAGTCTCACACATTCTTTCCTTGTAACGGTCAGTATGTTTGCTTGTAGAATAAATGATATGCGAGAGACATAGTACTATAGCATTGTCATATTTACCAACCTCCACTCGGGCAGGATATGACACAAGGTTAATTTTTAAGTGGAGTTTAACAGGTTTGAATTCAGAGTATTCCTTCTCCTAGACTAGTTGCCTTACCAAGGCTGAAGAACCCAGTCTGTCCTACTATTTACCCATAGCTGGAGGGAGAATAATTGGATTGGAAAGAATATTAGTGCTATGTGAAATGCAATCGGTCTCTTCCAGGATTTGAACTCGTGTCGTCGTATCCATTTCCTACGACGATAACCATTACACCACGGGCATTGTGACCAAATCAACAGCAAATCCGTAAATTATCTGTCATCTCTTCAATCATCAATTAATAACCTGGGAGAGTTTATTTGGCCGTCATTGATAGACCACCAAACAGAGGGTCGGGAAAATAATAGAAACACCTTATTAAGAGGTAGTTTTATTGGTTCATTATGTCGACCTGTTGTTGCAGGAATTTTGATCGATTCTTGAAGCTAAACCTGATCCTAGTCTTTCAGTGACGCTGGCAGAGGGCAGCGGTTTCTCACCAGTTAAACTAGTGTATACCTCAATCGTTCTATAACGTTAAGATCAAGTGATTGTTATGTCGCATCTGTACGTTCCACCTTATTACTATTACCCCAGGTAAAAAAATATATATAAAATTAGCACACATGTAGGATATTCATTTAGAAGTTTTTATTTGGCAGTAATAATTATAAAGGAGACACAAAATATTCCTTATAGCTGAAAATTCTGGTACCATAAAATATACCTTACACAAACTAGATATTTAAATTAATGGAGTAATTTTTTTTCTTACCAAACAGAGGAAAATAGTACCGAATAAATTAATGTTCAGGAAGAAATTATGGAATTTATCAACAAAAGGTTTTTATTGATAATTAGTTACCGTTCCTCGAACTTTTATAACGGTCAGACATGGATTTTACAAATTTAAGATGGTTTGGTTTGGTTTGGCGGGTTTTATGGCATATCAACCTTTGGAGGTTATCTAACGCCAAATCCATTTTTATGTAAAATTTAAGATGATATCCTTTTTTAAAATGGTCCCAACTTTCCCGAATGACAGTTAATAGGTCTTTTTTGGTGGACAGAGCCTTCTCATAAACCACTGAAAAAAAATTTCACCATAAATTTTCAATTGGATTTATATCCACACCGGAGGAAGTTCGCTGGTGTTGTGGTTAACGTGCTTGGCTGCGACATCATAGTAAATAAGCTCTAACTCCAGTTGCGCTACTATGTTCACTTTCAGACTAATACACTTCCAGCTTATGTGTTGAATAGTCCTACTATTCTTATTCTACAAGAATGGCTTTAGCATCAAATAACCCACGAAAGTTGATATACCATTAAGCAAAGAAACTAAACCAAACCAGATCCAAACTGTTCACTGGTCATGTCATTGATTTTATGTCTTTTCTGGAGAAAAGTCTTAATCTCCTTTGCTCTGTGACAAGACACATTATCGTCCTGAAATATGACTTAATCACTACCAAACCAATTTTCTATCGATGGAATGAGAAAATTATTCTGGCTTCATAAAATATTCCTTAAAGAAACTAAATTGAATTATTTAATCTAATAATATTTTTCCAAACCATAATTCTTTTTTATATCATACGTTTTAATGTTCAACCCTCCCGATTAGTGAGTTTCGCCTTCTGTTCAGTTTTGCGCTTATCTGATTCTAGGGGACGTAGCAGCTAAAGTAGCGGCGTCGAAGTAAGCGAGTTCGAACTTCAGTCATGCTATTACGTTCACTTTAGGACTGATACTCTTGGGAAAGGCATGAACCCCCTTATCTCTCTCTATGTATTTAATTGTATCACTACTGTTCTTTTACAAAGATGGCTTTAGCATTGAATAACCCATTAAGGTTGATATGCTATATGTAAAAAAAACCTCACCAAGTTAACAAATCTTTTTTTCCTTGAATTTTGCATGTGAACATCAGAGACAGTTCCTCGGGAAACGTTGAGCAACTCAGCAGTTTTTATGATTGAGACCCCCAGCTATCCAACAAGTTACCCTCTTTAAAAATCTGACAGATCATTCGTTATTGTCGTATATCTGAAGAAAAATTTAATTAAATAGCATCAAGTATGAAATATCCGCTGTCCATATAAATAATATTTGAACTTTGTTCATTTCTGTAACATCCTTTACAAAAATAAAGAAGTAATGACAGCAGGTGTTTCCATTATTTTTTCCAACATTTGTATAGCTACTTTATTTGCTGTGCATATTTATTGGACCTGAAGAAAGGTTTAACCAATTTTTTGTTTTATCTATTTATATATATTTTTGAATACAGGTAAAATGAGATCTCATCGTAGAGTTCTCTCACAATAAACATTAATCAGCACAGTTATGTTCCAGTTAGACGTAACAAATCAAATAAAGTTTAACTTTCTAAACTTCTTCAAAAATGATTTTGCTTTCTATTTAAATCTCTGGTTTCCCAAAGGAAACATGCTTTCTTTCTTTCTTTCTTTCTTTCTTTCTTTCTTTGATTAACCCTTCTTCTTTTTTCATAAACTGCTTTCTTCTCGACTATTCTTTCTTTCTTTCTTTTTCAACTTGCTCTCTCTTCTTCCTTCTTTCTTGGATCAGTCCTTCTTTCTTTTTCGTACCCTGAGTTCTTTTCTCTCTCTCTCTCTCTCTCTCGTTAAGTCCTTTCTTTTTTTTGTCGACAGAAGAAATTGGGCAAAAGAGAAACAATTGTGGCGTATGGACAATTGGATGACAGTGATATTCAGTGATAAATCAAGAATGTGCATTGGCCAAAGTGATGATGCTGCAACTTTTTTTCATCTTATTTCTCAAAGAACTGTTTTTTAACAGTAGACCGATTCGCATATCTATACCTTTTCCAGTTCAAAATGGGAATAGTTCAGTTCAAAATGAAATGGACTATTCCCATTTTGAACTGGAAAAGGTATAGAGTTCTGCTGTTATTTGTTTTAGGAATGCGAATTACAAGATCTTTCCATGATTTTTTTCTCTATATTGGGTTATTCCATATTTTGGGTTATTCCATATTTTTTAAAAATTCATTATGGGTAAATTGAGCTCTCATCGAAAGGAGTTTTCTAACAATAGGCATTAATCAGCGCAGTAATCCTGCAAGACGAAATTAATCATATGAGATTAAAATTTGTAAAATAAAAAAAAAAAATAACAAATCATTTTCTTTACTGAAATCACCCTCCATATTTAATTAAACATTACCAATTGGGTTTACATATATTTCTTTTGACTGTAACTGTGTTATCTGCACCAACTCTTTAATAGGGTCTGACATAAGGCTAGTTTTTAAGCGAAGTAATCAAATTTGAACCAAGAGTTTTCCTTCTCTTAGGCTGGTTGCTTAAACAAAGCTAAAGAACCCAGTCTGCTTTCCTATTTTTCATCAGTAGAGGAAGTGCAGATGGATCCATGCCTTTTCCATGGGTATAAGTGTGAAGTAAAAGTATTCCCTCGATTATTACAGATACGTGAAGGCTGGAAATGTAAGAACATTATTTTCAATACAGAAAAAAAATCGATAAATCTCTAATGTCATTTAATTGTTTTGAAAATCTATCAGCTGACATCATAATTAGCTGCGGTTCAAGTCTTGACTTTTTTTTTACCTTATGTAGACCAATACTTCAGCTAGTGTGTCTGTAATTATTCAATCATTTTAAATGGTGTCGGAGTCTCATGTGAACAGTCGAAAAAAAGTACATCCGTGAAAGAATTAAAATTACTCAGAAGTTTCGGAAGGACTTGGAGTCGTTTGATCCCTAAAGAAAGTCATAAAGGACCAATTGTTTGATTGGTTGGTTGATTGATTTTAACGGCACGTCATCTCGTCTACAGTTATTTTATGCGAAGAGGATAGTAAATGCGTACATTTGTATTTATATTTTGGGTAGTCGTTTCTTTCTTCTTCTTCTTCTTTCATACATTCCTGTTGTTACATAATAGATCGGTGAAACGTAATTTTGACTTATTGGGTAGCATTCAATTTACGTCCTGAGTAGAGAAATATAACCGTCTCAACGAGGATGATGGACAATCGTTAAACTTTCAAATGGAAACAATTGCGGCATATAGACAAGTGGATGAAAGTGATATTCAGTGATGAGTCAAGAGCGTGCATTAGCCAAAGCTGTAACTTTTTTCACTGCTCTCATTGGATGGTTTCAGTCAAGTGACCAAAATGGCGCTAGAGTTAGAAAGTTTGTGAGAAACACTCAACACGAGAGATTGATCGCTCTATTTTGCTCTCATTGGTTCCCGGCTTAGGCAGAGCGGATGATGATTTTCAAGTTGCCAATATATAATGGTAAAAAGTGTACATGAAATTAAGTTGGTGTTGTCATTCCTCATCAATGAATAAGAATAAGAATGACAACACAAAAGAAACATCAAAACGACTGGGATGTCAAGACGACCGATTGAAAAAGTGAAGTGCAAAGAAGAACGAAATGAAGTGAAGTGAGTTGAGAGGAGCAGACTGATTGTAGTGTAAGACATAAATATAACGTGAATCGGAGAGCCAGGCCCACTTATAACGCAAGGACTATTCACGGCCAACAAGTAAATATGTTACAACAAGTAAATATGTTACATGTTACAGAGCCAGGCCCACTTATAACGTAGATCGTTAGACCAAAGGACGATCCACGGCCAACAAGTAAATATGTTACAACAAGTAAATATGTTACATGTTACAGAGCCAGGCCCACTTATAACGTAGATCGTTAGACCAAAGGACTATTCACGGCCAACAAGTAAATATGTTACAAGTAAATATGTAACATGTTACAGAGCCAGGCCCACTTATAACGTAGATCGTTAGACCAAAGGACTATTCACGGCCAACAAGTAAATATGTTACAAGTAAATATGTTACATGTTACAGAGCCAGGCCCACTTATAACCTAGATCGTTAGACCAAAGGACGATCCACGGCCAACAAGTAAATATGTTACAAGTAAACATGTTACATGTTACATTACCTGGCTTGATTTCTAACTGGCCGAAGTAATGTAAGCAAAAAAAAAAAAAGAAAAAAAGAAAAAACATTCATGGTTGCATATGAAATTAACCTAAAAAGAGAATTAACTTTAAAAATTGAACAGATAAGATATAATCCTATTGGTAGAATTTATCTGACGTTTATTTATTTTCCTTTCAACATTAAAATGCATATTTACTCTTTGTCTTTTACTAATCCACGAATTATAAACAGCTGTGAGTTACCTTGCTTTTACGATTATCAATCGCCTATATGACTTGTTTTATTTATAGACGCTGTTTGGTAAATTTGCAAACGCATGATTTCAACATTGAATTTTTACTGTTTTTCGTGTTATTTTGTTAAACAAAAATGGTTAACAAATGTGTTGCATTTGGTTGTTCCTGTGGGTATCATACCAATACAGAAAAATATCGACATTTTCTTTTCCTCTTGGAAAATTCGATCTCTTCGAGAAATGGGTGAAATTTGTTAACCGTAATGACTGGTTTTCTACGAAAACTTCAGTTCTCTGTATCAAACACTTTGATGAAAAATTTATTTTGAAAGGAAAGCGAAACCAACTGAATTCAGATTTACATCCAATTCCAACAATCCATTCAGAAAAAAATGAGAAAACCGTCCCTTTTGCCGACTACAACAGAATGAAGAAAACCTCTGAAACTCCGACGAATTATTCATCAACCAGATGTTTTACAAGCTTTTCTTTAAGCTGACACGATAAAGGAATTTAATCATTTGGAAGAAAAAAGTTTTGTCTTAACGGTTTTGAATAAAAAAAAAACAAGATTGTATTCTAATTTATAGATTTGTCTTTGAACCTGAAACACATTTTCCATCTATAAAAGAACGTATTCACATTGATCGAAATCTTCACGTTCAGCTTCAGTGTGATGGAATCCCTATACCATTACCACGGTGGTTCATACATGGACAATGCTAAACTTACAAGATGTTGTATAGTCACCACCATGACCAACTATACAAACACATAATACATATACATCTACATATGCATGCATACAGAATCATAACGACGACACAATAAAGACGAGCGACACAGTTCTTAGAAAAATATACCTCTCACTTTATTGAAAGGGTTGTGTGTGAGAGGAACTGGAGACCGAACAGAACTGCAACATATTGACCCCCACTCTTATGGCCATCAGCGTTTCTTTCCCGTTCTCCTGGGCTGCTCAACCTGGGGCTTGGGGACCCACTCTGCTGGGTGCTGGCTTTCTCTACCGCATCTTATCTCCAACTGGTCTGGTCTCCAAACTAACTGACTTCCTGTCTTCACCGAGTTATATAATAGTTCAACATCCACCTTCTTCTTGTGGGCGTCACAAATTGCTCTCATTCCCCCATCCACGGTCAAGGCTACACTCTACTCTTCCTCGACCGGATGCACCTGTTATTTACATAGGTGCATTTCCTATTTTGACAGCCCGGCCGGGTCGTAGTTCAATATACAACAAAGATTTAACATTTTAGAAAAATTTCCAAACTACATACAAAATCTGGTGACAACCTATACTCAATTCCCAAACTGTTCCAAAAAATACAACATTGCAAAGAAGTCGTTCTTCATTATCTGCAGAGCAGATACGTTGTGTTTCCTGGTCATGGTAGGCACAGCTAATACGTTATATGTTTCCTGCTCGTTGTAGGCAATGATAGTGATGCTGCTACAGAGAAGCAATAATTGGACTTTTGGTTCAATGTAGCCAAATGGCATAGTTTGTGCTTGTTTTGCTCGACTTCATTATGCAGATAAATCTACTGCAAGACATAAAATCCGCTATAATGTTATGTTTTGACCTTCGACCCGGCCCCAAAAAATGCTATTCCAAGGTGATGCACCGGAAGGAAGTGACACATTCCAATGGCCAGTAATCGAAAGAGATCGCGTGGGCGGATTAAGGCTTATAATATGGGATAAGGTGAAGGTCCCACTGTGCCAATACAGACTGATGCACCGGAAGAGAGTGACCTCTGAACTGCATGACAGTTATTTCCGCTTGATGACGATTAAACATTCGATTTCAAAGATCCAGTGGGCGATCGTGTGGGCGTTGAATTATTATTTAACTCAGTTGAGTTCGAATCCAAGAAGCTGTTGCCAGTAGAATTCCAAACAGCTAGAGACCAGATGTGGTAGGGAAAGCCACACCCGACCGAGGGGGCCCTCGGAAACCCCGATGGAGTTTGGGGTCCAGAGAAGATGCTGTTAAGATGCAATAAAGAAAGCCAGCATCCAGCAGTGGGCCCTAGGCCTCCGGTTGAACAGCACTAAAGAACGAGAAAGACACAACGTGACGGTCATAACCGTGGGGTCAAGATATTACAGTTTATATTCGGTCTCAGCTCCCTCTCACATGCAACCCTTGAACAACCCTTTCGAACCCTTGCAATAAAGTGAGAGGTAAAAATATTGTTAAAGAAGTCTTCCTGCGCCTTCCTTCCTGCATCGTTTCTTCCTGCGTCTTTGTCACTGCGTCCTTATTTATTGCGTCAGTATGCATCCAGCATATATATGTATATGTGTATATAAGCATATTTATTATGTGAGTATATAACAATAAGAGAGTCTGCCAAAACTTATTCCCCAAAATATATTTTTGCTTGTGAACAATACACTGAAAAGGGACTTTTACATTTGCAGCAAATATTGTTATGAATATATTTTACAAGAATAAACAAAAGGATGCATAGGATTAAGTTCTAAAACATTCTGTAAAATATCTTTTTAAAAAGCAAAGGTCAAAAGAATTTTACAAGCATTTTTTTTTTGTATAATTGCTTAATTGTTTAATAACTATTTTTTATTTGTTTACAATCTTTTATTCTTACATTTCCGAAGGAAAAAAAACCCAGTTTGTGCCTATAAACAAAACAGGCCGTATAGGCGATTCAAATCATAAAAGCAAAGTAACTCACAACCGTTTATAATTCGTGGATTAGTAAAAGACAAAGTGAATTTTAATGTTGAAAAGAATTAGAATAATGTCGGATAAATCCTACCAACATGATTATATTATCCGGTCAATTTTTAAAGTTAATTCTCTTTTTAGGTTAATTTCATACGCGGCCATATTTTTTTTTCATTTTACATTACTTCGACCTGTTAGAAATCAGCCTTATAATGTAACATGCGGGGCCGTATTTACTAGTCGGCCATCGGCTATCAAACAGATATATTTGACCCATAAGTGGGACTCAAATAGTTACTACCTCTCCGAGTTAGAGTGAATTGGAAGTAAGTCAAAGGAAGAGGCATTTCACACTCACTCAGGCTCCAGAAATTAAACCTCACTATCAGATGCAGTTTAGTGTCATTCCCAAGACACCTTTTTCTTTTCTCTGGAGCGGTCTCACCTCTCTGCGAGGGTTATAGTCAGTGTATTCTAAGCCCCACCGACAGGGCGTAGAGACCAATGGAGTCAAAATTTATAATAATAATAATAATAATAA
Source organism: Sepioteuthis lessoniana (assembly GCA_963585895.1). Taxonomy (NCBI): domain Eukaryota; kingdom Metazoa; phylum Mollusca; class Cephalopoda; order Myopsida; family Loliginidae; genus Sepioteuthis; species Sepioteuthis lessoniana. Next base: position 32,769,524 of record OY757935.1, read on the forward strand.
TAATAAATTCGACCATACAAACAAATGGTATATGCACAACCCGGCACATGTCCAAGAAAAAAAAATTGTAGACTTTGCTGTCCCGGCGGACCACAGAATAAATCTGAAGGAAAATGAAAAGAAGGATAAGTACCTCAACCTTGCTAGAGAATTGAAAAAGCTGTGGAACATGAAAGTAACGATTTTGTCAATTGTGATTGGTGCGTTAGGCACAATAACTAAAGGATTATTAAAAGGCTTGGAGGACTTGGAAATTGGCGGACGGGTAGAGACTATCCAAACGACAGCATTGCTGAGGATGGCCAGAATACTGAGACGAGTCCTGGAGACTTGAGGAGACTTGCTGTCACTCAAACTCCAGTGAAAAAACCATCAGCTAACACTGATGTGAAAAACTCTAAAGGAGTAAATAAAGTTTCATTGAAAATCTTATTTTAAGAAATAGAAAGTTTATTTTTTCTGCTTTTCACATTTTTTTTCGGCTGTTAAATTTTTCCTCCCACCTGATTTACGGTCAAATCACACTAAACACGCCAGTTACAGCTCGAACAACAAAGTTAAGTAGTTTGGTTTGGTTTAGTTTGGTTTTATGGCAAATCAACCATTGTTAATAATCAAATGCCAAATCCTGTATTTACATATATATCAAATATATGATTTGTAAACACATTTTGTAGATACATACAGTTAAATGATCAAACAGTTCTATTTCTAACAATTCAGTTTAGCATAAGTCAACAAAGTTGAATGGTTCCAAGTATTGCTATGTATTGCTAACAATTCAATTAAACACCAATCATTTGTTTATATACAATTAAGTGATGAGCAGTTCTATTTCAAGCAATTCATTTTAGCATAAATCATTTTTTGCACTCTCTTTAAATGTCAAAGGGTTCCATTTGACCCATAGACAGGACCCTATTAGATGCTACCACTCCGGGCCAGAGTGGACATTGGAGCGATGGCAGTGAAGGGGTACTCCGCATTATCCAAAGGTCCAGCATTACTAGAGCCTCATCATTAGATTTTTTAGTGTCATATACAGGACACTCGTTGGGGCGGTCTTACCCCTCAGCAGAGAAGCAGTCGGTGTATTCGAGAGCCCAAACCGATTGGGCTGAAGTAAAGAAGTGATAAGCCCGTACAGTTCATAGATGGGTAACAACTTGGTAATAACAGGTACTGTAAAGAACCGATAGTATGTTTTCCTGACTAATCAAAATTTTAGTGAATATCCAGCCTAATTTTCTTGAACTCATCTTCTGTCATTTTATTCTGCTATTACTTTCTGTATCTTTTATTTCTTCGTCTCGATTTTCATATTATCCCCCAGCTCTCTCTCTCTCTCTCTCTCTCTCTCTTTAACCCGTTTTTATTTCCATGTTAATCCTGCTTTTCTTTCTTTCTTTCTTTCTTTCTTTCTTTCTTTCTTTGTCTCGTTGTATCGTTCTCTGTGGCACGTGTTAATAAACTGGTCTATGTAATATGGATGACACTAATACGACGAATGTTGAGTGGCCACTGTATTACTTCTGCATTGTAATGACTTAGGGAACAAATAGATAAGTGCCTTGTGGTCAGGGAATGTATGTTGCGTTGTCAGCGCTTGACTGCTATTACGGGAAACACACAAAGCACATCTTGGCTTTTCAACTATCCTTTCTGCGTAGGGTGGTTGAATTCTCGTTCGTTTCTTCCTTTCCTGAAAAGCAAACAGGTTCCCGACTCCTTTCGGGATAGAAGGTATTTTGCTTGTTACATGAATCTAACTGACACAAACGCGAGGAATTTTCGTTTTCTGCCATCTTTCATTATTAGTCCGTTGATAGCCGGTTAAAATACCATTGACTTTTAAAGTGTGTGTGTGTGTGTGTGTAAGAGAGAGAGAGAGAGAGAGAGAGGGGCTGACTGTTAGGTCTTTTTCGTGGTTTACTTTTGGTTTGGTTTGGTTTGGTTTGGTTTCTTTGTTTAAATGACATGGGTTATTAAATGCCAAAGCCACCCTTCTAGAAGAACTGTAGTGGTACTATATAACCCATCGCTGGGAGGATAAGAGGGTTCATACCTTCCCCAAGACTATTTGTCCATAAGTAAGCGTAATAGCTCGACTGGAGTTCGAACTCGCTTACAACGATTCCGCAGTCCAGCGAGAATACATCCGATTTACTTTTGATACGAATTAAACTCTTCGATTTGGGAGATCCAAACTTTTTGACTGTTCCTTTCGACGATCAAACAACTTCTTTACCGATGAAGTTCCCCTCTGCATTAACATTTCTTTCTCTCTGTCAGTGAAATTCCTCTCTTTCAGGTTGTGATCAGTTTGTAGACGTAAACGGAGACTGTCGAAGATGTAGACGCATCGGTTGCAAAGGCAGAATGATCGATGTCCCGATTTATTCAGTCCTTGGTTAACTGTGTGTATGTCGACGTTGCCTAAGACTGCTAATGATAATCTAAGCAGAGTTCTCGCTCGTGCACGCATGCCCACCGCTAGTAGTTTGGTCACCGACCGCTGTGTCTACACGGAAGCAACAGGCTGCGCACTGCACGGTTTTTGCAGAGGGAATTCCGTGCTACCAAAGACAAAAGATCTTTCCTTCAAATACAAGCAACAATGGGATATCCCACTACACCAACACGCACTCCATCCTACGATAGGAAACTATCTCGAAGTCAGTTCGCAGAACCAATTTATCCAGAAAAATAGTCCTCACGCTGACAACAAAACTCCACTGGACACGTAGGCATGACGTTGTTGTTTAGCCGATTTCATGGATGACTTTAGGTTCTTTTTTAAAACGGGATTTTTTAGGTTGGAGTCACTGGGAGGCTACGAAAATCTCTGTGGGAAGTTTTGCCCCGCCTACTTTAATGCCGACAATTAATTGATTTTTGGCAACTGGTTTTATATTTATTTATCAACTATCCTTAATTCGGAAAAGTAATTTTAATGTCTTAACGTCTTTAACCTACCCAGTTGACATCCAAAAGGAGAGTAACTTTAAAATAGATGGATTAAACAGGTGGTCAAATATACCATTCATATCTACCTAGTAGAACTAAACTGAAAGAGTAATTTAATTCAAGATTCTCTTTAACTCAATCAGATGGCATCAAAAGGGAGTCAACCCCACTGGACAATTCCATTTTCACAGATGTTTTGAACAGATCACTTATATTTGTTTACACTCCCATAAAAGCAAAAATTCAAAAAGTAATTCAATTTTGAACAAGACAAGCCTACTGTTTATGTTATCTCGAGCAGGTGTTTTTTTTACATCCTTTCCAATAGAAGACCAACCCTCATAGTAACACCGTCTTTATCTTCTTTCATTCTATTCCTGCTTTTCTCTCTCTCTCTCTCTCTCTATATATATATATATATATATATATATATATATTTCTCTCTTCTTTGATCTGTGTTTATCTTTTCATCTTACTCCTAGTTTTCTTTCTCTGTTTTTCTCCCCTTCCTTTTCTCTCTCTTACATGCACATTCTTTCTATCACTTTCTTTCTCACACACATACCTGTCTTTATCTACCTTCTTTTTGTCCCCCCCCCTCTCTCTCTCTTCTTTCTTTAACCCGTCTTTATGTTCTTTCATCTTGCTCCCGCGAGAACACTATCACTCTTATCAAATAATTCTCTCTCATTACGGATTCGTCTTTCTTAAATTTCTCTATCTCACTACCTCACTTCCTCCCTCTCTTTCTCTTTCTTTCTCTTTCTTTCTCTCTCTCTCTCTCTCTCTATATATATATATATATATGCGTTTTCCGCTCCCTCCCAATCTACAGCTTTACGCCCTCCAGGCACAGACACAAAAAGAAATCACAAGTCTTATCGATCATCTCCCGATAATCAGTTGAGAACAGAAATTTCTGATTCTTTGGTAATGGAAAGACAAGGACAGAATCCATGACAGTCAATAAAGGAGACGGCTTATAAAATCAAGAGACATATTAACATCTACATGGGTAATAATGCATTTAACTTTTCTGCCAAAGCGCATACGATGGTTCTATTCTTGGAGAAATAATCACCAGTGAGATGGATTCGGTCTTCATAGGTACACTATCACTGTGTCATTATGCCAAACAAAGTTGTGGTGTATTCATACGCTCCTCTCATCTTCCAGTTCGTTTGTGTAGTGTCTTCGATTGTTACAAGAACACAGCTAACGTTGCCTTGTGCCAGACAGAGTATTGGGTGCTTACTACTGCACGGATTCTTAAAAAAAACTCTTCTCACAGTCCAATTTCTTAGTGTTGTCAGTTAGATTCACACAAGTACACAGCTGATGTCACCTTGTATCAACAGTAGCTCAAATTCTCAAAAAGCTCTTCTCACCGATCAATTAATTAGTGTAGTCAGTTCGATTCTCACTGGTAGGCAGCTAACGTAACCTTGTGCCAGACTCAGCTAAAATAACGAAATAAGAATATCACTTGTGCAGCAGTAGTTATTGGATTGAACCATGAGTGCCAAGTGTAGTCGATATCGACTGCCCCACCCAATGATTTATGAGATATTTCGGTGAGTTGAAAATCACCAAGCGGGTCAATAGTGCTATTTAAAGTCGAAATCAAAATGTGTTAGTAAAAGATAATGCCAAAATAAAATAGAGTAATGTATAACTAAGACAAGATTTAGCCACACAAATACAGACTTTAAAAAGAATGTAGAAAAGAAAAGTTATTTACAAGTCGTGAGATCATCATCAAATCGTCATGATAGCATGGAGTTCCCTGACTCGTCCCTATCGTCCATCACTCTTGGCAGGTCCTTTAGACTGCATCCAGTGTCCGCACATAGTCGATGTAAGTAAGTCCTTGCTGGTCGGCTAACACAAGTGTGTCCATGGGTAGGAGTCCATAATAGAACGTTGACTTTGAGTTCGTCTTTACTTCTTCAGCAGTGCCCCGCATGTCTTGTTCATCTTACTTGGATGGTTTGTAAGATGGGAGGCAAGTTGCCGTACAGCTGTCGTTTTGTAGGGTGTTGCTTCCAGGATTTGTTCAAAACAATACGTAGCATTCTTGCGTAGCTCCTTTCTTGCTTTTTTTCAAGACCCATTCATTTGCAATCGAATATTGGCGTATTTCCCATAAGAAATATTAAACAATGAGTAAAAAAAGATGAGTTATGTTTATTTCTCAACTTTTTTTATTACTTAATCTCACAGATTATCACCCGCAGATGCCATGAGCTTAGTATCAAATCATAAGTTTCCTTACACAAGCTCTCTCTTTGTACTGGGCATGATACGAAACTGCATCTGATGGTGAGACTTCACTTCTGGAGACCTGGAAAGTGTAAATTTCCCCTTCACTGCCATTTCTCTCAGGTCTACACTGACCTGGAGTGGTTTACCTGTTAGCATCCTATTTAGGGGTCAAATAGATCTGTTTAAAAATTATTTAATACACCCCAACAATCTATGGATATTTATTAGATTTCATTTACTAAGGTAGAAACTCAAGCAAAAAGAAAGAAAATAAGAATGTTTATCTTCCAAGTGGATTAGGCCTGTCTAGAAAATTTGCATTCGAAATATTAGCTTTTAACAAGGCATGAATGCGTACTTCATACATCTGTGGAAACTAAGTAACTATCTCAGTCATGAAATAAGAATGGTGACCACCCTATCTATCTAAAAAGACTCTGTCTATCAATCTATCTGGGAGGCCCCTTGGCATAGTAGCCAAAGAGCTGGACTGTGAGCTCGTAGTAAGCGAGTTCAAACTCCAGTCCCGCTATTACAGGATGTCTCAAAATAGATGCAACCCATTAATATGATAATGATTTATTACTGAGACGAGCGCAATAGCGGTCATTTGTAACACGTCCAGTAAAAATGCATCTTTTGAGCCAGAGAAATCTAATCAATGTTTTTTAATTGTTATTATATTAGCTTCCAAGGCATCCATTTTTTTTTTTAGTTTCTTGTCTCAGTAATAAATCATTATCATATTAATGGGTTGCATCTATTTTGAGATAGTTTTGAATGATTTTGTCTCCAAATAAGTAGTAACGCTAAGTATTTTTCCTCTCTTGTCCAAGACATTGTAATCGACGATTAATAGTTATTATATTATGTTATCCTCAAATCTGAAACAAAAAAGAACTCATTATTATTAGTAGTAGAGTTATTAGCAGTCACAAGGGTTCCATGTATATTGAGATACTCAACACATTTATTGTAGGACTAATATCCCCGGGTATGAAATCATCTATCCTTTCAACTATCGGCTAAATAGCCCCCCTGTTGTATATATTTTTATTTTTCAAGTAGAGGAATTAATATTTTGAATTGAATTACCATGACTAGAAAATCCGCCAAACACCTACGCACGACATACGGGAACACTGGACAGCTGTTTCGACCTTATTAGGCCTCACGATGACTAGTTGATTTGGCGTCACTTGCATGCGATATGAACTGGTGGTTCAGTTGTAGAGTTTCGGCACTGCAATCTGTGGTCACTGGTTCGATCTCCAGTGTTGGAGATTACGGTATACACTGCTGATGAGGCGTTATAAAGTCGACACAGCTGTTCTCGTATGTCGTCCGTAGGTGTTCTAGTCATGGAAATTCAATTCACAGTACTTCTGTTGTTCTTTTACAAGGATAACTTTGGCATTGACGAACCCAAGAATGTTATAAAAAGAAACGGTTTGGTTTCTTTGTTTTAATGGCATATCAACTCTTTTTATGTTATTTAATGCCATTCTCCTAGAAGAACAGTAGTGGTACTATTTATCCCATAGCTGGGAGGGTATGGGGGTTCATACCTTTCCCAAGGGTATTTGCCTGAAAGTGAACGTAATAGCGCGACTGGAGTACGAACTTGCGTACTACGATTCCGCAGTCCATCGCGTTAACCATTACACCACGAGGACACCCCCCGCAAAAAAGAAACCTTATCTATCTATATCTGTCAGTTTATTAATCTCCATCAATTCATATCTACCTATGTCAATCTGTTCATACCTGTATATCTATCAATTTGTTGAAATCAATCTATTATATAACATATAATTCGTTTCGTCGTTCTCTAAGGGAAAGGGTTTTTAAAATGTCAGCATCCACTGAAGTTTGGTGACCAAGATGATGAGTCCCCAAACCTTTTGTGTCAAAGTTCAGTTTCTCGACAAACAAGTCGAAAAAATTTTACGCCCAAAGAGTTAAGATTGTAGCATTAAAAACGTAAAAGCCTCCACTACATCCGGTTTAGATCTTTTCAGGTCCATTTTGGAAAGGAAAACAATCTTTTTAGAAAGAGCACGCTGTATTCGCAATACGTTTTCTGGCATCGATTCTCCGATCAGCGGTTTGTTATTGGCCCGGATTCAATTATCGATCTCTTTGTGAAGATGTCAATCATGAATGCGGAAATAACTTATGAAATCATCCGGAAGTAGACTCCTGACTTCCGGAAATTGACACATGAGAAGAAAAAATTGATCCCTACTACAACTTTGACTCTAACAAATTTTAAACAAAGAAAGAGAAATAGAAAAAGAGAGAGAGAAAGAGAGAGAGAGAGAGAAAGAGAGAGAGAGTGTGTGGTACATATCGCAAAACTATGCACACAAATTTTATCCTAAGATGAATTTTCTGCTTAGAGAACGAGAAAAAGTCACACAGAGCAAGCTTTGGTGAGTCTGAAAGGTGCTGCACTTGCACAATCCTGTGTTTCACCAAGAAAATTTAATTCAAAAAGTATCTAATGTGTCTAAGTTCTTTTTTCTTTCTTTTTTTCTTTATCTTGGCACTGATTTGTTTATACATCTAAAAATATCACTTTGTAATATTAGTTGCTTCATCTAAACTTTAACTTTATAAATTTAGAATAAAAAAGCTTCTGTCTCGATACTTTTTGAACAAAATTTTTTGGTTGATTAATCGCTCCGAAGAAAGTGGTAAGCAGGCATTACTTTTAGTACATCCATTGTATGGATTGTTATTTTGTACACACCGTTGGCGATGTTATAGACTTTGCTCTAGCTGCATACGAATGAGAGGGAAGACCGTGGCGTTGTGTCAAACGTACTGGACTGTGACATCGTAGTCGGTGAGTTCGAACTCCAGTCAAGTCATTAAATTCACTTTCAGACTAATACTCTTGGGAAAAGTTATGAAATTCTTTAAATAGTACCAATACTTTTCTACAAGGATGACTTTAGCATTAAATAACCCATGAAGGTTGATATTCTATTAAACAAAGAAACCAAACAAAACTAATTAATAGTTTTTTCCCGAGCGAAACAGTGTAAGTAGCACTTCTCGCTGATCTCCGAATGAAAAGTCAGTTTTCCTTTTTACTGACTTATATGACGATGCCTTCCAGATGAAACTTGCATTTAGCAAAATTAGCGATGCTAATTTAGCATAGGCGACAGTTGAAATGTCGGCGACAATGAACCAATACAGGGTGAACCATAAGTTTCCATACATTAGAAATATAAACATTTTTTTAATAAAACCATTCTTATTTATATAATATACTTCGCATAACTATCATTGTTTTGAAAACAAATTTTAATGTGAGTTCTTTACTGCTGAAGAACACGTATTACTGGCGCTGCTTATTCGTTCCTTGAGATGTTTTATATCGGGTATCTTTTCCTTATTTTTTTTTCTTCATATGCTATGCCATATGCTATTTGTATAGATGCCGTTGGCTTGTTTTTAAAATGCTGCTGATACTTGATCTGCTGACACCTGTTTCTCCCGAGAAAAAGTCGTATACTTTTTGTGGGACTCCCGTTAAACGCTGTGAGTATCGTAGCTCTTGTGTCTTTATCACTGACTGGCCTTTCGAGAGGCGTTGTATCCAGTTGATAAGACACATTCGGCCGGCCGTAATGCGATGGGCGGTTCAGGTCGGATGTGTCTTGTCACTGGATGTACCTCTGACCTCAGGGGCCGTCCCCCAGGCTTTAACCCTCTTCGGAGGGGTTGGGTTTATCGCCCGGCGCCTGAGGCGCCCCTTTTAAGGGGAATGCCGACGGGGTCCGAGGCATTTTTGGAAATGCCGGGCGCGTGTTGGCTACGGCCTTGCGCCTGGACCCACCCTAAAAAAGGCCTTGTGCCATACTCGTCCGGTTGGTGGGACGGAGGACAAATACCATCCCTTACTGTACATCATTGACCCCATCTCAATTAATCTGTAATAGTTCCAGTTTTTTTAAAACTTTCTAATAAGTTTTACCTTATAAAATGTTAAAACATATAAGTCTGGAAACTTATGAATTACTGTGTAGAAAGACCATTTTACTCTCATTATAGACACAAATTCAAATCAATGGGTTATAAGTAAGTTGGCAACCGTAGTTGAGAGCAATCCGAAGGCTCCCTTTTCAAAAGCTACTATACGGAGGTGACAGAGATGGCACTACTCCTTTCCCTAGATTACTCCACTTTACCCCGGATCCGTTCCATATAATGTTGAGTGTTAGGTAAGGAGACATCAGGTATCATTTTTTTTTAATCTTTGGTATGACTCGACCGGGGATTGAACCTCGGTCTCCAGGACCATTGGCTAACACTCCAACCACTACGCCTATGGGCCGGTCGCAAATTAATATTTGTAGAATTACACTTACGATCAAAAGGTGACGATTTTAACTGAGATGTAAACTTCACCATCATAGAAAAAGTTAAGGGAAAATAAAACAATGGATTTGTTAGAGAGTTCGTAGAAGCACACAAAGATAAAACACTTACAAACACTGACCTAAACTGGATTTAAGATAAAACTAAAATGCGCAACCTTAAAATTGATTGGACAAATTTGGGAGACATATAAACACTTAATATAAACAAATAAACAAACCAAGCAGTCATAGTTTATTTGAAACACACTCCTTCCAGGCTTGACATATGGAAAGCTCATTTGCCAGGTGTCCTGAAAACAAATCTATAAAGATCAGGTGAAGATACTTGGATGCAGGAAAATGATTTTTATTCGATAAATGCCTACGCTACGTCACCAGAGTATTTTTCATTGCTTCTCTTAAAACGCATCAACTCCTTTAAAATTTTTATTTTCACTGTACAGATAAGAGTAATTTTCAATTATTTGCTTGTTCGCCAATGGTCCGGGAGACTGGAATTCGATTCCAGGTCGAGTCATACCAAAGACTTAAAAAATGGTATTTGATACTTCCTTGCTTAACACTCTGCATTATAAGGTACGCATCAAGGGTAAAGTGAAGCAATCCAGGGAAAGGAGTAGCGCCCTCCCCTACACCTCGGTGTATTAGCTATTGAAAAGGGAGCCTTCGGGTCGCCCTCGACGACAGTCATCAACTTTACTTATTTATGAATAGTCAAAGTCCAGCGTTACGTCTTCTATGGACTGGACAGACGGCCATTTTGGTTTTTTAAAATATTTTTTCTTTTCCAAACCCAAGGTCTCGACAGTTGTCATTTTCTTCTCATTTCCGATCAAGGTGCCAGTAAGTCACTTACTATATCGAAACAACGTCACCCTAAACAGGACGGAATCTCAGCAATTTCCGGGATACTAAAACAAGTTTAGTCATTACTTGGTACCCACACGTGTGACCTTTTGTTTTGGGTTTGGTTTCTATGTTTAATGGCATATCAACTTTTGTGGTGACCTTTTAGTTTGGTAAGGAAATCTCCGGAAATCTCCTTGTCATGCGACAATTTTTGCAAGCTAATCTCACAGACTACTGCAATTATAGTGACTTTGATCCTTAATAGGTGACCCATATTTGTGTCTTTAAGCCATACTCAGTCCCTGGTAAACAAATATCACTGTACGCCTTGAACTCTTTGTGAATTTATTTACAGGTTTCTGGTTTCTTTGTTTTTAATGGGATATCACCCTTCATGGTTTAATGCCAAAACCATCCTTGTCGAACAGCAGTAATACTAATTGACTCATAGCTGGCGGGTATGATGGGGTTCAAATTATGTACAATAATTCATGGGGTTTGATAAAAAAGTATCGAGACTGAATTTTTTTTTTTCAATTTTAAGATTTAAATGAAGAAGTGTGCCCAGCGGGGCAGCTTATATACACAATTTACGGTACTTTATTAAGTACCGTAAATTGCGCAGTTCAAGTCAATCAGGCATATAAACCGATTTTTTACCCAAAATTCTGGGTTAGACCAATACCTGCTGTATATGTCAACCCCCATACATGCAGTAAACTACATATGATAAACAGAATTTGAAGAAAGATTTACAATGATTCTAAAATGTGATCATTCATCCTTTTATTGACAAATAATAATTTCTAAGTATATTAATATTGGAGTTTATAAATGTGTACGAGTAAATACTTTTAAAATGGCAGGGCGGTATCTCAGAATTAAGGGTTAAATCGTCGAAAAAATAACCTTTATTGAGAATGTTGTGCCATTTTAGTACAGTAATTATACCAATGTGTGTATATTCAATAAATTACCATTATGTCTCATTAAACAGTCATTACTCAAGTAGTGAATTGTGTATGTAATATTTCTCTGAAATCAGACTTACATCATCCATATATGGAACCAGCAAATCTTACACATAAACGCAGATATCGATATGAATTTACAAAGAATTTTATGGGATTGTGCTGATGAATAACATGTCTAACTGGCTGCCTGGGTACTGTGATGTTTCGTTTAGTACTTACTGTCAGTGCATCTGCTGTTGCAAACGACGTGCGATATATCGTTAATATGATTCTTAGTTTTATTCCGAGTTTTATAATTCTTCATTAATTTGTTAAATTTGTTCATTAAACACATGTTTAAGTTGGAAATGTTTCTGGCAGTCTGCTGGAAATATGGTGAATGGTTTACATCGATTGTTAGAAGTATTGTTCCACTATATGACCACTCTGTAGTACAGATTTGAATTTCAGCTCTACCGTATAAGTCGACCATTAGTTTTGTAAATATTTTTAAGGCTTAAAAGGTCAATTTATACGCCGCAATTTACGGCAACGATGTCTCGATGAGTCAGTGTCCATTCTCGATACATTTCTTGATAAGCAATTTTTGAGGAACATAGGCTTATTCAAGTGAAGCAGTTTTCATAATTACTTGACATTCATTTCTGTGAAACTTTTTCATGTTTCTTAAATTGAAAATTCATCTCAAGGGTAAGATCTGCGGAGGGTTGGTTAGTCTAGGAGAATAAAACCTGTTGTACTTCATTTAAAAACGATCTTATGTTACGTGTATCCCGTCTGTGGCGTATACCACACTTGTACGGTGTTGTGGGAGCCTTACCCACCTCACCATAATGGACTCTTCTCACCGTTATTAGTACTAAGAGATTTCGCTGCCAGAGAAGCGGATCAATCTCGGTCTTAACCTCTCCAGGTGCTGGGTAGCACTTCGACCGGCCGTGTTATCTGCTGCACGGATCTGGCCGAGTGTGTCACGGTACCTGGAGATTTCCTTCGGCCTCAGGGGGCTTTGCCCCATGCTTTTACGCCCTTGGTGGGGGTTGGGTTCATCGCCCGGCGCCTGAAGCGCCCCTAATAAGGTGAGTGCAGACGGGGCCATAGGCATTTTTGGAAATGCCGGGCGCGTGTGGGCTACGGCCCTGTGCTCGGACCCACCATAAAAAAAGTCCTTGTGCCACATGCCCGTTGGGTGGGGCGGTCATCAAATACCGCAGATCAATCTCGTTCTGCACCTCTCCAGGTACTGGGTAGCACTTCGGCCGGCCGTGTTATCTGCGGCACGGATCTGGCCGAGTGTGTCTCGGTACCTGAAGATTTCCTTCGGCCTCAGGGGGCCTTTCCCCCAGGCTTTTACCCCCTTCGTGGGGGGTTCATCGCCCGGCGTCTGAGGCGCCCTAAATAAGGGGAATGCAGACGGGGCCGTAGGCATTTTTGGGAATGCCGGGCGCGTGTGGGCTCCGGCCCTTTGCCCGGACCCACCTAAAAAAAGGCCTTGTGCCACACTTGTCCGTTAGGTGGGGTGAGCAATAAATACCGCAGATCAATATCGGTGTTATCCGAACAGTAAGAGACTTCTTACCTTTTCTATGTAACTCTATCTTTCTTGTGTAATATAATCTGTTATCTAATATCCGTGTGTGCGTTTTCATTAGGGACCCTTTCCGGGGCTACAACATAAGGTTATGCAATAATAAACTAAGTTTAATAAATCTGATGGGTGTCTTGCTGTGGCGTAATGTTAGCATGCAAATAAGGTAAAATAGTTGGGTAGACTAGGCTCTATAGTCTTCGTGGTTAGTTGATCGTTTAGAAGGACAACTTTAAACTCAAACAATGAAGAAGGCAACTGGAAACTGCAACACTAATGTTCCTTGAAACAGTCATCGTAATGTGCAATTTACTAAGAAAGGGAGCTGTGGAGAGCCATGATCATTTCAATTCTAGAAAGAAAATGGCACTTTTCATTTCATTCTAATGTCATTGCGTGCCTTGCTGCTAAATAATACAAAAAATTATACAGAAATGTAATGCTTATCCCGATAAGAGTAAATTTCAGTCATTTGCTTCATTTTGTTTATGAAGAGTTACGTACTCCAAAATTACTGGCCCTGTTCGTGGGATTTAGAATATACTAAATGTATCCCTTACAGAGGGTTAAGAAAAAAGGATGTCCTTGGTAAGACACTAAACTGTATTTGATGGTGATGTTCCATTTTTGGGAGAGCGTTGAGTACGCTTTCATTACCATGACTCTCAGGTTAATTCTCACACGGAATGGTAGTACTTGTTAGGGTCCCATCTCTGAGTCAAACAGATCTGTCTGCAAATTATTCGCATGAGATATCTATTAGATATCAAATGTACTTAATATTTGTGTTGGATAAGAATACTTAATATTTGTGTTGGTTAAGAATACTTGATATTTGTGTTGGTTAAGAATACTTGATGTTTTTGTTGAATAAGAATACTTGATATTTGTGTTGGTTAAGAATACTTGATATTTGTGTTGGTTAAGAATACTTAATATTTGTGTTGTTTAAGAATACTTGATATTTGTGTTGGTTAAGAATACTTGATATTTGTGTTGGTTAAGAATACTTGATATTTGTTTTGGATAAGTGTTATAGTACCCAACCTGCGGTCGGTAATGAACTCTTCCGTGACTATTAATACCAAGCTCTGTACTTATTCCCGGCTACACTTGGCATTTGGAGGGCGCCTCGGGTAGCGTAATGGTTAGCGAGCTAGACTAGCAAAACTACACGAGTGAGTTCGAGTCTCATTGCGCGCCCATTCATTCGGCCTTGTGCCAGATTGAAGCAAAGAGCTTTGCAAATTACTACACTTGGCATTTGGAGGGCACCTCTGGTGGTGTAACGGTTAGCAAGCTAGACTAGCAAACCTACACGAGTGAGTTCAATTCTCATTGGGCGCCCCATTCATTCGGCAAAGAGCTTTGTAAATTACTACACTTGGCATTTGGAGGGCACCTCTGGCTCTGGTGGTGTAACGGTTAGCAAACCTACTTAGACTAACAAACCTACACGAGTGAGTTCGAGTCTCATTCGGTGCCGCATTCATGCGGCCTTGTGCTAAATCTAAGCAAAAAGCTTAGTAAATTAACACTTGACATTTGGATTGACTTCTAACACTTTGTACATACGTTGTATTATACTTCGTTAATATAGTTTGTTCCACACAAATTCGTGTTGTGTTATTCTTCCGGACCCTTTACTGGTCCACAACTATAAGAATACTTGATATTTGTGTTGGTTAAGAATACTTGATATTTGTGTTGGTTAAGAATACTTTTTATTTATGTTGAATAAGAATACTTGATATTTGTGTTGGATAAGAATACTTGATATTTGTGTTGGATAAGAATACAGGAATTGGACACGGCGATACGAGTTCAATTCCTGGACAAGACTGACTGCATTTCACATAGCACTAATACCCTTGGGAAAGGTATGAATCCAATTATTCTCCCTCCAGCTATGGGTAAATAGTAGGACAGACTAGGTTCTTCAGCCTTGGTGAGGCAACTAGTCTAGGAGAAGGAAAACTCTGAATTCAAACCTGTTAAACTCCGCTTAAAAAATTGACCTTGTGTCATATCCTGCCCGAGCGGAGGGATTGGGTAAATATGATAAGAATACTTGATGTTTTTGTTGAATAAGAATACTTAATATTTGTGTTGAATAAGAATACTTGATGTTTTTGTTGGATAAGAATACTTGATATTTGTGTTGTATAAGAATACTTGATATTTGTGTTGGATAAGAATACTTGATATTTGTGTTGGTTAAGAATACTTGATATTTGTGTTGAATAAGAATACTTGATGTTTTTGTTGGATAAGAATACTTAATATTTGTGTTGGATAAGAATACTTGATATTTGTGTTGGATAAGAATACTTGATATTTGTGTTGAATAAGAATACTTGATATTTGTGTTGGATAAGAATACTTGATATTTGTGTTGGATAAGAATACTTGATATTTGTGTTGGTTAAGAATACTTAATATTTGTGTTGAATAAGAATACTTGATATTTGTGTTGAATAAGAATACTTGATATTTGTGTTGAATAAGAATACTTAATATTTGTGTTGAATAAGAATACTTGATATTTGTGTTGAATAAGAATACTTGATATTTGTGTTGGTTAAGAATACTTGATATTTGTGTTGAATAAGAATACTTGATGTTTTTGTTGGATAAGAATACTTGATATTTGTGTTGGATAAGAATACTTGATATTTGTGTTGGTTAAGAATACTTGATATTTGTGTTGAATAAGAATACTTGATATTTGTGTTGGTTAAGAATACTTAATATTTGTGTTGTTTAAGAATACTTGATATTTGTGTTGAATAAGAATACTTGATATTTGTGTTGGATAAGAATACTTGATATTTGTGTTGGATAAGAATACTTGATATTTGTGTTGAATAAGAATACTTGATATTTGTGTTGAATAAGAATACTTGATATTTGTGTTGGATAAGAATACTTGATATTTGTGTTGAATAAGAATACTTGATATTTGTGTTGGTTAAGAATACTTGATATTTGTGTTGGTTAAGAATACTTGATATTTGTGTTGAATAAGAATACTTAATATTTGTGTTGAATAAGAATACTTGATATTTGTGTTGGATAAGAATACTTGATATTTGTGTTGGTTAAGAATACTTGATATTTGTGTTGAATAAGAATACTTGATGTTTTTGTTGGATAAGAATACTTGATATTTGTGTTGGTTAAGAATACTTAATATTTGTGTTGAATAAGAATACTTGATATTTGTGTTGAATAAGAATACTTGATATTTGTGTTGAATAAGAATACTTGATATTTGTGTTGAATAAGAATACTTGATATTTGTGTTGGTTAAGAATACTTGATATTTGTGTTGTATAAGAATACTTGATATTTGTGTTGAATAAGAATACTTGATATTTGTGTTGAATAAGAATACTTGATGTTTTTGTTGAATAAGAATACTTGATATTTGTGTTGGTTAAGAATACTTGATATTTGTGTTGGTTAAGAATACTTGATATTTGTGTTGGATAAGAATACTTGATATTTGTGTTGGTTAAGAATACTTGATATTTGTGTTGAATAAGAATACTTGATGTTTTTGTTGGATAAGAATACTTGATATTTGTGTTGGTTAAGAATACTTGATATTTGTGTTGAATAAGAATACTTGATGTTTTTGTTGGATAAGAATACTTGATATTTGTGTTGGTTAAGAATACTTAATATTTGTGTTGAATAAGAATACTTGATATTTGTGTTGAATAAGAATACTTGATATTTGTGTTGAATAAGAATACTTGATATTTGTGTTGAATAAGAATACTTGATATTTGTGTTGAATAAGAATACTTGATATTTGTGTTGTATAAGAATACTTGATATTTGTGTTGAATAAGAATACTTGATATTTGTGTTGAATAAGAATACTTGATATTTGTGTTGAATAAGAATACTTGATATTTGTGTTGAATAAGAATACTTGATATTTGTGTTGGTTAAGAATACTTGATATTTGTGTTGGTTAAGAATACTTGATATTTGTGTTGAATAAGAATACTTGATGTTTTTGTTGGATAAGAATACTTGATATTTGTGTTGAATAAGAATACTTGATGTTTTTGTTGAATAAGAATACTTGATATTTGTGTTGTATAAGAATACTTGATATTTGTGTTGTATAAGAATACTTGATATTTGTGTTGAATAAGAATACTTGATATTTGTGTTGAATAAGAATACTTGATATTTGTGTTGGTTAAGAATACTTGATATTTGTGTTGAATAAGAATACTTGATATTTGTGTTGGATAAGAATACTTGATATTTGTGTTGGTTAAGAATACTTGATATTTGTGTTGAATAAGAATACTTGATATTTGTGTTGGATAAGAATACTTGATATTTGTGTTGAATAAGAATACTTGATATTTGTGTTGAATAAGAATACTTGATATTTGTGTTGTATAAGAATACTTGATATTTGTGTTGAATAAGAATACTTGATATTTGTGTTGAATAAGAATACTTGATATTTGTGTTGGTTAAGAATACTTGATATTTGTGTTGAATAAGAATACTTGATATTTGTGTTGGATAAGAATACTTGATATTTGTGTTGGTTAAGAATACTTGATATTTGTGTTGAATAAGAATACTTGATGTTTTTGTTGGATAAGAATACTTGATATTTGTGTTGAATAAGAATACTTGATATTTGTGTTGGTTAAGAATACTTGATATTTGTGTTGAATAAGAATACTTGATATTTGTGTTGGATAAGAATACTTGATATTTGTGTTGGTTAAGAATACTTGATATTTGTGTTGAATAAGAATACTTGATGTTTTTGTTGGATAAGAATACTTGATATTTGTGTTGAATAAGAATACTTGATATTTGTGTTGAATAAGAATACTTGATATTTGTGTTGAATAAGAATACTTGATATTTGTGTTGTATAAGAATACTTGATATTTGTGTTGAATAAGAATACTTGATATTTGTGTTGAATAAGAATACTTGATATTTGTGTTGGTTAAGAATACTTGATATTTGTGTTGAATAAGAATACTTGATATTTGTGTTGAATAAGAATACTTGATATTTGTGTTGAATAAGAATACTTGATATTTGTGTTGAATAAGAATACTTGATATTTGTGTTGAATAAGAATACTTGATATTTGTGTTGAATAAGAATACTTGATATTTGTGTTGAATAAGAATACTTGATATTTGTGTTGTATAAGAATACTTGATATTTGTGTTGAATAAGAATACTTGATGTTTTTGTTGAATAAGAATACTTGATATTTGTGTTGGTTAAGAATACTTGATATTTGTGTTGAATAAGAATACTTGATATTTGTGTTGTATAAGAATACTTGATATTTGTGTTGAATAAGAATACTTGATATTTGTGTTGAATAAGAATACTTGATATTTGTGTTGAATAAGAATACTTGATATTTGTGTTGAATAAGAATACTTGATGTTTTTGTTGGATAAGAATACTTGATATTTGTGTTGAATAAGAATACTTGATATTTGTGTTGAATAAGAATACTTGATATTTGTGTTGAATAAGAATACTTGATATTTGTGTTGAATAAGAATACTTGATATTTGTGTTGGATAAGAATACTTGATATTTGTGTTGGATAAGAATACTTGATATTTGTGTTTAATAAGAATACTTAATATTTGTGTTGAATAAGAATACTTGATATTTGTGTTGAATAAGAATACTTGATATTTGTGTTGGATAAGAATACTTGATATTTGTGTTGAATAAGAATACTTAATATTTGTGTTGAATAAGAATACTTAATATTTGTGTTGAATAAGAATACTTGATATTTGTGTTGGATAAGAATACTTGATATTTGTGTTGAATAAGAATACTTGATATTTGTGTTGAATAAGAATACTTGATATTTGTGTTGGATAAGAATACTTGATATTTGTGTTGTATAAGAATACTTGATATTTGTGTTGGTTAAGAATACTTGATATTTGTGTTGAATAATGATACTTAATATTTGTGTTGGATAAGAATACTTGATATTTGTGTTCTTGGACATTAAGTAAGTTAAAACTTAAGAAAACTTAAACCAAAATCCCCCCCCCTTTTTTTTTTTTTTTTTGCGTACACATGGGAAGCAGCATGATGTACGTAAAGGTATTTGAATAAACCCATGTACGACCAAACTCAATACCTAAACGGGTCCTGGACGTGAGTTTGACGACTTTACGCTCAGGATCGCTAGTTCGATCGGGGAACTACTGCTTCTCTTCTATAAGAGTGGCTTCTATAGAAGAGAATAAAACAGCCATCGAAAGATAACCATGACCCACACTCAAACCACTTACACAAACCGCATCGCTCTTCGCGCGGGTAAAAAAGGGGTGCGTCCTGCTGAGGTTGTCGCCCTGGCCTCGGTGTTCGAAAAATCAGCTACAGAGCTCAAACAATCAAAACTACTAAAATGCAAGCAAACACTACAAATAGCCACATTTAACGTTAGAACCCTAAATAGAATAGGACAACTCCCAGAGCTAATCGCATCGGCCGAAGAACATAAGATAGACATAATATGCATACAAGAACACAGATACACGCACTCCGAAGATATCAAATATCACGAAACTGGCAATGGCTGGTCGCTCGCCACTGTATCCGCATGGAAAAACTCTGTCAACGCCGCAGTAGGAGGGGTAGGATTACTTATGGGACCTAGAGCATTAAAAACGCTTAACAGCGTTGAGAAAATACAACCTAGAATGATGGCAGCAACATTCAACGGAAACCCCAGAGCAACAATCATCTCATGCTACAGCCCCACCAATGTTAGTGAAGAAAATGAACTAGTCACCTTCTACGATGAGTTATCCTCATTAGTGCGTAGCATCCCGAAACACAACATGTTAGTCATTGGTGGAGACATGAATGCCCAAATCGGGAAAAACGGAAACAACAAATACAGCCTCCACAACACGTCAAATAGGAATGGGCAACATCTAACAGATTTCATGATAGAAAATAGATTAGCATGCCTCAATACAAACTACCAAAAAAGAGAGGGCAAACTATGGACATACACGTACGCAAACAATACTAAAGCTCAGATAGACTACGTCCTTATAAACAAGAAATGGAAAAATAGTGCATTGAATTGCGAGGCATACTCCTCTTTTGAGGGTGTGTCCACCGACCACCGAATAGTCACGGCGAAAATACGGTTAAGCCTACGAAAAAACGCCAAACGAACAGCGACCACCAAACACTATGACTGGGCCCTATTAAACAACAAAGATATAAGAGATAAATACGTATTAGAATTAAGAAACAGATTCGAAACACTATAAGAAAAGACGGAAAAAAGTACACCAAACGACGAATATGAAAACTTCGTCAATGCACACCTCGAGGCAGCAGCAAAATACATTCCAACAAAACTTAAAACTAAATATAGAGTCCCATGGGAAACTTTAGCTGTGAGAGAAAAACGTGCACTAGTGAAAACAGCCTCCAAAAACTATCGAAAAAACCCAACAAACACAAATGCCTTAAAACTAAAAACGGCACAATATCAATTAGCAGGCATATATATAAAGGAACAGACAGAATACATTCAAAATCAGATAGATAAGATCAGAGACTCGGTGGAAGATAGGCAATCTAGGATAGCCTGGCAAACAATAAACGAAGTGAGCAGAAGAAAGAACACAGCCAAAGCAAAACTTAAAGCAGCAAACCAACAAGAAAGAATAAAACTGTGGAAACAGCACTTCGAAAACTTACTTGGAAACCCACCAAAAATAACGCATGAACCAATCACCAGAATAATTAGCAAACAATTAGACATTAAACTAGGACCGTTCACACAAGAAGAACTCGACTCGGTTCTCAAAAAAATTAAAAATAGGAAAGCTGCAGGGCTGGACGAAATTCCCCCGGAAGTATGGAAGACCAGACAATTCGACGACATACTGCTCCGACACTGCAACGCAGTATACAATCAAAATCCAATAGATAGATGGATGAAGGGATGCATACTCCCCTTCCCTAAAAAGGGGGACCTCGGATTAGCCAAAAACTACCGAGGCATAACACTTACATCCATAGCTGCCAAAATCTATAATGCCCTACTACGAAACCGAATAGAACCCAAAATCGACATCATACTTAGAAAAAAACCAAAATGGCTTCCGAAGAAATAGATCCACGACCTCACAAATATTAACCATCCGCAGAATCCTTGAAGGTGTACGGACAAAGAACCTACAAGCGACATTAATATTTGTCGACTTTACCAAGGCTTTCGACTCCATTCACAGAGGAAAGATGGAACAAATCCTACTAGCGTACGGCATACCTAAAGAAACCGTAGCGGCAATAACAATTCTCTATAGAAACACTAAAGTAAAAGTACGATCACCGGATGGAGACACAGAATACTTTGACATTGTAGCAGGAGTACTACAAGGGGACACGCTGGCCCCGTACCTCTTTATCATTTGTCTAGACTACGTACTTAGAACATCGATTGACAAATTCAAAGAGAATGGCTTCGAACTGACGAAGAAAAGAAGCAGAAGATACCCCGCAACAACAATTACCGACGCCGACTACGCCGATGACATAGCGATACTGGCAAATACACCTGACCAAGCCGAAACTCTTCTGCATAGTTTGGAACGAGCAGCAACAAGCATAGGCCTCTATGTTAATGCACACAAAACGGAATATATGTGCTATAACCAAACGGGTGACATCTCCACTTTAGAAGGAACCCCACTTAAACTAGTAGACAAATTCACGTACCTAGGAAGCAGCGTCGAATCAACCGAAAAGGACATCGAAACGAGGCTAACGAAAGCATGGACAGCTAACAATAGGCTATCGATTATATGGAAATCAGACCTAACCGATAAAATGAAACGCAGCTTCTTCCAGGCAGCGGTCACATCGATACTGCTATATGGATGCACTACATGGACGCTAACAAAACGGCTAGAGAAGAAACTGGATGGCAATTACACAAGAATGCTGCGTGCAATCCTCAACAAGTCCTGGCAGCAGCACCCCACAAGACACCAACTGTACGGCCACCTGCCCCCTATCACGAAAACTATTCAAGTTAGACGAACCAGACATGCAGGACACTGCTGGAGAAGCAGAGATGAACTCATAAGAGATGTACTCTTATGGACCCCCACACATGGCCGCGCAAAAGCAGGACGACCAGCTCGAACGTACATTCAGCAGCTATGTGAGGATACAGGATGTTGTCCTGAAGACCTACCTAGGGCGATGAACGATAGGGAGGAGTGGCGAGAGAGGGTCAGGGATATCCGTGCTACCAGCGCGATATGATGATGATGATGATGATATATAACCCTGACAAAATCTCTTAAGAAACTACAGAAAAAAAATGTAAATGCACATGTACAGTGTATGCAACTCCCCAAACTCTTGACATAAAATTACTCTAGACGGGTCGTCATGCTGTTAAAATCAAACAATCAATGAATCAATCTAAAATTAGGTCTTCTACGGCCATTTTCTTTTCTTTTCTAAAATTTCTTTTTTAAATTTCTTTCTCTTCGAACCCCAACCATTTATGAAGTTTCTGAACAGGTTATTTTTCACTCACCTTCCTCAGACATACTTAAACTATTACAACTATCGTGAATTTGATCCATGCTCGATGCTCAGTTTCTTCACGCGGTGTAAATCGGGTGTTAAGTTCGATCCCTTTGCCGTATTAAGTTCACCCGAGCAAAGAAAACGAGATGCCTGGAGTTGTGGCTAACAAGCTAGTAACGATACTGGGTGACAATAAGTCATACTCATTACTCATGGGATAAGTGAGGCCCTAAATGAGTGTCTCGTTTATGGGCTTCTACCATACAGTCTTCAGCAAAATAATTTTCTCTCTTTTTCAGCAAATGTAATGAACTTTATATAAATGCGACTGGCCAATACGCAAATGTGTTGGACACCATAACTGCTACCGGGTTCGTGTGCCAAAGGGCGAAAAGCCAAACATTGATTGCCCAAACAGTTTCCGGCCAAAAATAGTCAAGGGTCAGTGTGTTGGTCTATAGTGAGAATTGAATCTATTTCATAAAAATAGTTGCTTCATATATGCTTGTTAAAGGCCTGCGAGTTTTAGCAATAGCGAGGATTATAGATTTTATAAGAACCAGGATTATTTTGTAAAAAGAGTACATGAGAACATTTTGTTTTAAAAAGAAGGGTTTATCTTATTCCAAGGAAATAAAAAATGGGGCACAAATTATGGCAAAGTCGATAATAGAAGGCTCATTCAATAAATAAGGTGAATATTGCCTGAGTAGGAAATAGGAAGTCTTATTTATAGTTGTACATTTCTTTAAGGAAACAAATAGCGAAAAGTACTTTCATGTCCCAAAACACTGTCAGCATCATCTTCTTTACTCAGCGCTGCTTCTGTAACATTTTCTTTACCGGAGAGTCTGTGTGATCTACTTCATGGACAATCTTTTCTACTTAGGCTTGTAGCGACAAACCCATTTTTTTAAACTAAAACATGCTTATCCATATACGTCATACATTCTTCTGTAGATTTTACATGGTTTACAGTTCTCGGATACCAGACATTGGCATAATGAGTAGAGTGTTCGCCAATGGCCCGGGAGACCTGTGTTCAATCACAGATCGAGTCATACCAAAAATGCAAAAAAATGGTAGTTGATGCTACCTTGCTTAACACTCAGCATTATAAAGTAAGAATCAAGGGTAAAGGGGAGCAATCCAGGGAAAGGAGTAGAGCCCTCCACTACACCTCGGTGTAGTAGCTATTGAAAAGGGAGCCTTCGGGTCACCCACGACTAAGGTCGCTAACTTTACTCACAGTTTTCGGCCACCAAAGATTTAATGACAGACATGTTGTTATATAATTAAGGAAATGATTAATTATATTAATCATTTTTCATTAATTATATTTTAATATTTAGTTTGGTAAGGCTTCGAACTACTCGGTGGTCTGGTTTAGGTGTTATAGTCAGACAGGCGCTTTCACGCCCCCGCGGAAAAAACATAACAATCATCATCTGTCATTATAAACTCACAGACAGGAAATGAGGCAAGAGTGAATTCATATTTACCAGGCAGGATATGATACATGTTCAATTTCTTTTTTAAGCGGAGTTTAACAGGTTTGAATTTTGAGTTTTCCTTCTCCTAGACTAGTTGCCTCACCAAGGATGAAGAACCCAGTCTGCCATACTATTTACCCATAGCTGGAGGGATATGATACTTAATTACTTCCAGCGTTGAGGTTCGAGTTCTGAAGCTTTGAGGAGTGGAGAGCCATTTCTTTGTCAGGTTCACTGATTCAAAGTGTTAATATTTGTCAGATCCACAGATGTTACCGCAGATGGTACCCTAACAGGTACTACTACTTCTGGTCAGAGTAGGCCTGATAACAACAAAGAAGTCATCCAATATCCACTCAGAACTAAAGAACTCGAGCTTCACCAACGGATGCGTTTTAGTGTCGTACCTAGGGCGTGGTGAAAGTGACATAAAATAATTTTTATCTTTATTCTCACCCTAAGGATAATATATATATATATATATATATATATATATATATATATTGTCATCCACAGACAGACTGTTTCAGTGTATCATAACTCTTCAGTGTGGTTAGACACGTAGGACCCTTGAAGCTGGGATCGAGACCCACCAAGTTTTACGTTAGACTTAGTATCAAACCACTTGGCCAACAAGCGTGCCACGTCAGCTAGGGAATCATAAGGTATTAAGTAGTAGCGTTTGTTTGATTACATTTTATACCTTACCGGATACCAGAGTACTCAATTCGTTCGAAGAGCTTTGCATTATATATATATATATATATATATATATATATATATATATATATATATATATATCACGTGGATATATGCTATGTCTCTGCACACACACTTTGCAAACTCCTCTCATTCTTACCATTATTCATTGCTTATAAAGTTGCTAAATTGCCCCATGAGATTTATGCTTCAATCCGGGTCCCAAACAATTCTGACACTTTAATGTTAAACAATCAAAACGGGTATTGTTGGCTATTATTCATCATCAAACTCAACAATATTGAAACACTGAAACTAAAAATATTAGAGTGAAGTCGCTGTGGCGTAATGGCTAAAGTGCTGTACGTTGGTCTCGAACTAAGTGAGTTCAAACTCCAGTCACGTTATTACACTCACTTTCGAACAAACACCCTTGGGAAAGGCATGAACCGCCTCATCCCTCCATTTATGGGTTGAATAGTATCATTGCTGTTCTTCTACAAGGATGACTTTGGCATTTAAAAATCCACAAATATTCAACTTCCATTAAACAAAGATAGAAAAACCAAAAATATGATTGCCCTGTCGGCGCAGGTGTAGTCCTCGTAGTGTTGTGGCTAACCTGCTGAATTGCAACATCGTAGTCAGCGAGTTCGAACTGTACTTGCGCTATTACTTTTACTTTCGTTTTAATACCTTTCCCCACCCCCAGCGATGGATGAAATAGTTCTGCTACTGTTCTTCAACAAGAATGGCTTTGATATTGAATAACTCATGAAGGTTGATATGCCAATTCAACAAAGCCGAAACCCTGTACGCGAGGCCTAGAATATTCTGACTGTATTTGTTACAGAGAGGAAAGACTTCCCCACCCCTTCGAAAAAAGGGTGTCATGAGCATGACACTAAACTTCATCTGATGGTGAGGCTTCGGTTCTGGAGAACTGTGGATTATTTCTTCATTGCAATTACTCCTAGGTCCACTCCGATAGTACCTCATACGATCGCATCAATTAGTCAAATAGATCGATTTTAAAATCATTCATATTTGATAGAACCATGTGCAAAAAAAATTCTTAAAAACCAGCTCCACAAAAATGTAAATACGAACATACAATATAGGCGATTCCCTAACCAATAGGCATAAAATAACTCCTGACTGATTGATACGCCATTAAGTCAAACAATCAATCAAACAAAAATATGAATGTATGGCACTACAAAAGTAAATACACTCTTTATATATATTTATGCAATTTTATTTTTGGTTACAGAAATTCGGTTTCGCTTTGGCTTCTTTGTTTAATGGCATATCAATCTTCATGGGTGATTTAATTCCGAAGCCAACCTTGTAGAAGAACAGCAGTGATACATTTTTGCCCTTAGCTGGGGGACTTAAGGGGTTTCATACCTTTCCTTAGGGCATTAATCCGAAAGTAAACGTAATAGCCCAACAGGAGTTCGAACTTACTACAATATCGCAGTTCAGATCATTAGCCACTCCACCATGGAGATAAGATTAGCATCTTGTAGAGTTTGGTAACAACTGGTTCCTTATGATGAATTTTGTCTGTATAATAGAATTTCTTTAAAATCTTGATATCTTTTAGTTTTCGAAAAAAATTGTCTTTCTTTTTAAAAAATTGTCTTTCTATTTAAAAAATTGTCTTTCTATTTAAAAAATTGTTGGAGGTTGTTGCTGTAGAAAATACTTTAATGTGAATAATACATAATTCTTCATATAAAATCGAAACAAACTTTTATTTTAACCAGTTGGTCCACAGAGCAGTAAATATCCAAATCAAACGTTGAAAACCATGGCTTGATCTACTGTAACATTTCACGGCTTATTCAATAAATTTAATTGAGCTGTTAGATTAAGAAAATAATTTTCGATGTCGTAAATTATGCTCAGTTGCAGTTGCAGTAATGAAACTGGTGTAGTAATTTTTTTCTGGAGGATGGCTACGTTTTGAAGATAAATTCAAGATGGCCGAAATCATGAAGTGGTGTCTCGTTTTGAGTATCAGTGGCTAAACTCGTGTACCAAGTTACCATTATGAACGGGTTATTGAACAAAGAAGCCGCCGAGATCTCGGGCGGATGAATAGTTTATGGGTACACCGGCGGTGGCATCACGAACGGAAATGCAACCGGATAAGACAGCCGGAAGCAGACGGTCACGTGATTGGTGCTTATTTTATTTTACTTTATTTATTGCTGTGATACTGAGGAGGACCTTCGATTCCATCATTCAAGATAAAGACCATCATGTCATGGAGGTCGTTTATTATTTTGTAAATGTTTGTGTAGGTGAATACATTCACGAGAGAGAGAGAGAGAGAGAGAGAGAGAGAGAGAGGGGCCAAAGAGGATGAAGTGCGAAACAAGAGTAAGAAAGAGTGAGTAAAGGAAAGAGAAGGATGGTTAAAAGAAAGAGGGTGGTGAGGGAAAGTGGATGAAACTGAGAGAGAGGGAGGGAGAGAGAGAGAGAGAGAGAGAGAGAGAGAAAGAGAGAAAGAGAGGTCATAAACAGTAGACGGAGGAAAGCGAAATAAAGGGAAAGTAAGAAAGTGAGAAAGACAGTGAGAAACGGTAAACGGCAGATAAAAAGAAGAGAAAGAAGAGCAAAATAGATGTGTGCATGTGAAAGAGAGAGAGAGAGAGAGAGCGGGAAAAGGGAAGAAAGAAAGAGTGTGGGAGAGAGAGAAAAAGAAAGAAAGACAGATAAACCGAACTGGATAGAAATCGAAATTAGTGGAAGGTGATGGAGTGACAGAGAGAGAAAGTGGAAGAAGGACAGATTAACAGAAGTGAGTGGATAGTGAGATAGGAAGTGAGTTGGTGAGAGAGTGAGAAGACATGAGAGAGAGAGAGAGAGAGAGAGAGAAAGAGAGAGAGAGAGAATTATATACATGGAGATAGTGAAACAGAGAAGCACAGATAGACAGAAGTTATACTAATACCCTTGGGAAAAGTATGAATCCAATTATTGGGTAAATAGTAGGACAGACTATATTCTTTGGAGGTGCCCGTGGTGTAATGATTATCGTCGTAGGAAATGAACACGGCGACACGAGTTCAAATCCTCGACGAGACTGGTTTCATTTCATATAGCACTAATACTCTTGGGAAAGGTATGAATCCAATTATTCTCCCTCAAGCTATGGGTAAATAGTAGGGCAGACTAGGTTCTTCAGCCTTGGTGAGGCAACTAGTCTAGGAGAAGGAAAACTCTGAATTCAAACCTGTTAAACTCTGCTTAAAAATTGACCTTGTGTCATATCCTGCCCGAGCGGAGGGGTTGGTAAATATGGATAGACAGAAGTTATACACCGAAATAAGAGTGAGGAGAAGAATAGAGAACCAAGAAAGATTTTTTTTTATTTACCGAAGTTAAGCAGTGATGAGCCTTCTCATTAATTAGATGGGTGACCCCTGAGTAACAACAAGTAGTGTAAAAGTAAGTAAAACTTAGTTAATGATCAGATCTTTTTTTATGAAGGTAAAGTGATCAAAAAGCAAAAGAGTAATGAACAAACGTTTAAACAGATTAATGTCCTGAGAGAAGAGAGATCACGTATATAAAGAGCACCTGAAAAGCAAATGAATATAGCGGGTAGTTACTCATTTATAGGACAGAAAAAAGGTTGATACAAAGCCAGCTTTATAAAAAATGAAGTGTATTCAGAAAGTATCGAGACTAAAACTGTATTTACCAAGACAAAAATGAACAATGAAAGAAACGTTAGTTTTCTTCAAAAGACGAGATGTGTTCAAGAAGTATTCAGACTGAAGCTGTATTTACCAAAGCATAAATGAACAAAAAATGAAGCGTTAGTCTTCTACAAAATAGTCCCCTTGACATTCTACACAATTATTCCAATGAGTTGTCTATTGGTCGAAATACCTCAGAAACTCCACATTTAATATGGTGTGAAGCTGTGCAATCATATTTCTGTAAATGCCCTGAATGTGCACAAATAAATTTGTCAGTTTATGGAACAAAAAAAAAAGCCACATAGAACTAGATATAGCTTATATGGCATGTTTTGCTCTTGTGTAATCTAGTGTTTCGCCCCAAACTACAATTCAAAAAGTATTGAGACTGATTTATTAATTTTATTTCAAATTAGTACTGATTTGATTCTGTTGCGGAACCGATAAGCACGTCGACCCCGCAAATGATTTAAGTTAAGCATGCTAGTAATGACAGCCAAAAGACAATGAGGGAAACAAAGGCGAGGTAACAAATACAACAAAGATGACAATTTATTGTCGTATTTACAAGGGTGTATGTAAAGTTCACGGTAGTTGTGTCTTCAGCTAGATAGTTGGTGTCGGTAACTGGTATGGTTGAAGTTGTAGAGAAGTTTCAGCTAGACGTTCGGTGCGGGTAGCTGACGTTGGTCGAGTCGTAGAGATGCAGCTGGACATTCGGTGCGGGTAGCTGACGTTGGTCGAGTCGTAGAGGTACAGCTGGATGTTCGATGCGGGTAGCTGACGTTGGTCAAGGCTGGTATATCGATGCCCCGGTTTTTGAAGTATATTGGATTAACCGGGGAGTCGATGTGGTTGCTAGCCCGTACAACGAGTCGTACGTGCGCTAGATGCTGCAATGCTAGGGCAGTCCGTACAGCGAGTCGTACGTGGACTGGATGCTGCATTGATAGAGCGTCGTGATCGAACTTGATGTTTGCAGCTTGGTCGCGTAGAGTCGAGCGAGCGTGGTGACTAACTTAACCGTGTTTTAGTACTACGGCCCAAGTGAACGGACAGGGAAACCGTGGTTAAGGTTTGCCAGGCCTTAGCACATACGAAGTCGAGCGAGCGAATCGATGAAGCTAGGGCTTTGTCGTACCCCTAGCTGTGCGGACGTATCGGAGACGGTAGCTATGGCTTTGCCGTGCCAAAGCTGTGCTGACGTATCGGAGACGATTTTCCGTGCCAAAGCTGTCCGCTATCGAGCGAACAGGCCAGGAGGCCGCGGCTATGATTGGTGGTACCTTAGCGCTGAGCAGATAGGGAAGCGGTAGCTAATGGCTAACCCGTGCCCTTAGCGCTGCGCAGCGAAACGGACGAACGGACAACGAAACCGACCGAATGGTTAAGACCGGATGGTCTTAGAGTCCTCTTCGTGTTTGTCTCCAGGCTGTTTGCTTCGACGAGTCTGTAAGGGCCGTCAGAGATACTCCGACCCGCAGAAATTGACCTCTAATGGCCATTAAAAGGACCTTTTTGCATATCTACGTGATGGAAAAGTGAATACGCCCACGAGTGGGATTCAGCCTTGAGGCAAGCTGAATGCGACCACGAAATGTAGGATTCTGCCTTGGGAAGCCTCGCTCTGAGAGCGGGCTTCTGAAAGCTTCGTAAAACAAACCCAATTTTTTTGCCGCTGAAGCCTTGTTATATTAAGGGAACGCTACGTCACTCTGCTGGGCTACGTAAATAGAAAGTTCTATAAAAAAAATGGGCGTAGAAATAAAGTCCTTCTTTCGCCTGACATAGGCTACCGAATATAATTCATTCCATTTTAATAGAGTTACTTTTGACAGATGTGTTCTGTAAATGTTATAAAATGAAGTTTATTGCATTTTCGTAGCTGTAACTGCAGGTCAGGGTCGTAAAAGGCTTCGTCATTTTCGGTCGTAGCCGGATGTTGTGTTTGTAGGGGTGAGTAATCCGATCTGTTTATGTTTGTGAACGGGTCGTGACAATTCTGCTTGATTTCGTCTTGATGTCTAGACATCATTACTTTATTATAGAAGTTGCTCAGCTGAACACATGCCTTAATTTAAATTTTGAATTATCAAATCTAAAAAAATTAAAGTTTCAGTCTCGATAATTTTTGACATAAATATATAGTCGTATAGACAAACGTTGTATAAATGTCACACACACACACACACACACACGCACACACACACGCACACACACACATATATATAGAGAGAGTGTCTCAATATACGTGGGACCCATGTGACTGCTAATAACTCAACTAATAACAATGTGGTGTTCTTTTTATTTCAGATTTGAAAATAGTATACTATAACAACAAT
The DNA here is from genome assembly GCA_963585895.1 of Sepioteuthis lessoniana. Classification (NCBI taxonomy): domain Eukaryota; kingdom Metazoa; phylum Mollusca; class Cephalopoda; order Myopsida; family Loliginidae; genus Sepioteuthis; species Sepioteuthis lessoniana. The sequence continues at coordinate 32,800,432 of OY757935.1, forward strand.
TAATTTTCGATCAAAATGCCTTGGACAAAAGAGGAAAAATATTTTGCGTTACTACTTATTTGGAGACAAAATCATTCAAAACTATCTCAAAATAGACGCAACCCATTAATATGATAATGATTTATTACTGAGACAAGAAACTAAAAAAAAGATCGCATATCCTGGAAGCTGATATAACGATAATTAAAAAAAAACATTGATTTGATGTCTCAAGCTCAAAGGATGCATTTTTTACAGGACATGTTCCAAATGACTGCCATTGCACTTGTCTCAGTAATAAATCATTATCATATTAATGGGTTGCATCTATTTTGAAACATCCTATATAAGTTGGCCGACGTTATCGTTATAGGAAATGGAGAAATCCATAACGAGAATGTTTCTGTTTCACGCAAATGCCATTGGAAAAGCATGAATCTATTTTTCTACTCTCAGCTATGGGTAAATAGTAGAGCAGACTATGTTCTCTAGTACAGCTGGCACAAGAAGAAAGAAAGAACAGCAAAATCCACAAAATTACATCTTTTTTCTTTTTTCTTTTTGATTCTTGTTAACACTTGGTCAGATCGGAATTCATCATCATCATCATCATCATGTCGTGCCGCTAGCACGGATATCCCTGACCCTCTCTCTCCACTTCTCCCTATCATTCATCGCTTTTGGCAGGTCTTCAGGGTTACATCCCGTATCCTCACATAGCTGCTGTATGTACATTCGAGCTGGTCGTCCTGCTTTTGCTTGGCCATATGCGGGGGTCCATAGGAGTACATCACTGATGAGTTCGTCCTTGCTTCTCAAGCAGTGTCCTGCGTGTCTGGTTCGTCTAACTTGTATAGTTTTCGTGATGGGAGGCTAGTGGCCGTATAGTTGGTGTCTTGCGGGATGTTGTCGCCAGAACTTGTTCAATATCTTAAAATCACAAAGAATTCTGGTTTGTGCATATATCATTTGTTAGTATAGTCCAATTTTAATCTCTTGCACAATTTCCAGTGGATCACCTTTCCCGCTGCCCCTTGCCTAGTCTTCTTGTATTCCTTTAGTTATAGTTTGTTACATTCACTTACGTGATTGTTTAATCACGTTTAATCAGTCACCACATAAACTACACTTGCTATTCGTTTTGATATAATTGGTTTTTATGGCATTATTTTGTACTGCTATTAAAAGAGATTCAGGTTCTTCTTTAAGGTTTCCTCTTCTTAGCTATGTCCTGGTCATATCGTGTGCAATGTCCTCAGTTTGTTGCTTGAAGTATCCATACAGTTGTTTTCTTCCAACTTTTATTTTCTAGATTTTGTTGTTTTACTCTTTGGCCTTCTGTTGCTATAGTTGTTACTGGCTGCTGTAATCAGTCATTCTTTGCTCTTTTGGGATATTCCTCGATTTCCTGAATCGTTTTATCTGCGCAATCATCAATACTTGGTGGTCCTCCTTTTTCTCATCCTCTTCCTTCTTTTATAAATACATTGAGCATTACTAAATATAAAACTTTAAACGAAGTTTGAAATCAATAAGAAAAAAACTATTTCAAAGAAACGTACTCGATTGATATTCATTTGGGCTCAGAGACCAGCAATTTTCGCTCTAATAATGCCATCAGGACTAATTATATCAAAACGAATTGTAAACGTCGGTTATGAGGTGACAGTGATTAAACAGTTAATAAGAGAATTCAGCAAACTAGCACAAAAGAGTCCAAGACAAGGCTTAACTGAGAGGGAAAGGTGATCTACTGGAATTGTGCAAGATGTTGTATAGCGGATTTGGTGATCTCAATAATAACAGCACAGATACGAACGAAACATTTTTTTATAAATATATCTCTCATTTTATTCTCTAAAGGGTCCACCGTTTGTTGTTAGTTGAGAGATAGATGGAGAGAGATATACTCAGAGAGAGGACATTCCCATATCTTCTTCCAGGAGCCAGGGGGTGCCAACGCTTGCACCCCCTTGCAAGCCGAGACACCTCTGATCGGCTGCGTGTCCCTCGCTCGACTGCGAATCTCACCCTCAGTCTAAATCTGACCGCGTGGTTATCACGTGTTCCCCTTCCGGTTACACATCTGTTCGATCCGAGTGCCACGACGCGCTGTCATCTTCCTGTTTACTAATCAAAATGTGATAGCTTGCCAAAGCACACGGGGTCACTAGGAACGAACCGAAAATCCATGTCATATGTTATATAACACAAGAGATTAAAATTGGACTATACTAACAGAACTTTAAACAAAGTTTGAAATCAATAAGAAAAACTATTTTAAAGAGACGTACTCGATTTATATTCATTTGGGCCTTGATATCAGCAGTTTTCGCTGCTGTCATTTCAAACCATAACCCTTGAAAAAGGTATTAATCCAACTAGTCTCCCTCCGGCTACGGACAAATAGTAGGGCAGACTATCTTTTAAATCTTGATATGACAACCAGTCTAGGAGATGGAAAACTCTGAATTCAAAACCATTTTTAGACCTGGAGAGGGATGGGTTCCGCCAGGCAATTTGTGTCCAAGACACGCTACATGAGTTGCACTCGCACGACCAAACCTGGTTACGGGACAAATGACAATATGAAACCATCCAATTTTTTAAGATAAAAAATATTTACTCTTTATCAGTATCAAAATATAAGTGTTGTTTTTTCTTTTTCTTTTTCTTTTTCTTTTCTTTTTTTTTTTTTTTTTTTTTTTTTGTACTCTCCGTGAGATATGTACTTTATTCCTTCTTTTTTCCATTGTTAGAAACACAGTTTAGAGTAAAGTATTATAGGTAAGTATTTCAGACAGCATTTACTTGTATCTAATCATTGTTGTGATTAGATATAACGCTGCATGCCACCGGAGAACGTGTAAACAAATGAGAGACATCAAATAAATGTCCACTTTAGCGACATCGATTACAAGAAAAATCGCTGACAATGAATGAATTTGCAGAAATGTGCGCGCTTTTTCTTTCTTTTTTGTGTATGTAGGGGAGCGGGTCTTTTCAACCGTTGAATAAAAACACAAAAGCAGTGATGTATGTTGTACCTCACATTTTTCTTGATCAAATTGATTACCTCTGTGATTTTCTTTTTAATTCTGAATGTTCTTATTTTGAAATACACATATACATAAAGTCTCGTAAAAATACGTTATGGGCACTAACTAACATGGACCTTTTCGTTCAAATTACTACACCTGATTTTTAAAAAAATCCAAAAAATCAGATAATTATCCGATTTCAATGAAATTTTCAGCGTTCATTCATAAATGAAAGATTTTTATAACGTATAAGTTATTTATTAAAAAAGAATAGCTGATTTTTTTCAGGCCATTTAACTTACCCCACACTAACAAATATTCTAACATAATTTTTTTTTCTTCATCACTAATATTTCTCTTTTATCAATCAGTCTACACGATATTTCCTCGATTTAGCTATGTTGAGTGAGGACGAAACCGATCAGTTAGTTGATCACTTTTTCTTTCATTCTTTTTTCTTTTTTCCTTTTTTGGCTTTTTATGCTTTTAGTCCCATCATGACTAAGACTTTGGATCTGTTTGTTGCATTAATAAAATTTTGTACACCGAAAAATATCTTTAAAAATTAATTATATATGCGATATTATTTTGCTTTAATACTGATAATTATGATGCTACTTTCTTCGAATAAAAGTAAAATTCAACTTTAAATTATAACTTTTTTGATTAGTTCTAACGCAAAAAAAGTGCGCAAATTTGTTAGTACCTGTATATAGGTTTTTTCAGCGCTGTAATATATTAAATAGTGGCGCTCGTAATGTAACGGTTATTGCAACCTGAATTCAAATCCTGTACAAGACTGTATTCCTCAAGTCTGATATTTTCACGAAAGGCATGAATCCAACTATTCTCTCTCCATCTATGGGTGAATAAATAGCAGGGTACACTGGACTCTTTGACCTTAGTATGGTAAAAAGTCTAAGAGTGGGAAAACTGAATTCAACACGACTTGTAGACCTGGAGAGGAATTGGCTCCACCAGGCCATTCCTAACCAAGACATTCTGTATGAGTTGCAACTCCACCACCAAACCAGATTACGGGACCAGTGTAATGTAATATATTAAAATTATTTAACACACAGACACGCATATATATATATATATATAGTTCTCTAGCGAAGAAGTAATCGTGTTGCTATTAGCGCCTTTGCAAGTCTCTTCGTATTTGAATTGAGATCTCGGCGGCCGTTGAACGGATGTATGTAAACAATTGTAATTGTGATTCATAACCGTTTAAAATGTACTTCGTAGCTAATATCTCCTCGTAGCTAAATGGTTAGAAGCTTTGGCTTGGCGTTTGAGTCAACCAGGTTTCGATCCCAGCTACGGGGAGATACTGTCTAGCCACACTGATGAGTTCTGATAGAACGAAACAGATCTGTCTGTGGATGACTATATATATATATGTGTGTGTGTGTAAGAGGATGAGTCAAGAATTAATGTCATTTTCTTTAATACAGGAATAATTGCCGACGCAGGAACATGTATCATACATCAGAATGGTCCTCAACGAATTACATCCCTCCTCAACATAGACATCGTTTCTCTCAATAGCAGTGTCCTACCTTCGAATGAGGGCATGTATCCCTACCTCATAAAATTTTGTTGACTGTTCTTTGAGCCACTTCATCACTACAATTTTCACTTCCTCGTCATTGGCATAAAGTTTCCTCTTAAATCCTCTTTCATGGGGCCGAAGAGATGATAGTATGAGGATGCGGTAAATTTGTCTACCTGATTAAAGTGATTGTCTCCCCCTGTCTTGATGCTCGTGTGTGGTCGAGCATTGTCATGCAGAAGGACATTATTGATTGGAAAGACTTCAGACTATCATCACTGACAGTATAAATGACATAGCGTTTTTTTAAAACAAGATTCCTAATATGGGTAGCCAGTTGGTTGCGATAATATACATATATATGTATTGCATACAAGAAGTGCGATAAGAAAAGTAGCTGGACTCAATCTTTGACGTCTTTGTTTTATTATTTTAAAATCTAAAATCTAAAATTCAAACGAAAATATGTACAACCTAGTCGACTGGGGTTATAGAATATACCGACTGCATTATTGCGGAGGGGTAAGACTCGGTGTAGTATTGAAAAGGGAGCCCTCGGGTTGCCCTCGAGTCACCCTTGATTATGGTTGACCAACTTTTTCTTAATAACAGTGTGTGTATGTGTGTGTGTGTGTGTGTGTGTGTGCAAAAGTTCACATTGCCTTTTTTATGAACAAGAAACTGAATACACAGTTCAAAGTCGGCTTTCTCGCAGTGAAGTTTTTCACTAAACTTACCTATATAAACATATGGAGGGGATGAAAGAGAGAGTAGAATATATTGAGAGAGAGAGATAAATATTTATCAATGAGGAGATACTGAAAAGTTCTCAATCCATCAGAGAAGGGAATGACCGAGAGCCTTAAAACATATATGCCATTTCACATATTCATGCTGCAATTCAAAAGTTTCTTTGTCAGTAAGATAGATTGATAGAGATATGAAAATACTTGCATAGATAGGGATAGAGACAGTGAGTGTATATGTATGGTTGGTTGGTTGGTTGGTTGGTTGGTTGGATTTTATGGAATATCAACCTTTGTAGATTATTCAATGCCAAATCTATTTTTATACAAATAATTAGTTCTATTTTAAACAATTCAGTTTAGCATGAGTACACAGTTTAATTGTCAAAAACATTTCTACTTAAAGCTATTCTGTTTAGTTAAACAGTTCTAATTCAACCAATTCACTTTAATATAAGTACAGATTTTGTCAAACAGTTCTATTTCAAAAAATTCAGTTTAACGTAAATAGTTTCAATGTCAAAAACAGTTCCATTTCAAAGAATTCAGTTTAGCATTAGTACGCAGTTTACTTGTCAAAACAGTTCTATTTCAAGCAGTTTAGTTTAGCATAAGTACGCAGTTTAGTTTTATTTAACCCATAGATAGGACCCTATCAGGTGCTACCACTCCGGGCCAGAGTGGACCTGGGAGCGATGGCAATTAAGGGGTGCTCTGCATTCCTCAAAGCTCCACTATTACTGGAACCTCACCATCAGATTGTTTAATATCATATCTAGGACACTCGTTGTGGTAGGGGTTTTATCCCTCTGAAGAGGTGAAGTCCGTGTATTCAACTGGCCCAGCTGACTGGGGAAGTATATATATGTGTTTCCAATATTTATGCTTCTTTATAGAGTTACATACAAATGTACGCGTACGAAATGGTGCTGAAAAGTTCACGGTCAACGAAGAAGGGGATTAGTTTTTTATGTATATATTTAATTGATTTTTTAAAAGATTTAATTATTTTATTTATTTATTTATTCATTTTTTTAGTGGAATAGTTTTAAAGAAACTTGAGAAACGATGTACCAGTGGTGTCAAACAACGGGACTGTGTGGAAGAGCATGTATGTTTCATACCTCCCTTCTTAGCCGGGCTGAGAACTTTTCACCATAAACTCCTCCGTATATAGAGAGAAGGCTACAAAAAGACATATCGAAATCAACTGAACCAGATCGAGAGATAGATGTGTGTGTGTGTGTGTGTGTGTGTGTGTGCGTATGTGTGCGTGCATGTCTTGTCTGTCTGTTAGACAGACAGACGAAGAGAGAGGCAGAGGGTGAGAGAGAAATAGACAATTATTTTCAAGTCCGTAATAGTAAGAAAGTGTGTACAGACGGACACACGAACAAATTGCCTCAATCGAAAATCCATTTTCCATCGCTGATTGCTTTTCGGTGGACTCCAATCTTTTAGGCTCAGTTCGTGCTGATCGGAATTGGAAAATGCGATAATGACTGTGATCTTAGCCTCCAGCCAATTTCGGGCCACGTAAATTGGACAATATGAACTGACCATAGTTGTCTTGAGTAGTCGTTGGCCATGCAATGAATGAAAGGTTTTCATCTACCACGTCGAGCATACCACTAGGATTCAAAATATCGCTACCAACAGCACTTACCACTGTGGTCATCACCACCATTGCTAACACTATAAAACATTGTTGATATTACTACCACTGACATCTTCAGAGGAAGAAAAAATCAAACAATCTCAACCATCAACAGCAGACATTTTGTCTACCAATATCCAAGCTGTATTCATTATATGATCATTCTCCATCCCCCTCTCTCTCTTCCTCTCTCTCTCTCTCTCTCTCGCTCTCTCAATATATATATATATATATATATATATATAAAGTAAAAATAATGCAGGGTAAAATTTCTAGACTCTGAGTTTCACGTTTATGATCATCAGGTAAACTGGTAATTCACACGTCTGACTTATTCATTTGAACAACTGAACTATAAAATTCTGGGTCATATGTTTTTAATCTGCCTTACTTTTTACTATTTCTACAACTTATATATATATATATATATATACAATTGAATATCTTGTGATACTTCTTTGTAGTTTTGTCGATTGAGCATTGTAAATATTTTACGAATTAGAGGCACTTAAAAGCGCTAAATTTTAATCGTTATATATATATATATATATATATATATATATATATATATATCATCCTCATCATCATCATGTCGTGCTGCTAGCATGGATATCCCTGACCCTCTCTCGCCACTTCTCCCTACCGTTCATCGCCTCTGGCAGGTCTTCAGGGTTACATCCCGTATCCTCACATAGCTGCTGTATGTACATTCGAGCTGGTCGTCCTCCTTTTGCTTGGCCATATGTAGGGGTCCATAGGAGTACATCACTTATGAGCTCGTCCCTGCTTCTCCGGCAGTGTCCTGCATGTCTGGTTCGTCTAACTTGTATAGTTTTCGTGATGGGAGGCAGGTGGCCGTATAGTTGGTGCTTTGTGGGATGTTGCCGCCAGGACTTGTTCAATATTGCTCGCAACATTCTTGTGTAATTGCCGTCTAGCTTCTTCTCTAGACGTTTTGTTAGCGTCCAAGTGGTGCATCCATACAGCAGTATCGACACGACCGCTACTTGGAAGAAACTGCGTTTCATTTCATCGGTCAGGTCTAATTTCCATATGATCGATAGCTTATCGATTGCTGTCCATGCTTTCGTTAGCCGCGTGTCGATGTCTTTTTCTGTTGATGAGACACTGCTTTCTAGGTAGGTGAATTTGTCTACCAGTTTCAGAGAGGTTCCGTCTAGTATGGAAATGTCGTCTGCTTGATTAAAGCACATATATTCAGTTTTGTGTGCATTGACATGGAGGCCAATGCCTGCGGCGGCTCGTTCTAAACTATACAGTAGTGTTTCGGCTTGTCTGGGCGTATTTGCCAGTATTGCTATGTCATCGGCGTAGTCGGCGTCGGTAATTGTTTTTGCGGGGTACTTTCTGCTTTTCTTGTCAGCTCGAAGCCGTTTTCTCTGATTTTATCGATCGATGTTCTAAGCACGTAATCTAGGCAGATGATAAAGAGGTATGGGGCTAGCGTGTCCCCTTGTAGTACTCCTGCTTCGAAGTATTCTGTGTCTCCATCCGGTGAACGTACTTTCACTTTGGTGTTTCTATAGAGAATCGTTATTGCTGCTACGGTTTCTTTTGGTAGGCTGTAAGCTAGTAGGATTTGTTCCATCTTCCCTCTGTGAATGGAATCGAAGGCATTGGTAAAGTCGACAAATAATAATGTCGCCTGTAGGTTTTTTGCCCGAACGCCTTCAAGGATTCTACGGATGGTCAATATTTGTGAGGTCTTGGATCTATTTCTTTGGAAGCCATTTTGGTTTTCCAAAGGATGTTGTCGATTTGGGGTTCTATGCGGTTTCGTAGTAGGGCATTGTAAATTTTGGCTGCTATGGATGTAAGCGTTATACCTCGGTAGTTCTTGGCTAATCTGAGGTCGCCCTTTTTAGGGAAGGGGAGGATGCATTCCTTTATCCATCTGTCTATCATATTTTGATTATAGACTGCGTTGCATTGTCGGAGCAGTATGTCGTCGAATTGGCTGGTCTTCCATACTTCTGGGGGAATCTCGTCAAGCCCTGCAGCTTTCAAATTTTTAATTTTTTTATGAATAGAGTCGAGTTCTTCTTGCGTGAACGGTCCTAGTTTAATGTCCAATTGTTTACTAATAAATATATATTTACTGAAATTAATTAAAAGGCCTGTCTGTGAGGCTAATAATGCGCTGACTGTATCCACTGCTGAGAGATAAGACTATCAATAAAAGAGTTGTCTTTGTTATGACACTAAACTGGTGGAGAGGCTTCCTCTTTGTGGCTCTGGGGAGTGTGGAGTACCCCTCCATTGCTATTAATCCCAGGTTCACTCCGACCTAGAGTAGTAGTAACTGTTAGGGTCCCATCTATGCGTAAAATAGATCTGGTTGAAAACTATTTGTATTGAATAGGAATACTTGATTATCATATGAGTGTATGTTAAAAATAGAAATATCAAACAGCGCAAAAAATGTAAATATACAATAAACGTACAATAAATGTAAATATACAATAAATGTACAATAAACGCCATTTTCTAACTTCTAGACATAAAGTAACCCTAGATTTGACATGAAGTCGCATCAGACGAAGTTTAATGCAGAACTTTAAAAAAATCTTCAGATAGAACTTTATTGGCCACTGAGGAAAGTTTCGACGTTCCGTTTTGAAAGTGTACTCCTCATCGAGAAGTGTTCTCTAACAATAAGCAAGTAGGAAGCCGTGTGGCTAAAAGAAGTTACTGGCTATTATATATTTATAGTGGGGTGGAAGCCACGCTCAAATCGAGACTCATGCTCGACCATTACAAGAATGCTTGGTCCACTCATCATTCCCTAATAGAGGCACCTCAAATTCCGAAAAACCAGGGAAATATCGTTTTTTATAAAAAAAATTTAAAACCTAAATTAAACTCCCTCTTAAAAACCCTCAAAACATCTCCCCAGCAATGGGTTAAATATTATCACTACTGATCATCTACAAAAATGACTTTGGCATTATATATAATGCTAAAAATTGCCATTAAACAAAGAAGCCAATAAACAAGATTGCCATTAAAAAAAAAAGAAGCCAATAAACAAGATTTCCATCAAATAAAGAAGCCATTAAAAAGATTGCCATTAAACAAAGAATCCAATAAACAAGATTGCCATTAAACAAAGAAGCCAATAAACAAAATTCCAATTGAACAAAGAAGCCAATAAACAAGATTGCCATTAAACAAAGAAGCCAATAAACAAAATTCCAATTGAACAAAGAAGCCAATAAACAAGATGGCCATCAAATAAAGAATCCAAACCAAATGACTAGAATGATGAAAATTAATAAAATTAGTTCAGATATTTAGTTTACAATTCTTTTGGATATTTTTATTTAGCATTTAATATTTTTTATCACTTAAAGTATTTGGACTATTGTCTCCACCTTCATTGTTATATTCCCAACGCTTCGGCAGATACATCCTTTGGACTTCTTTAGGTGTTCATGTCGAACTCAAGGTTTTGTGCAGGTTCCCGAGTTCGACAGAAAACACCTGAAGAAGGCCGAAGGGCACATCAGCCGAAACGTTGTGAATATAATTCGAATACTCTAAGTGCAAAAGATTACAAGCTTCATATCTAAAATATTGACACATGATATTTGATATTTCATTTTGATATTCTGTCGATCGTTTTATAAAAAATTTTGAGGTTACTCAATTAATTGATTGATTGATTAATATTTTATTATTTTTTATTCTTATTCTTAGTTTTTATTTCTTTATTCTTACTCTTTATTTTTATTTCTAACTATTTACTTTCTGTATTTGGGGTTAATCTATATCACAGTGGTGATGAAGGGAGAAAGAAGAAAAAGGAATTGACCATGTTTAACAAACTATAAAGTGCCAATCCTGTACATATTTGTCTACATCAGGCCTTCCCCTACAGACAAGCCTGTCATGACAAGGTCATCTCCAAATAAAACAAACCAAAATAAAACCAATTCCTATCCAAAAATTGGAATCTTAACAACCATATCTGTATTTAAACATCAACTTAAAATTTCTGTCTGAAGTACCAGCTTGAAAGTGTTAACAAAAAAATAACTGAAAATAGAGAGGAAACAACGTGTTTTCGAAAAAAAAATTCATATTAAACAACATTATAAACCGTAATAAGAAAAACTTCTTAAAATAAAAACAAAATGCTGTGAATTTTAGCAATATAAAGATAATAATTTTAGATTTCTTGACAATGTACAAATCTTACATTCATCTTAATGATAGGAGAAAATTTGTTTCTATTCAGTTGACAGACAAATATTGATTGATTTTAATGTTATGTCAACTCGTCCAGGGTTATTTTATGCCTAGGGTTAGGGAATCGCGTACATTCTACATTTATATTTATGTTTTTATGTAATTGTTTATTATTATCTCCATTGGAGTTTTTCACATCAGCGTTAGCTGATGGTCTTTCACTGAAGTTTGGGTGACAGCAAGTCTCCTCAACTCTCCAGGACTCTTCTCAGTATTCTGGCCGTTCTCAATGATGTTGTTGTTTTGGATGGTCTGCACTCGTCCGCCAACTTCCATGTCCTCCAGTCCCTTTAGTAATCCTTTAGTTACTGTACCAAAAGCACCAATCATAATTGGTATAATTGTCACCTTCATGTTCCACAGTTTTTTCAATTCTCTAACAAGGTCAAGGTATTTATCCTTTTCTTCATATTCTTTCAGTTTTATTCTGTGGTCAGCCGAAACAGCAAAGTCGACAATTTTGCAAATTGGCCGAGATTGAACCGGACATTGGCCTAGCGGTTAGAGTGTTCGCCAATGGCCCGGGAGACCTGGGTTCAATCCCAGGTCGAGTCATACCAAAGACTTTAAAAATGGAACTTGCTACCACCTTGCTTAACACTCAGCATTATAAGGTACGGTTCAAGGGTAAAGTGGAGCAATCCAGGGAAAGGAGTAGCACCCTCCCCTTGGTGTAGTAGCTATCGAAAAGGGAGCCTTCGGGTCACCCTCGACTATGGTCGCTAACTTTACTTTACTTTTATGTGATCTGTCAGTACGTCAAAGTCCCATAGGAGTTTACGTGTGTCATTTTCTAGGACAGGTGCTGGGTTGTGCATATACCATTTGTTTGTATGGTCAAATTTAAATTTCTTGCACATCTCCCAGTGGATCATCTTGCCCACCCAGTCGTTTCTAGTCTTATACTCCTTCTGTGCTAATTTGCTACATTCGCTTATAATGTGATTGGTTGTTTCATCTCTGTCACCGCATAGCCTACATTTGCTATTTTGTTGCGTCTTATCAATTCTCCTTTTGATACGATTGGTTCTTATTCATTTAATTTTGCATACGGTCCTATCGAATAGGAATAATTTTCAAAAAAGGCTACTCCACACTTCCCAGATCTCTAGAACTGTAGCCTCACGATCAAATTCAATTTAGTGTCATGATCAAAAAACCCTTTTTTGTTGGGAGTTTTACACCTTTAGGGAGATATAGTCAGCAATTCTATGCTTCGCCGACAGAGTGTAGACAGACAAAGAAGTTAAATATAGAACTAAAAAAACTTTCAGACACAAATTTACTGGACACATATAAACGTTTTAACGTTTTTTTTAAAAATATTCCTCTTTTAAAAAGTGTAGTTCTCATCGAGAAGTGTTATCAAGTAGGAAGCTGTGTTGCTAAAAGACGTGAATAAAGAAACTATATAATTTAGATTTTCCATACTTCAAAAGAAAAAAATTAACGAATTTTTTTTCTCGCTAAAATATTCACATTTAATTAAATGTTACTAATTAGATTTATAGATAGTTGTTCAAGATGGAGATATAAAAGCAATTATATAATGTTCTTTGCTTAGGACGAACAATGCAGACAAGAACAATAATACTCCAATCGATAAATTTCTTAACCGTCACCCACTTATACTTAAAAATGCTGTGAAATTTTCTAAAGAACAATATTAACTTTATAAGATACTCTTCAAACTCTGGTGTATGCTGCCTGTCTGGTCAGACTCCTGTTATAAACTAAATGTCACCACTCTAACCCCGAAGAATTAAATACTTCGATGGTATTTGTCGAGCGACACTAGGCCTTTTTTAAAGGTGGGTTCAGGCGCTGGGCCGTACCCATATACACCCGGCATCCCCCAAAATGCCTTATTGAGATGTCTTTCTCCTTAGAGGGCTTCCCATGATTAGTTCACACCTGACACTTTCGCATTTCCATTGTTCAGATTTACTCTCACTGTCACTATGATGCAGACCCTCATAGCTCTTATTCGTCAGGGTGTTTCTGTTCGTTTCATCGTGTTATATAACAGAGATATCTTCTGCTTTACAAATACATTTCAAACCAACTCACCAGCAAAATAAATACATAGATAAATAAATAAAAACACCACGAGCATCTATTTCAGTTGAAAAAAGGTAACATTAACCGGATGTTTTCAAAACGATAGCTTATAACAAAATAAATAAAACACGTCATTGCGCAGCTAGGTTCCGCGCATCCATCTGGTGGAAGTGTAAAAATAAATCCACAATTTAAAAAAGCCTTCTTTTAACTAATCATGAATTTTAGCGCCAAAATTTTTTAGAGCCGATTCGATCCCATACATGGCTATAAAAGGTCAACATTAGGTCACAAACGAGCAGTCGACAGGGGACTGCTATTAAAGAGAATCGTCACGCGTCACATTTCTGACAAGATCAAATACCGCTAATGTTCTACTAACCCACATCTCAATCAACACACCAGACAACCAAGTACCTGGCGTTTCTTCCTCAAGACCAAGACCGTTCATAGCCTACCGACATACGCCTCACTACTGTGCCAAGCCAGCCAAGAACAACTTATACCCACTCACCTCCTGACCCTTTTCTGGTGGAAGAAGAGAATCTATATCTTTTCTAACCTACCAACTTCTATTTACTTAAAATAAACGAAATTAAATCCAATCCTCCCCTCCGTTGTCTTTTGCGATCATACGCTTGTCTATAACAATACCAAGCACTCTCGCGTTCCTATTGGTCAGATTTATCTTATTGCTACCATGAAGCAGGGTTTAAAGCAACGGCATTTGGGTGTTCCCCAAAATATTTCTTTCTTTTTCTTATCTGACTCAGCTGTGTCGGAAGAGTGAGAAATTCATCAGCTTACTTCCAGGTGGTCCCTACCACGTAGCACCTCCCCTCTCAGCTAAAAAGGAATAAGGAATGGTTTCATTACCCGGTGCCTGATGTACCTCTGATGGGTAATGCCGATGGAACAGAATCAATTTTTGCATCTCAAGACGCTTACTTCATTAACGGCACCCCTATATTAAACCGACCTTGAATCATATTTTGACTTCGTGGGAAGTCAAATAAATTCTAATTCTTCCCTTTTTACCTTACTTTCTCCTTTATCTCCAAAAGACAACTCTTTATTCATTTTCTGGTATTTGTGAAAATTTATTAGCTTTTCACCATAAAAATTCAGTCGTCAGTTTGGCCAGAGTTCACCTCTGACCCCATTCCCCTAAATTGCGTTTTTGCCAGTGTCTGGGTTAGATTGCTATTGTCTTGCTATATGCCGTCAACTTCTTAGTGACAGGTCATCCATGACAAATGTGGTCCCAAACCCGTGGCCTTTTTTTTCAGTAGTTTTCTACCATCAAGTACAATACTCAAATTACTATTTTTATCAAACACAATCATCTTCCTGAGAATTCCAGTCTGTTTTTAGATTGATTTTCTTAAAAACAATCTTTTCTAAAAAATAACAAGATGACTAATTAACCCCAGTTGTTTTTACCATAGCGATCACTGTTCCTTTTAGATTGCCTTTCAAAAACAACTTCTCGAAGAATCATAGAATATTATTTAATTAACTCCGGTCGTTTGATATTAACAACCGTCAATCCTTCCATGGGGATTTGCTCAGTAAGCAATATTTATTGTGCTAATAGGTAGAGAGATAGACAGATAAAGACGAAGAAGAAGAAAGTGAAAAAAGAAGAAAGAAAACATGGAGAGAGAGAGAGAGAGAGAGAGAGAGAGTTAAACAGGAAAAAAGGGCAAGTTGCAAAGAGATCTGAAAGAAAGAGAAAGTTAAGAAAGAGAAAGTGAAAAATAAATCACAGGAAAGAGAAAAGTGAAAAAAAAGAGAAAGCTAAAAAAAATAAAAACAAAGCAAAGAGAAAGTGAAGAAAGATAGAGTGAAAAAAGAAATCAAAGAAAAGCGAAAAAGAAGAAAGAGAAATGAAAAAAAGAAGTCAATAGAAAGAGAAAGTAATGAAAGAAAAAGTGAAAAAAAAATCAAAGAAAAGAGAAAAAAGAAAGTAAAAGTGAAAAAAAAAATCAAAGGAAAGAGAGAGAGAAAAAAAAGAAAGAGAATGTGAAAAAAGAGACCAAAGGAAAGAGAAAGTGAAAAAAAGGAAAGTGCAAAAACCAGGGAAAAGAGGAAAAGAAGAAAGGGAAAATGAAAAAAGAAATCAAAGGAAAGAGAAAAGGAAGAAAGAAAAAGCGAAAAAATAAAACAAAGAAAAGAGCAAGTGAAGAAAGAGAAAATGAAAAAGAGATAAAAAAAGAGAAAAGGGGAAAAGAGAAAGTGAAAAAATAAAACAAAGGAAAGAGAAAGTCAAGAAAGAAAAAGTAAAAAAGAAATCAGAGTAATGAGAAAGTGAAAAAAGATATCTAAGGAAAGAAAAAAAGGAAGAAAGAGGAAGTTAAAAAAAAATAAAAGGAATGAGAAAGTGAAGAAAGAAAAAGTGAAAAAAGAGATCAAAAGAAAAAGAAAAATAAGAAAGAGAGGGTGCAAAGAGAAATCAAAGGAAGGAGAAAGTGAGAAAGGAGATCAAAGGAAAGAGAAAGTGAAGAAAAAGTGAGAAAAGAAATCAAAGGAAAAAAAAGTGAAAAATGAAATTAAAGGAATGAAAAAGTGAAAATAGGAACCAAGGGATAGAAAAAGTGAAGAAAGAGATAGTGAAAAAAATGAAAAAGTGTAGGAAAGGAATGTAAAAAAAAATCCAAAGAAATGAAAAAAAGAAATCGATGGAAAGAGTACTTGATAAAAAAAAGAGAAACTGAAAAAAATCCGAGGAAAGAGAAGGAAGAAAGACAAAGTGAAAAAAAGAGATCAAAGGAAAGAGAAAGTGATTCAAAAGGAAAGTGAAAAAAATCAAAGGAAAGAGAAAAAGGAGAAAATGAAAAAAAAATCAAAGGAAAGAGAAAGTAAAAAAGGAAATCAAGGGAATGAGAAGAAAGTGAAGAAAGAGAGAGAGTGAAAAAGGAAAACTAAAGAATGAGAAAGTAAAGAAAAAGAAAATGAAAAAAATCAAAGGATAGAGAAAGGGAAGAAAGAGAAAGTGAAAAAAGAATTCAAAAGAAAGAGAAGAAGAAGGAAGAGAAATGAAAAAAAGAAATCAACGGAAAGGTAAGGTGAAAAAGCAGTGAAAAAAGAAAGAAAAGGAAAGAGAAAAACTAGAAAGAGAAGGTGAAAAAAAGAAAACAAAGGAAAGGGAAAGTCAAGAAGGATCAAGTGAAAAAGAAATCAACGGAAAGAGAAAAAAAAATGAAAAAGAAACCAAAGGAAAGAGAAAAGGAAGAAGGAGGAAGTGAAAAAGAAATAAAAGGAATGAGAAAGTGAAGAAAGAAAAAGTGAAAAAGAGAACCAAGGAGAGAGAGAGAGAAAAGGATGAAAGAGAGGGTGAAAAAAATCAAAGGAAAGAGAAAGTGAGAAAAGAAATCAAAGGAAAAAGAAAGCGAAGAAAGAGAAAATGAAAAAAAGAAATCAAAGGAAAGAGGAAAAGAAGGAGGAGAGATGAAAATAAATCAATGGAAAGAGAAATTAACGAAAAAAAGAGTGAAAAAAATATCAAAGGAAACAGAAAGTGAAGAAAAAAAAAAGTGAAAAAATTCAAAGGAAAGAGAAAAAAGAGGAAGAAAAAAATGAAAAGAGAAATCAGTTAATTGAGGAAGTGAAAAAAGAGAAAGAGCAAAAAATCAAAGGAAGGAGAAATTGAAGACAGAGAACATGAAAAGAGAAATCAAAGGAAAGAGAAAAGGAAGAAAGAAAAATGAAAAAAAGGAAAGAAAAAAGTGAGAAAAGAGAAAGTGGAAAAAGAAGTCGATGGAAAGAGAAACGAAATAAATAGAATGTTAAAAAAATCAAAGAAAAGAGAAAATGAAGAAAGAGAAAGCAAAAGAAATCCCAGGAATGACGAAATGAAAAAAGAATAAGTAATAAAAAAAATCAAAGGGAAGAGAACGTGAAGAAAGAGAAAGTGAAAAAAGTAATCAGAGAAAAAAGAAGGTGAAGAAAGATAAAGTAAAAAAAGAATTCAAAGAAAAGAGAAAGTGAAGAAAGGGATTAAAAGAAAGAGAAAGTAAGAAAAGATATAAAAGAAAAGAGAAAATGAAAAAAGGGATCAAAGGAAAGAGAAAAGAAAGAGAAAGTGAAAGTGAAAAAAGAGATTAAAAGGAAAAAGAAAATGACAAAAAAAAGTGATAAAAGAGATCAAAGGAAAGAGAAAGTGAGAAAAAAAGAACAAAAAAAAAGAAAGTGAAAAAAAGAGAAAGTAATGAAAGAAAAAGTGAAAAAAGAAATCAAATAAAAGAGAAAGTGAAGAAAGAAATCGAAGGAAAGAGTAGAAAAAAAAAAGAAAGTAAAAGTGAAAAAAAAATCAAAGTAAAGAGAAAAATAAAAGAAAGAGGAAGTGAAAAAGAGATCAAAGGAAAGAGAAAGTGAAAAAAGTGAAAGTGAAATAACCAGAGGAAAGAGAAAAATAGAAAGGGAAAATGAAAAAGAAATCAAAGGAAAGAGAAAAGTAAGAAAGAAGAAGTGAAAAAAGAGATCATAGGAAAGAGAAAAGGAAGAAAGAGAAAGCGCAAAACGAAATCAAAGGAAAAAGAAAAAGAAGAAAGGAAAAGCCAAAAAAATTCAAACGAAAAAGAAAGTGAAGAATGAGATAGTGAAAAAAGAAATCAAAATAAAGAGAAAGTGAAATAAGAGAAATTGAAAAAAGAGATTAAAGGAAAGAGAAAAGGAAAAAAGAGGGTGTGAAAAAAAGAAATAAAAGGAAAGAAAAAGTGACGAAGGAGTAAGTGTAAGAATAGATTAAAGGAAAGTGAAAATGATGAAAGAGAGGCTGAAAAGAGAAATCAAAAGAAGGAGAAGGTGAGAAAAGAGATCGAAGGAAAGAGAAAGTAAAGAAAGAGAAAATGAAAAGTGAAATCAAAGGAAGGAAAAAATGAAAAATGAGAAAGTGAAAAAAGAAATCAAGAGAAAGAGTTAGTGAAGTAAGAGAGAGGGGAAAAAAGAAAACAAAGAAAAGAGAAAGTGAAGCAAGAGAAAGTGAAAAAAAAAAAAAAGAACAAAGAAATGAAAAAATGAAGAAAAGAGAAAGTGAAAAATTAGAAAGTGAAAAATTTGAAAGTGAAAAAAGAAATCAAGGGAAAGAGAAAGTGCAGAAAAAGAAAATGAAAAAATCAAAGAGACAAAAAGGAGAAAGAGAAAGTGAAAAAAAAAGAGATCAAAGGAAAGAGAAGCGAAGAAAGAGATCAAAGGAAAGGGAAGAGGAAGAAAGAGAAAGTGGGAAAAGAAAACAAAGGAAAGAGAAAGTGAAGAAAAAGTAAGTGAAAAAAGAGATCAAAGGGATAAGAAAATGAAGAAAGTGAAAGTGAAAAATAAGTCAAAGGAAAGCGAAAGTGACGAAAGAGAAAGTGAAAAAAGAAATCAAAAGAAAAGAGAAAAAGAAGAAAGAAAAAGTAAAAAAAAGAGATCACAGGAAAGAGAAAGTGAAAAAAGAAAACATGAGAATGATAAAATAAAAAAGAAATCAAGGGAAAAAAGGGAAGAAAGAGATAGTAAAAAAAGAAAACAAAGGAATGAGAAAATGAAAGAGAGAATGTGGAAAAAAAAAGAAAATGAGAAAAAAGAAAGAGAAAGTGAAAAAAGAAATCAAAGGAAAGAGAAAAAGAAGAAAGAAATGGAAAAAGAAATCAATGGAAAAAGAAAGTAATGAAAGAAAGTGTGAAAAAAGAAATCAATGGGAAGAGAAAGTGAAAAAAAATCAAAGAACAGGGAAAAGGAAGAAAGAGAAAGAGTAAAAAGAGAAAGTGTATTGAAGAGAAATTAAAGAGAAATCAGTGGAAAGAGAAAGTGAAAGAAGATAAAATACAAAAAAATCAAAGAACAGAATATAGGAAGAAAGAGAAAATGAAAAAAACAAACAAAGCAAAGAAGTGAGAAAAGAGAAAGTGGAAAAAGAAGT
This sequence comes from Sepioteuthis lessoniana, assembly GCA_963585895.1. Taxonomy (NCBI): domain Eukaryota; kingdom Metazoa; phylum Mollusca; class Cephalopoda; order Myopsida; family Loliginidae; genus Sepioteuthis; species Sepioteuthis lessoniana. The sequence goes on from OY757935.1 coordinate 32,819,648, forward strand.
AAAAGGAAAGAGAAAATAAAGAAAGAGAAAGTTAAAAAAAAAGATCCAAGGAATGAGAAAATGAAATAAAGAGAAAGTGATTAAAGAAATCAAAGGAAAGAGAAAATTTTTAAAAAACAGAAAAACGAAATCAAAGGATTGAAAAAGTGAAGAAAGAGAATGTAAAAAAAGAAATCAAAAGAAAGAAAAAGTGAGAAAAAAAACAAATGAAAGAGAAAGTGAAGAAAGAGAAAGTGAAAAAAGAGAAACTGAAAAATTTCAAAGAAATAATAAAGTAAAGAATGAGAAAACGAAGAAGGAGAACACGAAGAAAAAGAAATGAAAAAAGAGACTGTAAAGAAAAAGAAATCGAAGGAAGAGAACACAAAGTAAAAGAAAATAAAGGAAGAAGGGCGAAGAGAGAGAAATTGAAGAAAGAGAACACGAAGAAAGCGAAAACAAAGAAAGGGGAAAAGGGAGAAAAAGAAAACAAAGAAAAAAAGAAATGCTGAAAGAGTGAAAAAGAAAGCAAAGAAATCAAAGATAAGCAGATATATTTTTTTAAAAAAGAGAAAAAAAAAGAACTCCCACTGATTTGAGGTCTCATAAATTTGAAATACGATTTATTTTATGGTCCTACTCAGCCAAGATAACCCGCCAAAATGTCAGGAATTTGAGGTCATTCGGTGATGGGAGGAAATGGTGCATGAAGAGCCGGAAAGAGTCGTAAAAAGCCGGAAAGCGTCGGAAAAGGTCGGAAAGAGCCGAAACTAAAAACGACGTAGTCGTTTCTTCTTTTATTTATTTATTTATTTATCTATTTATTACTTTATTTTTTCTTTTAATCTTTTTCTTGCATATTTTTCTTGATTTTTGGTTTTTCTTATAATTCTGTCATTTCTTATATCTTTTATATTAATTTTTCATATTATTTTTTTCGCTCCTTCCCGCCTTTCCTTCCGTAAATATTCTGAATGACAACCACTGTAGATAGGGTAAACTTGGCTTAAAAAATTCAATCATTTTGATGTATGATCAAAAAGTATGAATAATGAATCTTTGTTGAGGAAATAACAATAAAGATGAAAACAATAGTCCGAAAACCCTTAATGATAAGAATCTTTATCCATTTAATTTTGAAATTCAAATTTTAAACGAATACCTGTGCACGGCTGTGCAAGTTATTGAGCTGATGTCTAGATATCTAGATTAGTCTAAACGTCTAGACTTTCCCCAAACTATTCATTGGAAATCCAAATAACAGGGTGTTTTCACGAAACACAGGATTGTGCAAGACCAGCACCCGCCATACTATCCAGCTATACCTCTGTGCAACACTTTTTCTTTTCTAAAATGAAAATAATCTTAAAGGGGAGGTTTGAGGATGTTGATGATATTAAAAGAAATATAATGGTGCTGCTTTACAGCATATCAAATGTTTCAGAGGTGTTTTGATTAACAGAAAACTTGTAGGGAATAAATGAATGAATAAAAATTTAGATTGAATTAAAATAATCATTGAAATATGCAGAAACTTCCAGAGGCCTCTGACAGGAAGAGGAGCGACGCATGCGCAAGGAAAAGGGACCGTCCCGACAAAAGGAGTGATTTCACTTTATTTCAGCTGCGACCAGCGGAGTGCCAACACCTAGATTGTTCTTTCTAACTGGTGGGGGACTCCATGCGCCTGTCTTTAGACGGCGCATTGGCTAATCCTTCCACTGGTAGTAACCGTCTCTTTCACTAGCAACCCATGACTAAAACACCAGATTTAGACGAACTCCCAAAAGTGACTAACACATCGCTAAAGCTTTCTATACCGAACACATTGTTGAAGCTTTAGATACTGAATAAGGACACATATATTCCCAAGAAACGACTAACGCATTTTTAACACCTTGACTAGGAGATTCAACCATTTTTCAGGGAGAATTTCCTCACCCACTGAATGGTTGTTGTACCCACAAATAAAGGGAAAATATAAAAGATGTCTTTGTCTCCTATCTATTTCTATCTCCTTCTTTCATATAATTCTTTTAGGGCCTTCTTATCCAAGAAGTTAAGCCAACAAAGCAAAAGTGGGATAAGAATATAATAACCCAGAATGGAGTCAGATAGCAAACGGCAACACAGCTTGCCCTGGGACGTCCATAAACTCATTGGAATAAATATTTTGAATGCTGGAGTATTTTGAAGAACATTTACCTTTCATTCATTGTTCCTTTGTGTCTTTGTAAATACAACTTCAGTCTCGAGGACTTTTAATCTCACATGATTGATATACATATCTGTGTGTGTGTGTGTGTGTGTGTGTGTGCAAAAAAGTCTTGAATTTGTTTCCTTGCTTTTCTTACATCTAACGATGTTATACAATCTTAAAATCCAAACACGAAAACGCCAATTGGAGTGGTTGGATGTATGAGCGGGTGTGTGTGCATATATTCATGTGTATATGTGTGTAGATGTATCTATGCTGTATGTAAAAAAAAAAAAAGAAAGTAGTTAACCGACACCCCACCAGCCATGTGGGCCAGTAGGTCAACCGTGGGTTTCAACATAGTGACGTCCCGACCTTGAATAAGTGCGGGGTTGAGCAACACGCAGGAAAATGGAACAAAGAAACCGAAAATGGCGAAGTACTTCCTGTTTGCTTGAAGTTTTAAGAGCCCAAACAAATGAGCTCTAATTCATTTAAGAATAAAATCACCTACAAACTATATATATATATATATATATATATATATGTAGTGTAATGGTATGGAAACTCAAATCTGGTTCAGCTGTCATGATAGATTTATTTCGGCAGAGAATATTACTATACTCTCCGTCTCGTCAGATGACTTTATACATGCTTTTCTCGAAGTCGCAGAACAGCAAACTCACATAGATTTATATGATATTCCTCATATATTCTATAAAAGAATAATCCACACTCACTGTCTTTGAACGCTGATTGGATATTATATATATATATATATATATATATATATATATATATATATATTTAGGCAGCATTTCTTCGTTAATGCAAATTTCATTAAACATAATAGATATTTTATGCTTACATATTTTCTTCTGGATCCGTTCGAATTCCCGTATTACTTTTATCGTATTCGGGGGGGGGATCGATTTAGGTATTGTCCATAGTTGTATGTATCCCTAGTACTTTCTGCCCGACTTTGGACCATCATCAGGGGAGAATCTATTACAAAAGTGATGTAAATTTTGTTTTAGCAAATTACTACTGTGTAAGAACATCAAAATAATAAACCAAAACTTCAGATTCTCGAAGCACTATATATTAGAAACCTGCAACCAGCACTTAATAGAATTAATTTTCAAACCAGTGCTAATATACTTAAATGTCTTTAGCTACTGGCACTATTTACAGAATTACATTTAAAAGCAAACGCCATAATCCTCAACGGCAAACACGTCCTTACACAGTAGTAATTTGCCAAAACAAAAGTTATATCCCTTTTGTAATAGATTCTTCCCTGATGATGGCCCAAAGTCGGGCAGAAAGTACTAGGGATACATACAACTATGGACAATACCTAAATCAATTCCCCCCGAATACGATAAAAGTAATACGGTAATTCGAACGGATCCAGAAGAAAATATGTAGGCATAAAATGTCTATTATGTTTAATGAAATATATATATATATATATATATATATATATATATAAGATTTAGTATTAAATAAACATCAAGGGTTGATATGCTATTAAACCAAACAATCTAAATTTAAACTCAGTTTTTTTTCTTTTTGGCATGTATGGAAACAACAGATGTCTTCCCTTGGATTTTTTAGAGGGTTCTCTGGACGTCACTTGTCCATTGGCCTAGTGATAATTCTAATCCTCTTTTCATCCCAACTCTTTGAACTTATCGATATCTTTTTTATTTCTGTTCATTGAAGATATCTTATCTAACCACACAGCAAAAGAGATTGTCTTTCGCTTTTGCATTAAAATGTAAAGCAACATAGCTAAAAGATAAAAGACAACTAAAACTTCTTACCATTTTAATATCCCTTTTTATATTTTGGTTGTTTAGAGAACAATATACACATTTCATGTTTGGGCACGTGAATGAGCTGGAGTGATCTACGAGGATCTGGCTTGGTAGGTCAACCGTGGGTTTGAACGAAACGAACTCACTAGGTGTTTGGATCCTTGGCATGATAGGATAAAGTTAGAAATTTGAATGTACTTATCACACTGGACGTTTGCGAGGGTGTAGATGCATATATACATGTGTAGATGTGTGTAGATGTATCCATGCTGTATGTAAAAAAACAAAAACGAAGAAGAAAGCAGTTCACTCACGCACCCTCAGCCTTGCAGGCTACTAGGTCAACCGTGGGTTGCGATCTCACGACCTTGAATAAGTGCGGGGATTAAACAACATGCTGTAAAAGATGGTTGGTTGTTTGGGTTTTATGGCGTATCAACCTTTGTAGGTTATTTAACGCCAACTTCTGTCGATATGTATATACCTTTTACCAATGAATACTTAGTAGGTAAAATTTTCTATAATAAGGATTTCCCTTGTTTGCACATGATTAATTAGTTTTAATTCATCATATTTTTTCGTACAACCCTGTTTCTCGCAAGAAGGACAGAACGTCATCTATTTTGATGTTTTCGAACAATTCGGTTAAACTAGTCACTTTGAAAAATCGCTTTCTGATGACAGCGAAAGGTCTGCATTCTATAAGAGTGTGTTTAACCGTGCGAGTTGTCTGACACGTCAAATACTGTGGTTGTGGTTCCTGTTTCAGTATGAAAGCGTGAGTAAGTCTTGTATGACCAATGCGCAGTGGGGATATAACGACTTGTTCTCTTCTCGATGCTCTAAAAGCTGGTCTCCATTTTCCCAAGGTGGGCTGATTTTGGAAGAGTTTATTATTGATGTTCATGTAAAAGAGAACAAAGAAATAGAAAATGATCAAGTACTTCATGTTTTCTCAAAGTACTGGGAGCCCGGAGTTTATTTGCACACAGTTAAGTAGTTTAAAATATCGCCATTTAACACTAAAAACTCTCTTCCACATTATTCATTCATTTGCACACGGTTAAATGGCTCTAATATTGCTCTGTAATACCAATAATTCAATTTATATTTACCAACCCCTTTGAATTCAGAGTTTTCCTTCTCCTAGACTAGTTGCCTCACCAAGGCTGAAGAACGCAGTCTGCCCTACTATTTACCCATAGCTGGAGGGAGAATAATTGGATTCATACCTTTCCCAAGGGTATTAGTGCTATGTGAAATGCAATCAGTCTCATCCAGGATTTGAACTCTAGTCGCCGTGTCCATTTCCTACGACGGTAACCATTACACCACGGGCACCTCTTAATAATTCAATTTAACATCGGTCATTTGTTTTCACACAGTTAAATAGTTTCAAGTATAGAAAAGGATTTAATATTTCTATTTGATCCACAGATGGACACAGGTACTACCACTCTGAGTCAGAATGTACCCGGGAGTAATGGCAATGAGGGGACACTCCATATTTCTCAAAGCACCAGGACTGTAGCCTCACCATCAGATGCAGTTTAGTATCATACCCAGGACAATCGTTCTATTTGACTCATAGAAGTGATCCTAACCCAAAACAACTCAACAGTTAAATCGTATCAGGAAACAAAAAATACCCATGATCGAAAGGGCTTGAGCACACACACACACACACACACACACACACACAAAGAAAGAAAGCATACTATAGAGAATTCGTACACTCCATTAATCCTTACACGCGTTCCCATTTTTAAAAAATCAAGAGAAATTAAAGTTTAAAAATTAATAAAGAATTCCTTATCTGTCCCATCTAACGAAACTTTATATATATATATATATATATGTGTGTGTGTGTGTGTGGCTACTATTAGTCATAGATATTGCTTCAGATTATATTATTAACATAATTTACTATTGTAGCGGAGTCGTCTACGTTAGCCTACACTACAAACTTTTAAAAACGAATGAACTGACACAGGAAAAGTAAGGATAACAAAAGCGGAGTAGTCACGTTAAAAGAGCCATTTCTTTATTTGGTAAGAGACACAAAAAGGGTTTAAGGGAAATTCCTGTTTATGCCGGAAGCGTAGACTCGACTATAATAGTTCTTAACGACAATGAGTCTGGGTGAATACTTGAACAAGTTGCCGGTGCAGCTATGTGGGCAGGTAGTTTGCTGACGGACTGGGAGTTTGATGTGTCGGATTACAGAGGCAAACTAGTCGATGTCCCAAGGGTTAAATTGGCAGTTAACCTGGGATTTGGTCGACGTTAGCTACGAGCGAGCCGATGAAGTCGTTATCGATCCGAGTGGTGTCCATCGCACGCGGACTAGTGTCGTTGTTACGTAAGGCTAGCGGTAGGTAGGCCAGAGTACACTGCCAGAGTACACTGCCAGAGTTACTTGGTGTCGCAACATTGAATGATCAGTCTCAATTCCAAGTTTCGGTGCATCAGGTTGGTTGGTTGGTTGGTAGAGCTGATGTAACGTGATATGGTTGGTTCTAGTTATAAACCGAACGAGAAAAAAATTTCTGGGTGAAAGAGAGAGAATAAAAAAATAAAAATAAGAAAAAGCAGACACAGAGTCTATGGGTACGGGCAGCTAACCTCCGAGTGACTTAGACCAAAGCACTTGTTGTGAGTCAGCCAGACAAAGGTGAATGACTACGGTGATTAAAATGACGAGAAAAAAAACTGAGGTTCCAAATCTTCTGCGCAGGTGTGGAACCAGCGGAAACGGATCTATCCTCCCTCCGACACCAGGCGGAAGTAAGGGATGACTCGGGGTTTGAAAGGGAGTTAGCAGCTGGACACGAAGAGGTAAAGACGTGAGTTAAACACTAACCACGAAGATGTAAAGACGGATGAAAATTTACGAGCCTCATTTTGGGGATGGGCTCCGAAAAGGGGTTTCACACAAAAAGCGAACCCGTGAAGACGAAACCAACAAACAAGCTTGTAGAACATCAACAGAAAACCTGGAAAAAAATATAGTTCTGTGTCTCTTCTCTCATGACACGTCGTTTCTTTTTGTCCAGCTAACACGGTCGACTCAGTTTTCATATGCTCTTTCTTTCTCCCAGTGACTACTTAAAAAGTGTAGTTGCGAATAAACTTTTGTGTTAGTGAAATAAGACAGAGTTTCGTGAGTTCGTTCACTTTTTCCCACAGCGAGATTACAACAGAGTCTGTCAACTACTTAAGACGTAGCGATACAGCCACTCACTCGGTCGGGAATATATGGTGGTACAACCGTACATTTGGTGTGTAACGGTAGAACGTTCTATTTGGTGCAGTAACATGACAATGTTCTATATGAAAGACGTACTGGTACACTGCTAATCGGTCATCATCGTCATCAGTATCGGTTTAGGCGGTAGTTGACTTTTACCTGAAAAGGACTGTTTTACTAGAAGTGGTAAGACAAGTGCCCTGAAAAGGATAGTTGTAATGGTAAGAGGAGTATCCTAAAAATGACAGTAGTAGTAGTAGTAGTAGTTGACAGTTGTGAGCAGCTAGAAGTCAGCAGGAGCAACTAGAACAGCGTAGATCCCCTTCGCCCAAAGCCAGACAGTGCCACTGATATTTATCAAGAAAGCGTTTCAAAATACTCATGACGAATAGATTTTATTCCCAAAGCATACATGATTGAGCATGAAGTGGGGAGAGGAGCGGTCATGGCATGTTTCTGCTAGTCATGATATTCTAAAGAAGATCCTAGTTACCCACTTTTACTGGCACAAGCTTACTGTACAATAAATAACCACAAGCATTCGGTCCTATTATACAACATTTACCAAAATACCACAATTACTGTGTATGATACCCGCTGAAGTAAAGTAAGTCCCTGATGAAAACTGGAACAAAAAATGTCTCTCTATGATGTAAAAGTGTTATGTACAATGTAAAAAGTATTTCTGGGTAAAAAGAAAAAATGGAGAGGTGGAGATAAAAAAAGAAAAAAACTTAACAAAATCTGCAAACTAGTTTGGAACCCACCCCCGTATCTCCATTTAGATCTTAGATTGCCGATTGTTTTCCGAACACAAGGACCGAAAACAAGTCTGACAACCTTGATTTGGGAGTGGGATTAAGCTAAGAGTGGGTGCAAAAATAAACGCAGGCAGAGATGTCGAAAAAAGGCAAAAGTAATCCAGGATGAAAAAACAAAGGGGAAAGGGTACATGATTATGATCTACGAAAAGGAGGATGGAAAAAATGAGGTCGTGGGAATCCTGGAACTCTGGTCCAATAAGAGAGCCATGACACAATCATTCCGCTATTTAGGGTAGAAGGATTAGAAACTTTACTTGGGTTGGGATCCCACAAGAAGACCCGGACCATTGCAGCCATGAGCATGGAAAGAAGAGAAGGATAACTCTAACATTGCTTCGTTTCTTACGACCAGGCTTGGTGCTTTCGCCCACCTATCGTCGAATGAGGTTCAAGATTTTAATATCACATCTAATCTTGACCCTAAGCTGATGCTTGAAGAAACAGATCAGATCATAACGAGAAAAAAGCTTACACCATCATATAATCTCTTCTGTTGCGTCGTCCAAATCACCAGTCGTGCTACGGCCAGGTTCGCGAGAAACACTCGTCTGTTCACACTTGTACACGGAGGATCAAAACTATTCACAACGTAACCAACGTTGAATGGCACTGTTTGGGATCGCTTCGAACCGTCACCTCGTCGACGTAGTTCCTAAACAAGTGGACCTGCTAGCAGAGATAGAATGCGTGCTCAGCCGTTTCCTCAAAACCTCTGCTTCAGCGAGGGCAATCAGGCACAGTCGGCGAGGGTAGCGAGCCACCAGGTAATTAAGAACTCAGTGAGAAACCGAATCACTTATCGAGCGTGTCTAAAGCGCCATCTTCACAAGAACCCGATAAAGTACTTTTTGAGGCCGTAAAATATCACTGGACTGAAGGAGCTTACAAAGAGTCTTCTTACGTTCACGGAAATACAGCGCTTCTCACCTCGACCTGAATCGACTCTCAGTTTCGGAGTAGGAATTCAGATCAGGAAATACAGCCCTAAATCTTTGGTCCTCACGCCAACAATCGACTCACGAATACCAGCCTTTCAACAAACTAATGCCTCGCCAAATCTGGCGTCCCCGAGCCTCCATTATAAGGACGCTGGCAACAGACCTGGCTGCAAATCATTGGCTTACTATCTTTCCACAGAAGAGAGAAAAGAGATCATTTCAGCGCCAACCAACGGTCCGCAAATAGAGAAGCACGAAAAACCGGTAAAAGATCAGGAAGATGTAGGTGGTGCATTCAATACTTTTCCAGACTTCCTTTGTACAGGAATTTAAAATTGCCGTAGACTATTGAAAATTCAAGATGTTATTGCTATACATCTTATGAAATGACTGACCAATGTTTATAATTTCAGGTTCAAATGAACAGCTACAGAAGCAATTGGAATACACTCTATTAAAGCCTGATTGTCACAGCTGGTGAATTTCAAAAATGCAATCTGAACGTGAGGACACTTTAGAAGAAGGATATGCAATAAAATTCTGTTTTAAACTTGGAAAAATGCCACCGAAACGTATGGAATGCTTCAGACTGCTTTTGGAGCATCTTGCATGAATTGAGCAGCAGTTTTTGAGTGGCATAAGAGATTCAAGGAAGGCAGGGAGTCTGTGAGGGATGAGAGGTGTGGGAGGAGTAAGGAAGTCAATACAACAGAGTTGATTGGCCAAAGGGTTGATTGGCCAAAGGGTTAGTGTTGGGTTCCTACGTTGAGGTTTTAAGGGAGTTCAGGATGAGATTCAGAGGTCAGCACTCTTCAAATCGGGTCAGTGGCATTTCCAACCGGACAATGCACCAGTCCACAACCCCATTCTTGTCACAGACTATTTGACCAAGATGGGCATCAAGACATTTCCTCACCCTCCCTATAGTCCAGACCTTGCTCCCTGTGACTTTTGGTTATTCTCTAAGCTCAGAGGCTGTCATTATTAGACAATTGAGGAGATGAAAGAGGCTGTGACGAAGGTCATTGACACGCTCACACAAGAGGACTTCCATGGGGCCTTCCAGAAGTTGTTGGAACGGTGCAATAAGTGCATTGCAGCCGGAGGAGATTACTTCGAAGGGGACTAGAGTTTCATGTGTGTACTATCAATAAAAGTGACCATACGAAAAAAGTCTGGAAACTTATTAAATGATCCTCGTACATGGCGCACACCTTCGCTCTGCTCTTTAATGACAACCACTTTTGAAGCCAGGTACCCACTTGCACTTCTACCTTTACTGGTACCTCCGACCAGTTTCTCTCCAAATGAAGATCAGAACCTTACAGTACCCCGAGGATACAGATAGGCCTGTTACTCCAGCGGAAGGGCCCCAGCAGAGGAACGGTGGCTCTCCAGGCACCCGACCACAAACCTTCGCTCTTTTCAACATTTGTTTTGGCCCTTAGTACCTTCTCATGCCTCGTAAGCATCTGCTGTACCGCAATTATTTCCGAAACACTAAAACGACTTATGCGGACATCCTTGCCTCGAGACAGCCAGCATGTGGGATTCCGCGCAGAAGCCTCCGTAGCAGGGGCTTCAAAGCACAGTCCTGTCGGACAGACCGTTCGACCACAAAGTACCTCAAACGATTTCTGATCACTTGTACTTCTGCCGAAGGGGATGGTACAGAATACTAATTTATCTGCGGAACTCCGGTTCGAATCTGGCTGTCTCCAAAACCGCCGCCAAGAACCAAGAACCAGATGCCTCGGATTGATCCAAATTTATCAGCGCAACTTTGTTGTCGGCTTCTATTCCCTCTATGATCTCGCACACCAAGTGCATGTTATTTTGGATCGATCTTTCCTTCATAATATAGTTCTACTCAATTGCGATCAGATCACTGGTAATTGACCATTCTACAAAAGTTAAAACGATATTTTCTCTTTATTTGTTGTATTTTTCAAAACAAATATCTTTAACCCGGTTTAAGCGCCAATTCCAGTCACCACTATAATCTTTGATGTCAATCGCTCAATGTCTAGGTCAGCAGAACAAATCATAGACCCCTACCCCACCCATACACAAGCAAGTACAGATAATTAGATAGGGCTCGAATCTTTGATAAACTGAAAACATTATTTACAGCTAAAATTTTGTTAAGTTGCAACAAAAATATATTCTTTGAAAAACGGGGAGAAAAAGATATTGGAGATTTTTTAAAGATTATTTTTATTATTTCATCTAGAAACCTATTCATCAGAATCAAACAAAATCCTTCTATTGATAGAAGAATCTTGTTTGTTTTGAAGGTTGAATTTCATGGGCTCGAAATAATTAGCTACGTTCGTTTTCTTCTTGTTACATTATTACGAACAGAGTCAGGAAAATTGATCTAAAACAACATTTCAAGGCATGAAAATAAAACAATGCAATAAAAATTAGTGAGTCAAAATAACCACTTATGATCGTTCTATTGACGATGTTGAATCCAACCAAAGTCAATGATAAATAACTTGTTCAGAGAGAAATTTTATTGCTTCGAAATCGATAGACTTGAGAGAATAGCACTTCGGGTTGAGTTGTGATATATATATATATATATATATATAGGGGGGGGATAAGTGTGTAAATGATTGAATTAAACTCCAATCTACAAATTAAATAAATTTTATTTCTTTAACTTGTGTGTAAAGTTTGTTGAAAGACGAAAGTTACAAAGTATTTTCTTATAAGAAAAGAAAACAATAGCCAGAGCGTAAATATTCTCTAATATTTACATTACAAAAGAGGAACGTCCAGGTATTCAATGTAGCAATTTGCATTGTTTCAATCTAGTTGATATATTTTGTGTGTAAAATATCTTTATGTCAGTATGTCACTATGTAGGAGAGAAAATATATTTATGCGTTGATATGTAAGCGGATGCTGTTAAAAATATCAGTTAGCGACGAATAAAATAAGCATATCTATGTAAACAAACTATTTTCGTTCAAATTAACATGATTAAGCGATGTTAAAATTAAATGCAAATTTAAACGGTCAGAATGTTCGATTTTCACATAAGAGAAATAAAGTCATAAGTTTGAAATAGATTTACAGAATGAATCAATTAATGTGCTAAAGATTTATCTATTTCATCGCTTATTTATTACAATGTGGTAGGCTCGAAACTTGATAAGAAAGTTGATGATTTATCTGAGCTTCTAATTGGTTAAAAATGTATTTTAACTGTCTTGGAAGGAAAAAGTTTCATTAATTATTTTGGATTTTCATCCTTTAAATTTTGTGTGGCATGTCAAATACTCAAAAGAATTTTAAAAAGACCGTGAAAGCGAAGATTGGTCCATAAATGGAAAAATACAGATACGATTTTTACAAAAAAATTAACACTTTTATTTAGTATGGAAATCAGTGGATTTTACACACACACACACACACACACACACACACACACACACACACATATATATATATATATATATATATATATATATATACTGTACAATTCTTATTTAATCTATATCCAATACTGAGACATCTGCTATCTACAATAAAGCATGCATCTCACTACCAGATAAAATGCAAAAGGGTTAAATAAGATCTAAAACGGTCGCAAATCTAGAAGGATTTTACAGTGCCCTATACGGATATTACCGAAAGAGAAGGCCAACGCTGTGGAGGTGGGGGTGACATGTGACGTCACTATTTTGAGTCTTTCTAGTTTTTAGAAAAAAACGATGTTAGAGTATTAGATTTTTCATGATGTTTTCAACTATACAACTATTTTTTTTTTAAATATCCAATCAATTTATAATCAAATGTGCTGTGCCTCAATGCACAGGAAATTATAAAAATGAGCATTTGATTATAAATTGATTCAATATTTACTGCTTCTAAATTTGACAGAATAAGTACTTTTTTTTTTAAATTAAAAAACAAGTAAATTTAATTGAAACTTTAATGATTAAATTGATTTCATGTCCTTGTAATTCACAATACATTAAGACAAAGTTACGACTGATAAATCACGCAAAGTTGTTAAAAATTAAAAAGCTCAATTCAGAAAACATAAACTTTTAAGAAATTTTCGAATTAAACCCATAAAAGAATATTTTTATATGCATAAAAAATAATTCTAATAATTTTTCCTATTTTTTAGAATTGTTTTATTCGTAAAAAATGTTTATTTATCATTTTAATTTAAAAAATGTATAAACTTTAAAATTTCTCTCTTTATTTTTACATAGCTTCGTTGAATTAATAAATCAAATTATGTTAGAATAGTCCCTTCTTTTTTTTCCTACAATTTTAAGAAAAATGCTTCATATAGTAAATTTTTGCTTACTATCTTAGATTTTTACAACAATTCAAAATAAGTTTGAATTTTAAAATTTCTTTAGGTATGTAAATTACGTTTTCGACTTGAGAACGTAGGGAGAGAATTTTCAGCTTTTGACGAAAAAATAGGAACCACAGTTGCAGTTAGACATCAGAAAACATATCTTCATAATAGTGCGATGCCAAGAATTCTTACAAACTCATATTTATCTTATATTCAGATTCTAGAAGAATTCGACACGACAATCCTGCCCTTAAAGGTGCTTTAAATCAAAGTATTACTGATGACAGCATACAAACAAAAGAAATTCCATAATATTGATAACCTAGAAGGGAAATTAAATTCTCTTGATTAAAACTAGAGGAGTACTGTTACAAAACAAGATGTAATATAATGGCCAAGGGATTTTGTTTTATATATCTTGCCTTTGGGTTTAGTTAGGCTGAGAACCTTTCAGCCCTGCACATGTGTTAGTTAGGTGCAAACTTGAGCGCAGGTGTAAACGCACGCACGGGGAGGATGTGTCATTCACAGATGTCAAAATAAAAATCCCAGATAGAAAGGTTGACCAGTGGATGTGAATGACGTCATGCACCGGAAGCACGCGCGGAGGATTTTGGGGATTTTGAAGAAAGTCAGTTAGTTGAGTCTTGCGGTCCGAAGAAGAAGGGTCACTATCGCTAGCTCGCAGGGGCCTTGTGGCGGGTGCCACATGTGTTGGCCCGGTGCAGATGGAAAAGCCAGCATAGAAAGATTGTGCCTCTCTCCTTATGTCGAATAAATTTTTAACTCAAAGGTAATAAAAAGTTTCGTACCTGAACTAAGAAGTCGTAAGTGCTTTTCGTGTTTCGGGATTCCTATGTTCTATGTATATATGTTATGAACATTCTATGAACGCTTCACATAGCTGTATTTGGTATATATATATATATAACAGCAAACCAAACCTCAAAATGTGAATTCTTTATTAAAGTTAGTAATGTAATTTCTAAAATTGGTGCAAAAAGAATCAAACAAGCATTTTAATTAAATGAAATTCATAAATGGGCTGCTAAACTTTATGACACAGAATAAGTTTGATTATCCAATAAAAATGATGATATTTTCTGCATTGTTGTATAAATGCTCTTATAAAAGTTGTTATGAGACAGCAAAAATACACTTCTAACCGAGCTATTCAACCATTAGAAGACTATCTTTATCAACATACACAAATCCTTTGATTGAGCAACATGATAAAAATTTTCTTACGTATATTAAGAATAAACTTTAGTTACTTGTATAAAAAGACATCACAGTATCTTTACTTGTTTATGAAATTAACCTGAAACCTTATTTTGATTATAAGGGTGGTGTGACGTGGTATGCTACCGAGAGAGAGAAAGGGAGGTCAAATTCCCCTACCCTTCTGTGTTTAAATCAACAGTCACTAAGACTGACCACTAAAACGGTAGGAGAATGAAGGTCAATTCCTCGCACTCCATGACATGCAGCCTGTTGAACAAAGAATGAAATCCAGGTCAGAGTGGTAATATTGTTGGCTTCTGACAACAGGAATGAAGCTCTAACAAATGTTTTTGCTTTTATGCTTAGCAATGTATTCTCACAGTATATGTATGTTAGGCATTTTATGCAAACTGTGACGCTTCATAAATATTTATCTCAGGATTAGAGTTCATTTTTATGCGCATGTGACGTCGAGGGCAGTCTGGCACTTGACCCTCCGCAAAATGCATCCTAGTCAAGAATCCTATTTCTGGCATATGGTAAACTGGCAAATAATGTAGGGGTTAATTTGGGGCCAGACTGATCTCCGACGCTGGCGAGGGGGTTTCCAACTCACTTTCACATACCCCACCAAGTCCTTCGTTTTTATACCCCCTCGGATAACGGAAAACATGGACTTCAAGGTTAAGAGAAATATTATTCACTGTAGTCAAATTTCCAAAATTCCCTTGTGATGTTTTTAAGGCGAATAAGTCATTTAGCGAGAATTGATGAAAGCGATACAAAAAATGAACAAGATATGTGCAAAAAAAAGGCGACTCGATAGATAAATAACACAACCAAAAGATTTCAACACAAGGGTGCATTTAAAATATAAAAAAGTTATAATAGGCGACAACCAAACAAATAATGATAAGATTTAAGAAACAGTTTCTTTTTCTTTTCTCCTTTCTTTTTAAACTATCGGCTATATTAAGCCAGCAGGCAGTATCAAACACAAATGTCTCTCAACAGTCCTTTTCTTCTTTCTCCCTTTTTTCTTTTTTCTTTTTTCTTTTCTTTTTCTTGAGAAAATATCTAAGTTCATTCACTAATTTACTGTTGATGAATCAGAATCCTTTCAGTTTCTCTCTTTCCTTTTCTGAATACATATAATTCCAATATTTAGGAAGGGTAGAAGGAAAACAATTTAGGTTGTACTTATCTTTGACAGGGCTTACTTCTCAGGTTCCTTTCTTTTACGGACGAGTGACATCCCCCAGAATCGGCTGAATCAGTGCCTTTTCTGCTGACTTCTGTCCAAAGATTCTGTTCGACTCTTTTACGGGAGACTTTCCTGGAGCTTGGCTAAATTGGCGTCTATCTCTTGCCAATGTCTGTCCAGAACTAAAGATTTTTCTTGCGGGCGAGGGGACCTCCCGGAGTTTGGCTATAAGTCAGCATATCTTTCCACGTCGACTTCTGTCCTCAAAAACTAAGGATTCTTTTCCAAATTTCCTCTGACGAAATGGTATCATTTTGGCGCTAAAGGGTCTATAGCCAATCATTTGACTTTTTCCTTCTCCCGCTATTTCCTCCGGTCATGCTACTAGAGTGACCTGGATTCTTTTCTTTGTCCAACAGATTACAGGTCATGGAGTGCAGGTAGCTTTGAACTTCATTCTTACCTGGATTCGTTACTTTGTTCAACAGGCGGCAGATCATCGAGTGTGAGGAATTGACCTTCGTTCATATCTCCCTTTTAACGGTCAGTCTTGGGGCCTGTTAGTTCAGACACTGAAGGGTAGGAGAATTAACCTCCCTTTCCCTCTCTCGGTAGCATATCACGTCACAAAACCTAATTTCTTCAAACTGAGAATTTATTTGACATAATTAAACTTATAATGATACTATTTACCAACCCCTCCGCTCGGGCAGGATATGACACAAGGTCAATTTTTAAGCGGAGTTTAACAGGTTTTGAATTCAGAGTTTTCCTTCTCCTAGACTAGTTGCCTAACCAAGGCTGAAGAACCTAGTCTGACCTACTATTTACCCATAGCTGGAGGGAGAATAATTGGATTCATATCTTCCCCAAGGGTATTAGTGCTATGTGAAATGCAATCAGTCTCGTCCAGGATTTGAACTCGTGTCGCCGTGTCCATTTCCTACGACGATAATGATTACACCACGGGCACCTCCTAAATAATGATTGTTTAAGAAGACATAGGCTTTCAAGTATTATCAATCATAACAGATAATAATGCTATAAATAAAAAAAAAGCTATATTTTTTGTAGTCCACCAAAGATTTCAATTGTATATTCACGCCCAGTAATGAAGACAAGACTTCTTTTTTCTTTTCTGATTAAATCAATATATTAAAATGGATTAGAAACAGTTTGTTAAAAAATGCTAGTAAATGCATACTGTTCCCAAAATTTTGTCATAAAGAAAATCATGAATTAGATAATATCCAAAGTACCTCATTTTATACCTTACAAAAACTTCATGCCCGGGAATTTCAGTCACTTTGGAAATATAAATTAACCCCAAAGGCATTTCTTACAACTAATCTTGCAGGACAAAATGTTGATTTAGTTCTGTAAATTTTCCATGAGTACATTATTCGGGGATTATTGACCTTAAGAAAACAGAAATGTTCGCCTAATTTTGCAGAAGTTGCAGAATATATAAACATATTTTATATTTGCAGGACAATGTTGAATATAAAAACACTATGTAACGGTTTTTGGCTGGAGAAATGAATACTATGATCCACTTAGAGTAAATGAAGAAAATTTCTCTCCGTATTCTGTGACTGGTTAGAATCTTAGAATAGTATTTCTGGAATAAATTGTGAATTAATAAAGGAAACCTTCCCTCGTTTTCATCATACAACCGATCCATTTATAGAACTGGCAAAATATTACAATGAAGAATCGAAAATGTCATTCATATTGCCTGGTAAATTTCAAATTGATCATCTTGAGGCAAGATTTGGTCAGTACCGGTTACTTAGTGCTATAATATCAGTATAAGATCTCGATATGGTAAATTTTTGAGTATAAACAAAGTTAGAATACTATCAGTTTTAAATTTGAACTAACCATTTAATCAACAATACATTGAAATTGATTTGAATGATATACAAGAGCTAAAGTGGGAATGGAGTAACAGAGAAACAAAATTCAAATGTGTATAAAGTTAGAATTGATGTTAAAGACGGTGATGTTAATAAATGGAGAGAAATAAAGATTCTCTCTTATATCGTAATGATACAACTACAAATTTTGTTCTATATAATTATGCAGTCATTGAAAAACTGATAAAAAATGATGCTTTTCTTCAATCAGTAAATCAAAGGAAATTAGCCATGCGCATAACATTGAATGTTTTGACAGGTGATGAGCCTCTTTTTAACTTTGACACTTGTGATGAGGATCAGAATATAGAAAAATGGAAAGAATGTTTGTCTGGAGCTCTACAAAAACTCTCTAAAATAATTTTTGTTCAAGGGAAAATGATATTTCTTGTAACAAGTTCGGTAAAAAGAGAAAATTTCAAGCATTCAGCAAATTTTCTTTCTGTAATATATTTTTCTATAAGAATTACTTTTTTTAAAACCTATTTATTGTTTGCATCAAATTCATTTGCTTGTTTTTAATTAATTTATTTGTTTCTTATCTATATTTGCTTTTTTTTAATTTATCATTTACTTATAATTTGTTTGTTGATTCATTTATTTAATCATTGTTTCTTTCTTTTTTAATTCATAATTCAGTTGTCGCTGTATTTGAGTAATAATTACTTGATAATTACTTAATAATATTGTAACTTTAAGGAATAATTATTAAAATTAGAATAAAAACATGCAAATTAAACTAATGCTGATTATAATTTGAAAAAAATCATTTTCAAATTTGAAGCAATTGAAATAATAAAAGAGTTTCAGTCTTTAAAATCTAATGAAAAGTGTTGTTTATTTACTTTACTGCAATATTCGGCAGCAACAATTCTTTTATGATGAATTATTTTTTAAAAAAAGAATATTAAAAAAATTCTGTATCACCCTGTGTGTTCATTTTATAAATATAATTTTAAAATATTTTCTATAACCTTTTTTTTTCATTTACAATCATTCATAATCGGCATTACATTATAATTATTGACTCTTTCGTTACATGAGGTTAACGAAAGAGTCAATAATTATATTTTGTGACGTCAACAATTGAGCAGGCCTTTTCTTTCAGCGGTCTCACCTATACACAAAAATACACAGTAAATATCACCAGATGCCAATAATAGAATATTAAGACAATCATATATATATATATATATATATATATATATATATATATATATATATATATATATATATATATATCTTATTCGATACAGGTTCACCTTATGATCGGCTATGTAAATCTCAGAATCGTGAGTTTTTCCTATTCTATTTTATTTTACAGTTTTTGTGCATAGAACATTGTGTTTTACTGATTTAAAATGCCTTTAGCCATAAATTTTAGTTTTAACAATGTATATATATATATATATATATATATATATATATATATATATATAGTGTGTGTGTGTGTGTGTGTGTGTGTGTGTGTGCTTCATTATCTCTTCGGTTTAGGAGGTGCCCGTGGTGTAATGGTTATCGTCGTTGGAAATGGACACGGCGACACGAGTTCAAATCCTGGACGAGACTGATTGCATTTCAAATAGCACTAATACCCTTGGGAAAGGTATGAATCCAATTATTCTACTTCCAGCTATGGGTAAATAGTAGGACAGACTGGGTTCTTCAGCCTTGGAGAGGCAACTAGTCTAGGAGAAGGAATACTCTGAACTGAAACCTGTTAAACTCCGCTTAAAAATGACCTTGTGTCAAATCCTGCCCGAGTGGAGGGGTTGGTAAATATGATTATCTCTTCGGTTTCTCTAACTGATATTTTCCTGAGCTACTAAAACACAATCATCCGACTGAAAGTTGTAGGATAAAAAACATATGGATGATCAACTATTATAAACCGGAAGTAAAAAAAATTGGTGGGGTCAGTAACATGGAATGCAAACAGCATTTACTCATGTGCGTAGTTATTGAAATGAGGAATAGAATAGTATAGAGAACGATCAATACATAATAATATTAGCCTAATTACAAGGTAAAAAATATGTTTGGTTAAATATAGAAGGAAAAAAACATGACCGAACAACAATTGTTTGACCCTGTAATCGGGAGGATCAGTGAAATGAGCACATGCTTCCCTGAAAAAAAAAAAAAAAAAGAAAGAAAACATGTGGTTAGATGCGCCAGGAAGGTCCCACATTAAAGGAATGGACAGTCAAAAGTGAGTTTGAAAAAAAAAAGATCGTTCAATGAATCTGCCCATATGAAAATACTAATTAACAGGGAGTACAGAGCAAAAGATAGCACAATACTTAATAGTTCAGTGTAGAAGAAAAATGTAACTAAAATACATTGTAACCTCCAACAAGGTGCCATATTTATAAACAAGAATGTCTGCACTTAGTAAGAAATTCACCACGTTTTTTCAACTATTGGCTTCTGTCTTCAAACATAAGCATCTCGAGTTTTTCAAGACAAATAACATCAAAAATACCAGAATAAGCGTTGGAACGGTTCACAATAGACCATTTAATTTGAAGAGATCGACCTTTCTTGTCTTTAATAGACCAATAATGTTTAGACAAAGAACTTCTATTTTCGTACTTTCTATTTGAGGGACCCATCTTATGGGTTTACAATCTGTCGAACCAAAATAAACTTTTTTTCTCTTTATCAAAATTGATTGAACTATGTAAACCATTTTATCGGCGAGACAGATCCCATTTAAGAGGCATGTTTTGCATTGCCCAGCGCTTCAACTCTTCTATCTCGTGATTGCTTTTTCGAATGTATGGAGCTTTTGCTTCCGGGGGAAATAACCCACACACCCCTTGCGTGGACCCCTCAAAAATTAAGTACTTCAAAAATGATCTCTGACCGTACAAACACCAAACAATTCTATTTATGACGGACATTAAAAACTGACTCTTTCATTCCTTGCGAGGAATCTTTCTCTTTCTGTTTTATCACCTATTAAAATCTGTTTGAACTTTCAAACATGTTTTAGTAATTCCTTTGATATCACAATACACACACATCCATGTACATACAAATATATATGTTTCCTTTGCACACACGCGCCCCTACAGATACACTCACCCCCACACAAATATACATACATATATGCTTCGTCATACAGACGCTCACACCTACATGCACCTATGTAAGCTCTTACGTATCCCCAAGAACAGAAAAGTTTATAGTGTCACAAAGTCATCTTTAGGGAATCTTTAATAAATATCTTCCTTAGAGGTCTAAACTTGTGGAAATGTTTATCCACTAATTTAAGGAAGGTAGCAGACACATAAGATTTGACGTTTGTACTCCTGTGTGGATTAAACTAAATGATACAATTAGATTTATTCTTATTTTATTTTTATTGTATATATAATTATGATTTAATCCGGAATTCCGAAGGGCATCTTTCTAATTGAATATGGAATTACTGAATACTGTTTTTGTGATTGAATTAATGGATAGTCTGCTGGAAATAGACTTATTAATGTGCTGAAAAACAATTGGAGTATGGGAAGAATTGGCGTTAACATAAACATGAATATTGTTAGCCTGTCTGAACGATCTATAAAGGTTAAAATCAATGTCCAGCAAAACAACGTTTTTAGCACCGTAAAGAACATCAATATTTAAGTTAAAAGACTTAAAAGATATAAAAGGATCCTGGCTCTGCTCGTGCGGAGAGGTTGGGTAAATAAATATATGTTAAATAGATTAGTCAATTTCTAAAGCAAGAAGACGCCGAATATTTCACGTTTCCGCACCATTTTATGCACCCATAGCAATGTCAAAAGTGTAATTGGTTTGCTTAGTCAATATTTGATTTTTATGGAGTAAGACTTTTGTCAATGCTTAACAATACAAACTTCTTCATATACGTGAGCGTGCTGCTCGGTCGATAGTCATAACTGACGGTCCTTCAGTAACAGAAGGGTAGATATTACCAGTAAGACTGTTTTAGAGAGGTGGACGAATAAACTTAGGGACACATTTGGTGTTGACCAATGGAAAAAAATTGTGAAAGTTGCATAAATTTGCTTACCAATATTGACACTAGAAAGTATTGCTTCTGTACAGTTCGACACAAACGGATTATACTCTGCTATTACTGAGACCATTATACGGGGCCATTGACCAGACTAAACAGCACACTTACTATATAGCAGTATAAAACGGTATATATATCATCATCATCATCAAGTTGTGCCGATAGCACTGAGTCCCTCGACTCTCTTTGTCTCTCTCTTGTTCATTGCAGGTCTTCTAGACTGCATCCGGTGTCCGCAGAAATCTGATGTGTGCAAGTCTTTCTAGGTCTGGCAGCACTGGTGTGTCCATATGTTGGAATTCATAAGAAAACGTCGCTTATGAGTTTGTCCTTACTTCCCCACGATACACAGTATGTCTAACTTATATGGTTTGTGAGATGAGAAGCAGATGGCCGAACAGCTGCTGTTTTGTGTGGCGCTCCTTCCAGGGTGTGTTCAAAACAGTGCGTAGCAATCTTATATAGTTAACATTTAGCTTTTTCTCTAAGCATTTAGTCGGAGTCCAAGTGGTGCATCCATACAATAGCATTGACGCTGCCACTGTTCGGAACAATTCCCGCTTTATATTACCAGAGGGATCAGATTTCTATATGATACACAACCTATCAACAGCAGTCCACAACTTCTCGGTGCGTGAGTTAGATGAGATTTTGCTACCGAAGTCTGTGAACTAGTCTTCTGATTTCAGAGGCTTGCCATTAAATGTGCAGGGGGCTCCTTCTTGTTTAAAACACATGAATTCTGTTTTAACTGCGTTCACGGGGAAACCAATGCCTTTTGCTGATTTCTCTATGCTATGCAGCAGAGATTCCACTTGGGCAGGTTTAATTGCGAGAAGCACTAGATTATCTGCGTAGTGTGCATTTATCATAGTTTCTGTGATATATTATGTGCTTCTTGTCTCTTTCAAAGGGAAACCATTTTCTTTTCCTTTTTTTTAATAAATCTGTTGATGTTTGTAGTATGCAGATTATAAATATACATTCTTCTAATGTATATCCTTGTAAGACTCCAGCGATAATGTGGAAGAAGTCGGTGTCACCAGTTGGTAAGCGAACCATTGCTTTTATAAAGTATCAATATAATGGTAACTGATTTTTGGGAAGACCATATGCTAGTAGTATTAATTCCTTCTATGTATGGAATCAAATACCATAAAGAAATCTTCAAACAACAGTGTTGCCTCGAAATTTTTAGCACTTGCTCCTTCGATGATTCTGTGATGATATGGATCGATTTCTCTGAAACCAGTTCTGATTTTTCCTTAGAATTTTTTCAACTTCAGGTCGGTACGATTGAGATGCAGGACATTGTAAGCAGCGATAGCAGTAAGAGTTATATTGCAATAGTTCTTAGTGATTCTTTGGTCGCCTTTCTTGGGGAAGAGGAGAATTGTCCATTTCTCTAATGTCTTACATAATCGAAGAAGTACATCGTCAAATTTCCTTGTCTTCAATACTTCAGGAGGTATTTCGTCGAGGCCAGCAGCTTTTCTGCTTTTAGTTTGTTTGTTGTTTTTTTTCAGTACTGCGTCAGGTTCTTTCTTCATAATATTTGCAAGTTTGATGTCTAATTGCCCATTAATAATTCTTGCGATAGATTTATCAGTGATCCCAGAAGGGTTTCCGAGCAGATTCTTGAAATGCTTTCTCCAGTCTTGAAGTTTTTTTTTCTCAGCTGGAAGCTGAGTTTTGCTCTTGTGGTTCTTTTCCTTCCACTTACATGGTGCATTCGATAAGTTTACAGACTTTTTTGTAGGGCATTTAGAATTGTCGTAGACTCTTGCAAATTCACTGTGTTATTGCTATACATCGTATGAGATAACAGATCAATTTTTATGATTTCAGATTCAAATGAACAACTACAGCAGGAATTGGAATGCACCCTACTAAAGCCTGATTGTCACAGCTGGTGAATTTCAAAAATGAAATCTGGACGTGATGACTCTTTAGAAGAACCATATGCAATAAAATTATGTTTTAAGCTTGGAAAAATGCCACAGAAACATATGGAATGCTTTAGACTGCTTTTTGACCATCTTGTATGAATCGAGCATCAGTTTTTGAGTGGCATAAGAGATTCAAGGAAGGCAGGGAGTCTGTGAGGGATGATGAGAGGTGTGGGAGGAGTAAGGAAGTCAATACACCAGAGTTGATTGGCCAAAGTGTTAGGGTTGGGTTAATATGTTGAGGTTTTAAGGGAGTTCAGGAAGAGATTGCGTCGTCGGAAGAGGCCAGCACTCTTCAAATCGGGTCAGTGGCATTTCCACCCGGACAATGCACCAGTCCACAATTTCATCCTTGTCACAGACTATTTGACCAAGATGGGCATCAAGACAGTTCCTCTGCCTCCCTATAGTCCGGACCTTGCTCCCTGTGACTTTTGCTTATTCTCTTAGCTCAGAGGCTGTCGTTATGAGACAATTGAGGAGATGAAAGAGGATGTGACGAAGGTCATTGACACGCTCACACATGAGGACTTCCATGGGGCCTTCCAGAAGTTGTTGGAACGGTACAATAAGTGCATTGCAGCCGGAGGAGATTACTTCGAAGGGGACTAGAGTTTCCTGTGTGTACTATCAATAAAAGAGCTCATACGAAAAAAGTCTGAAAGTTTATTTAATGATCCTCGTAATTCATCTACTGTCCGCCATGCTCATCGTGATTATCTATCTTCAACCAAATATCTGGTTATATCGATTTGGCCTGGAATGTATTCTACTTCTTCTTTTTGGCAAGTGTTAATTCGCTCTGAACCTTTTTAAGTTTCTGCACATTAACATTTATTGGATTGCTTTTATTAAGTCAGGAAGGTTTTTTCATGTTATTTCGTTCTTTCTTAATGGTGATTCACGCTCAGGAAACTTTACATTTGGCTTTTGGTTTGGTTCGCATGCACTCTGTTGTGGGCGGTAACAAAGTTTTTATATTCGTTATTCGGAATATGTCTTTCAGATGTCCCCCGAAGAGTATTAAACTTACTTCTTACAGTTACAGGAAATTGGTTGCTTAAATCACTATTGGCCAATGAGGAGCAGCCATATCGAGAAGTTTTTGCTGTTTGTTTCTTATTTTTGCACAGAACTCAGGCAAATCTTTGCTGAGACGCATTTTGTGATCGGATGATACTCTTCCAAAAGAGGAGCATACTTCATAGTTCAAAATACTGTTTATCCACTTCATATTTATAAATATATAATCTAGTGTCCGTGGTGTAATGGTTATTGTCGTAGGAAATGGACACGGCAACACGAGTTCAAACCCTGGACGAGACTGATTACATTTCACATAGCACTAATACTCTTGGGAAAGGTATGAATCCAATTACTCTCCCTCCAGCTATGGGTAAATAGTAGGGAAGACTGGGTTCTTCAGCCTTGGAGAGGCAACTAGTCTAGGAGAAGGAAAACTCTGAATTCAAAACCTGTTAAACTCCGCTTAAAAATTGACCTTGTGTCATATCCTGTCTAGCATACCACCCACACAACTTACGCGGCACTTCCACTGAGGAAGTACCAGTGTTCTGTTTACTTTAGGAAACAAGTGTACTTCCAGTTATTTTTCTGCTTCCATCGTTTGTCTCTTCTAGCATGCCACACACGCAAATTACGCGGCATTTCCACTATAGAAAACAGGTCTACATCCTGTTTTGTCATCCACGCAATTTACGCGGCATGCGAAAAGGGATTTTTAGATCAATATTCAACGGCATACCAACTTAGAAGTATCTACATTTCTGTACGTATGTGATGTCTATATTCTGCTTGGCTGCATAGACTGTAAGCACAGGCAGCTGGCTTATTGTATTTATATCCTAAAGTTAAAAGTTACTATACTGACAATGTTATAAAAATAGAAATAATAAGGTGAATATGTAATACCATATTTCTAAAAAATAAAAATCTAAAGATTTTAGAATTTTAAAAAAATGATTAGAATAACATTGTAGCGTTTTTAAATCACCAAAAATGTAAGACGGCTGTGCACAAAATTGTTTTATTCTGTTGTAAAAAAAAAAAAAAAAAAGATAAACAAAATGTATTCCACGATGGAACTAGCTTTTAAAAAATATAAAAACCATTCAGTAACAACTTCATTAACTAAAGAAAATTAATAATATACGAGACGTCAAATTCTTAAGTCTCTGCCAATAATTGTATATTTGAATTTTGGTATCTCTTAGTGCTTGTACAGGCACAGACATCTTTTAATAGGTACCTCCACATAGTTTTTTAATGCATTAAGTTGTAGTGAAATCATTTAAATATTTTGTTTAAAGTTCTGATTTTTTTAAAAACATTTTAATTCTATCTGAGTTCATAAAATTGAAGAAATTTAAAGGAGGAGTCCCCGTGATATGGTGGTTAAAGTTCGTAGATAGCGGGTTCGAAATCCAGTCGTACGATCCCATTCACTTTCGGGCTTATACCCTTGAGAAGGGTATTAACCCTCTTATAACCCTGCTATCAGTTAAATAGTCTCGTGCTGTTCTACAAGAGTGGCTTTGGGTATTAAGTAACCCACGAATTTTGGTATGCCATTAAAAAAAGAAACCAAACCTCAGAAAAGTAAATCTTTTTTTTATTACAAAATTCCCTTTTAATATATTCTTCATAAATAAACAAACAAGAACAGCTTTACTGGAATCAAATCATTAGCAAGTATTCTTTTTTTGTGCCTTTTGGAAAACGAGGTGTTTTTGCCCTAAAAAAATTGTCTTTTCACATCAGACTGTTTAACACAGTGGGAATAACTTTTGAAACAAGCATCTCCAGTTCATAATGAACTTATGAACATAATGACCTGTATAAAGATCTACTTTTTTCCAACCAATATTTTCTCTATGTTTGATCTTTAATGAAATGCGTCCCCTTACAGAATGTTCAGTTATATTTCATTTAGAAATAAATAACGAAATTAATCTTGCTTCATAGAATATAGCTTAAGCAGACTATATTAAATCATCTAAAAGGAAAATATAATGGCATCACACAATGTTGAGGAAAAATTATAGATTAATGTCGTAAATTGAATTCCTAAAACAAATACCAGCAGAAACTTCAATGTGAAAATTGTTATACAATTAAAAGAAAGTTCATGCAAATTTTAAATGTTCGGGAATACCTTATTGAAATGAAACATGGCTCCATCAAAAGAACTGAGGTAATGGTTATCGTCACAGGATATGAACACGGCGATACGAGTTCAATTCCTGGACAAGACTGATTGCATTTCACTTAGCACTAATACCCTTGGGAAAGGTATGAATCCAATTATTCTCCCTCCAGCTATGGGTAAATAGTAGGGCAGACTAGGTTCTTCAGCCTTGGAGAGGCAACTAGTCTAGGAGAAGGAAAACTCTGAATTCAAACCTGCTAAACTCCGCTTAAAAAATTGACCTTGTGTCATATCCTGCCCGAGCGGAGGGGTTGGGTAAATAGGATCAAAAGAACTGTTAATTAAAACAGTAGAAACGATTGTAAAACGCTCTCAAGTAGTAAAGTGTCGCGAAAGACTGGTGTGAGTATAAAAGAAATAAGGTGGTTTAAAACGGGAAAAATTCCAGTAGACCACGGAATACATTAAAGCGTCAGGATATGAAAGTCAAAGCCATTCTCCTTAAAAATAGAAAATGTCCAACAAAATAAATGAAAAACAAGAGGAGACGAAGCAGGAGTCAGTGTTTGTGGCAGAACGGTAAAAAAAGACTAAATGAAGTGGGATTTACATAGAGAAAAGCCAAACGAAAACCAGTCCTAACGCATAAACTGAGGTTAAAGAGGAGTAAAGAAAAACAATCATGGCTGAAAGTAATATTCATTGATAAATCAAGAATCTGTATTGGCCAAGGTGATAATGCTAGAACTTTATCTGATGCCGTTCAAATGAAAGTTGTAAAGATGACTGCCTGAACAAAAAAACAAATTCCCCAATTCATTCATCATATGGGACAGTGTGTCGTTTAAAGAACAAGAGAATATAGCAATCATTACTGCCGTAATCAATGTGCATATTGAAATCCTGGATAATTTTCTCGTTCCATTGATAGAAAATTGGTTTGGTGATGATGAAATCATTTCTTAGGGAGATAATGAGTGGATCTTGTAAAGGGCAAAGGAAATTAAAGTTTTTCTTTCGAAAAGACTTATAAAAATCAATAACATGACCAGCCGACAATCCGGATATGAATCTAATGGAAAATTAATGGTGAATTTTTTTTTTAAATGATCCATGAGAAAGCTTTATCTACCAAAAAAGATCTATTAATTGTCATTCAAGAAAGATTGAACCACTTTTATAAAGAATACTGCTTTAAATAAGTGAAATCAAAGATTGAAAGAATTAAAACAGTCATAAAACCTTGAGGAGGGGGTGAAAAAAATATTGATTTAAATTTTTTGTCAATGAATTCCATAATTTTCCCCTCAATATTAGGTTAATCCATTATATTTTCTTCTACATGGCGTGGAAAAAATTATACCATTAATTTAACAATGTAATCTAGTTTGAGATATTTTACGAAGCCAAAATGTTCAGCTATTAAATTGTAAATTTTTTGTGTCTTATTTGTTATTAACTTGTTGCTAAAAACCAAATAACAAACAAACAAACAAAAAAAAAACAAAAACAAGGGGAACATGTTGTAAATGTGCTAATTCAATAACTTTTGCCAGGGGTTGTATTTTGCGGGATTATTTTTTAAAGTGGAGTAAAAACTAAAAGCAACAATATTTTGAAAAGCAGGTTAAAAAAAAGAAATAATTTATATCACGAAGACAATTCTGCCATTATTGTCGACATGACAAATTTTCCTTCTATGTCCACCATCAATTTTAAAAGCGATTATGTCGCAGGTGGAACGCATGTTCTACGGGAAGTTCGAACAAGAAGACATGGATGAACTTTTATAGAAAGAGGTTTAGTGGGAGAAAATGAATGCAGTTCTCATTCGTCATACAGTGACACAAAGAAAATGGCACTTTCCCAAAGAATAGTGGCTTATGGGATTGAATTTATGCGCATG
Organism: Sepioteuthis lessoniana; assembly: GCA_963585895.1. NCBI lineage: Eukaryota > Metazoa > Mollusca > Cephalopoda > Myopsida > Loliginidae > Sepioteuthis > Sepioteuthis lessoniana. The sequence continues at coordinate 32,848,414 of OY757935.1, forward strand.
TCTGCGGATGGATTATGCGCACTGACTGAGGCCCGGATATTGCGTTAACTTCTAAAACATAAATCAGGTACGCATGCGCGCCCCACTAACACCACCCCATACCCTTCTACCATCCCACAAGCAGCTATTTGTGCGTATGCTTGTATGCATACATTATAGAAGAATGCGCATGCGCGAAAAAGCACCGTAAAGAATCTGAGTCATCGTGAACCTCGTTTATTCCGCTAAACTGGCACGATTGTCTCGGGGCAGCATGTCCGAATATTGAAAATGAACGTTGTTATAAAATCTAGGTTGCTATTCGTGACCAGAAGGAATACGTTTCTTTTTTCATCATTCTATTTATATATAGCGGTCAGTCTCTGTGTGTGTTTTTATACATATATATACATATGTATGTGTGTGTGTGTGTGTGTGTGTGTGTGTGTGTGTGTGTGTGTGTGTGTGTGTGTGCAATTTGTCTCATTATCCATCTATTTCACTTGGTTTGTATGTCTCATTCTACTTGCATATCTCCCTCTATCTGCATCATCTCAGTATCATTCTAAGCAACCCCCCTCTTTCTCTCTCTCTCTCTCTCTCACTCTCTCTCTCTCTCTCTCTCTCCATATATATATATATATATATATATATATATATATAATATATATATATTAAATTTCTCATCAAAAATGTTGGCACATTTTTACTTGTGACTGTGTTTTCAAAAGAGAATAGTTCAATTACGCTCAGCTAATTATCCACAACCCTTCCTGATAAATTTACGTGCTCTTCAACCATAACATACGTTTTCTGAGATGCCCAGTTGGAATCGTACCATTTGATTTTGCAGCAGAAAACCAACATCAATCAATAAGTTAAAAATAGATAATGAAACTAAATATATCCAAATACAAATTGAAATGATTTTTTAAGTTTGTTATTCTATCTGTTCACATCATCCTCAGTGCCTTCAACAGAATGGTCATCAGTTTGAACAACTGCGATAACTCTGTGATGTTTGCAATTCCGTCTGCTCACATTAACAACTTGGACCAGAACGATCATCAGTTTGAACACTTGCAATACTTCCAAATATTTTTCATTAGTCTTCTTTAAGTTGTATTATAAAACTTAAATATATCTTAATAAACATTATATTTGTGGCAAATCAAAGTGAGCATATGTTTTTTATGAACATCCTATATATATATATATATATATATATATATATATATATATATATATATATATATATATATATATATGTATTTTTGTGTATGTGTTTAAAAAGAACCGACGGATACGTATGTATTTACTAACCTCTACCCACGGGCACGATGTGACACAATCAGAGTTTAACAGGTTTTAGGTTTGGTTTGGTTTCTTTGTTTAATGGCATATCAACTCTTTTTTGGTTATTTGATGCCAAATCCATTCTCCTATAAGAACAATAGTGCTATTATTTACCCCATAGCTGGGAGGATAAGGGGTTCATACCTTTCCCACAGGTATTTGCGCGAAAGTGAACGTAATAGCGTGACTGGAGTTCGAACTCGCTTACTACGATTCCGCAATCCATCGCTTTAACCATTACACCACGAGGACACCACTACGGTCACTGCCAACCGGTGGATATGTAAGAGACATAAAGAATTGTGTGAACTAGGTCTTTCTGTGCTTGCTTTCAACAAAAGTTGGCGTGGGCCACTGTAGCATTAATGACAACTTGAGAGAGGGGAGTTGTAATTGTTAAATACAATAAGATCACCCTGTCCGAAGAAGATCGCATTGAGTGTTGTTCGAGCCTTACCTAAATTCTCTCTTACCACTTACCCCCCCTCTCTCTCTCTCATCTAATGTCATTTAGAATTGTTCTCTTGACATTTCACACTATTATTCCAGCCAGTTTTTGATTGGTCGAAGCACCTATAAAATCCTTATTTGATATGGTGCAAGAATGCAACACAAACTCAATTTCAAATCCACAGAACTAAGTCTGGTGAGTAGGGAGAGTGTTGCACGTGCACGTGTTTCATCAAAAACTGATGATCAAAAAGTATCGAGACTGGATTTATAATTTTTTTTTTATTTCATGTTTGTACTGATTCAATTTGACAAAGTCTAAACGTCCATTACTTTGTTAGATAAGTTGTTCATCGGTGCACATTAAGATTAAAAATGCAAAATTTTTACTCTCTCAAACAAAAATGGCTTTGTTTGATCACATATCGTTTGCGCAAAAAGTATCGAGAATTGGCATTGACTTACCTCGACATCTCGGTATTATACTGTTGCGCAACAGATTGACGAAATATGTTAATGACATGAAGTGTAGGTAAGAGGGAGTCTCCGTTGCGTAACAGCTAAAGTACTACCTGGCGGTCCCAAAGTATGTGAGTTCGATTCCAGTTGTTCACTTTCGGGGAAATACCCTTTCCTAAGGGTATTACCCCGAAAGTGAACGGAATAGTACTTTCTTATTCACCACCCCCTCCCCCAGCTATGGTTAAAATGGTATTATGACTTTAGCATTAAATAACCCACGAAGGTTGATTTGCTATAAAACAAAGAAATCATAAGCCATAAGAGTAAGTTAGTTTGAATAAGTTCTAACCGATAAACGGAGTAGAAAAAAAACTTATGATTTTGAGGGATCAGATAAAAGCCCGACTATCATTGGATGCGTGTGATCACGTGATCCCGGAAATTTAGACGTCAGAAAGTTATCGTGGGTTAGCTGTGCACATGCCTTCATTTAACTTTAAATTTTAATGTTAAAAAAAGGAAAGTTTCATCCTTGATACGTTTTTAATCACACCTCGTATACACACGCACGCATGTGTGCGCACGTGTATGTGCGTGTGTATGTGTGTAACCATAACCTAACGAAAACGTCACATAGCGAGAGTTTATTAGAGCAATACACTTAAAATGCTCTCATTTATAACTAACCAGTCTAAGAGAAGGAAAACCCTGAATTCAAATTGTTAAACTCCGTTAAAAAATTGATCTTGTTTCGCATCGTTCTAAAGCAGAAGAGGTTAGTATATATATATATATATATATATATATATATATATATATATATATATATATATATATATATATATATATATATATATATATATTATATTAGTAAATATATATGACCTGTCTGAAGTGATTGAGCAAATCAAATAAACTTCCATAACTGAGAAAGGAGGTGGCCCGTGGTGTAATGGTTATCGTTGTAGGAAATGGACACGGTGACACGAGTTCAAATCCTGGACGAGACTAATTGCATTTCACTTAGCACTAATACCCTTGGGAAAGGTATGAATCCAATTATTATCCCTCCAGCTATGGGTAAAATAGTAAGGCAGACTAGGTTCTTCAGCCTTGGAGAGGCAACTAGTCTAGGAGAAGGAAAACTCTAAATTCAAACCTGTTAAACTTCGCTCAATAATTGACCTTGTGTCATATCCTGCAAGAGCGGAGGGGTTGGTAAATATGATAACTGAGAAAGTTCTGAACCGATATTTTTCAAATTTCGTTCGCCCATTTCCACCCTAAATTATTTTGCCATTTTAATGGTTAGTTTTGCGATATTTTAATTTACGAAAATTGGACTGACTAAAGTTAGAATGAAGATTAAACTAATATTATCTTAAGACTTCTAAAAAATAATAAAAAAAAACTATTTTTTATTTTTTCAATAATACATGTTAAAATATAGTAAAGAGAAGGATCTAACAACTGATAAAAAAACAGAAATAACTAAGTTATTGAGTGAGGGAATATCTACTTTGGAGATATCAAAGGAGCTTAACTGAGATCATCGATCGATAAAGAATAATAAGTTAAGAACTCGAAACAAAAGAGAAAGCTTTAAGAACTAACTTCATTGAGCTGGATATAAATAAAAGCGGGTTATAGTGAAATAGCTACTTTTGACCAGCACTCAGATCTTTGAAAATTGTGGGAATCGAGAGAAGGACAAAAAGGTGTAGAACATTTGTGAATTGGGATCTGTAAAAAAAATCTCCGTGGCAACTTCCTCGTACAAAAGCGTCAAAATTGGGCCGGGGAATACATGAAAATTGATTTTTCTAAAGTAATCTTCACGAATAAATCTCGAGTGATATTGAATGGATCCGATGGATAAACTAAAGGATGGATTTTATCTAATTCCAAACGTACCCGTTGCAATCTCTCGATCCATCCAAGTGAGACGAACAAGATATGCGGGGCACTAGGAGAGAAGTAAGAACGAACATATAAACAACATTTCCTTATGGACTCCTACACATGGACGCACTAGCGTTGGCCGACCAGGAAAGACTTACATACATTAGCTCTGTGCAGACACTGGATGCAATCTAGAAGACCCCCACTGGATCGATGGATGATAAGAAGAGATGGCGAGAAGAGTCAAGGAACTCCCTGCTATCTGTGAGACGTGATAATGTGATATGTCTACGAAACAAGATCATCTACAAAGCGTTACGTCTGCGAAGCAAAATTGACTAATTTGTGTCTCGCGCTCCAACAATTTGTTTAAAATAAAGATATTTACCCAGAAAACTAATCACTTACAAATTATATATATATACAAAAAAAAAAAAAAGAGATTTGGTTATTAGATAACCAAAGAATGCCCATAAACAAAATGATCAAACCACCCAACCCAACCCAACCAAATTTCCCTTTTACGTTAAGTAACACCGTCATATTTCTTTTGACGTTCTCTATATCCCCAAACCTTACTCTTAAGAGTAATTTTCAGTCGAGGTGACAAGAAAAAAACCGCGCTAAGTTTGTTTTGACGAATATGGCTAGTGATGAGATGGCACAAATCACGTACTGATTAAAAACTGCCGAAAACTATTACTGACTCTATACAGCTTACTAGGCATAATTACTTTTTCATATAAGTTAGTCAACTGTTCAAATAATTAATTTGAATTTTAAATCTAAATGTTTTTTGTTTTTTTAAGTCTCGATACTTTTTGATCATATGTACACACATACAAACACATACACAAAGAGATGAATATGAAATGCTCATTAGAACTGTTTTCTTCTAAAACAGAATCATCAGTGTCATAATATACCTTTCCTCTTGAGACCCTTTCTCCAGACAGGTATATGAGAGCGATAAATAATTTTCCAACAGTCTGGTCTAAGTAATTGTTCTGGTATCAACAGAAAGCTGTTATCAGGGACGAATCAACTTTTGTCATTTGTTGTAAATAACTTTATTGTTGAAACCATGAGCAAATCAATAGAATTCTATATTTCCACGAAAAAATCTATTCCTCGAATCAAAAGGAACATTTGCTTTATGTTACCGTGTTATCTCCTTTTATTTTGCTTTCTAACTTCGTGGGGTTTTTTTTCTTTTTAATTTGATTTACCGGTTATTTAGTGAAAGATATAATAAATATAGCCGCATCAATGAATTTTAAAAAATCTGATATTTCTATCGTGAAATCATCGGCTAGTCTTTGAATCTCTTAAATGATAAAGAAATTGAATTAGATGCAAATTACCTAGAGATATTGACTTTAATCAAGAAAAATCAAGATATATATAATATATATATATATATATATATATATATATATATATATATATATAAGTGTGTGTGTGTGTGTGTGTGTGTGTGTGTGATAAATCTATTCGTGCTATGATTCACCAAATGTCTTTTTTGTCTGACTTCATCATTGCATAACTCAAAAATTGTTTGAACTATAGCTACCAAATTTTCTGTGGTAACTCATGAGATTTTGGAGCGTTTTACTTTTGAAAAAAATTTTACTCTGACTTATTAATTGCAATGGTTTGATATAAACAAAAACAAAAAAAACAAAACAAATTAGACCGTTTATGTCAATCAGTTTCGCTAACTGAACCAGTTACTAAATCTAAACCCATATTGTAAATCCATCAGGATAGCTAAACAGAATACTAATTTTCTTGTTTAATTGGTTGGTTGGTTGGGATTTATGGTGTATCAACCTTTGCAGGTTATTTCACGCTAAATCCTGTTCATGCATATATTAAGTATGTGTGATTTGTAAGCAAAGATATTGTAGGTAACATTTTAAATGAACCAGAGCTTGTTTGGTCGCATTGCTAAAGTGATCTTTACTGTTGTAGAGGAGGTCCATGGACCTAAATCTTTGATAGGAGGCGAATATTTCTCACGTAGTGGATTATGTTGGTATATCTTCAACTACTTTTTTAATTGTAAAAAGTAGCAGTAAGTTTCCTTGATTGAAACTAAACTTGGGACCTTTACCTTGAATAACTTTTTAGAAAAATGTCCATAAAAATCTGATCCTTACGTGCGAACTTTGATGAAAATGTATTGAGACTAAATCTTAAATATTTTTCCTTTTTTAAAATTTAAATGAAGACGGATGCACATTTTACAAAATGAAATATAATAAAATAAATAATAAATATCTAGACGAGCCTGAAAATTTTCGATACTTTTTGAACAGCAGTTTTTAGAGAAACACACACACACACACACACACACATACACCTATATATATATATATATTTAATATTCACTCACTCCCATACACACACATATATATATTATCATCCACAGACTGTTTCACTGTATCACAACTCTTCAGTGTGACTATACACACAGGATGCTTCAAGCTGAGATCGAAACCTGCCCAACTTTACGTTAGACTTATTATCATACCACTCAGTCTCTGGCGACATACGTCAGCTCGGGAATTATAATGGATTATGTATTAACTTTCGTTTGTTTACATTTTGCTTCATCGGATACCAGAGTGCTCAATTCAAACGAAGAGCTTTGCATTACACGAATATATATATATATATATATATATATATATATATATATATATAAGGTGAAACTCTGAAGAAAAACTCTGAATTCAAACCTGTTAAACTTCGCTTAAGAATTGACTATATATATATAATTGACTATATATATATAAGGTGTGATTATCAAGGCTGCTAACTAAGTGATCTCTTTGATCTCCGATAGTCGAAAATATAAAACGAATGAAAGTTAATACATGTACGTAAAATTCGGCCGCTTAATTTGTGACTGCTGGTGGCTGTGAGGGTGTGTTATCAGGCTGACATAAAGATGGCTGGATTTCGATCCCAACTTAAGGTATCTTGTGTATCTAGGCACGCTGATGAGTTGTGATACAACAAATCAGTCTGTCTGTGGAAGACTATATATATATATATATATATATATATAAGAGCTGTGAGTATCAAGACTGAAGATTAAAATTTCAAATCGAGTTGAAAATGATTGAATGGCTGACTAACTTATATCAAGACATCAGTCAAGACTTCTAAACATTCTCTGGACGAATCAGTATTAATTTAAAAAAAGAAAACATTATGAAGCTGGTGCCAAGACTTTTTGATCTGCTGTTTTGGGGAAAACACAGTATTGTGCAAGTGCGCAATACCCCTACTATGCTCCCCCCCGACCTTTTTGAGCTGGGTGTCTACCAAAGTTCAAAGAAAAAGTATACAAATATTATGAGGCGGAGGCGTCATCATCAGAGTGCTGGACTGCGATATTCTAGTATGTGAGTTCGAAATCCAATTGTAATATAATGGCCAAGGGATTTCGTTTTATATATCTTGCCTTTCGGTTTAGTTAGGCTGAGAACCTTTCGCTTAATGCATGTGTTAGGTGCAACATGAGCGCAGGTGTTCACGCGCGCGCGGGTAGAATGTGTCATTCAGAGATGTCAAAATAAAAATCCCAGATAGGAAATAGGACCGTGGGAGGTGAATGACGTCATGCCTGGAAGCGCTGAGGATTTTGGGGATTTGAGAAAAATCAGTTGAGTTTTAGCGTTCGAAGAAGACGGCTGACTTTCGGAGCTCGCCGTGGCCTTGCGGCGGGTGCCGCGCATGGTGGGGGGGGGGGCAGATGGAAATGTCGTCATAGAAAGATGGTGCCCCTCTCTTCTTCAGGTCGAAAATCCTCAAAGCTAATAAAAAGTTTTGTACCTAAACTAAGAAGTCTCGAGATTTTTTTTTTTTTTTTGTGCTTCGGGATTCCTATATTATCTATATATGTGCGTTATGAACATTATGAACGTTTTACGTACCGGTATGGGTATGACAATTTCACGTATTCATATCTTGATATGCTACACTGTTACTTTTATACTAATACCCTTGGGAAAGGTAAGAAACCCTTTATCCCCAAACTATGGGTTAAATAGTATTGCAACTGTTCTTTTATAAGAATGGCTTTGGCATTAGATAACCCATGAAGGTTGATATGCCATTAAAAACAGAAACAAACGAAAGAAACAAATAGTATGATGGGGTACGAGATTGCTACTAAACTCGAACGAGTCCCAAAAGCTGTTGATCGTAGTTTTCCACACAAATGATGAAAGGAGTTGACAAAGTTTAATCTCCCACTTTTATTTGATCATGAGTCTTCCAACCTTCACTTCAGGCGGAGGAAAAACTATCTGCTAAAATTTTATTGATATCGTGCCCCTTCCTCTTCTGTCTGTTTTTAGCACGTGATAAGTATCAACCAACCAGCGTTCAGCGTTTTACAAAAACCTTGTCATATTCAGTTCCTACACAGAAAGATGACCAGTGACCCCGATCATATCGCTTAGTTTCCGTTGTCCTTTTGGCTTATCGCAGGTGTTGACATCGGATCAGACATCCCTTGCTGAATCTGTACTCATCTATCTAACTTATAATATAAGAAATAGATCTATTTGTGTTTGGATGCAGATCTGCTCTCTTTTTATTCAAAAATTTTCTTCACATGAACATTAGTGATGAGATGAGCAATTTAAATGCCTTTCTTGGTCATTTATAGCGAGTAACTCAAACAAAATACTTTAGCTTAAATGTTGAGGCACAAGACCCGAAGTAGCGGGCATCTGTTACACATTGGCTTTTGAAAGATTAATTCGGGATTTTAAAACAGGATTTTGCATCAGTGTAAACAAGGGACAACGGAAATGAATCACGTAAATTGGAAACCGGAAGGAGTATGTGTGAGCGTTCCGAAAATTATGTAATGACAAGAAGAGCTAGGCAGCCATTCATCCGGAGAGCAGCCAGGGATAGACAGGTCAGCCGGAGGAGGGTGTCAGGCGGCGGGCCTGTATCAAAGCCCCTGACAAAGAAGCAAGTCTCTGAATATGTCTGTCTCCACGTAATGTCAATTATAGCAGTCCCCAGTTTCTCTGTCTCTCTGTCTCTCTTTCACATTCAGCCCTTTTGACCTTTTTGTGGTAATAAAGGAGAAAGTTATATTCTTATAAGCAAAAGTGTTATGGTCTCTTCATTGGCTATACAACACATCCAGTGAAAAATAAGCTCATTAGTAATGATCTTCTACCAGAGCTAGGTTATCATTATGGGAGCTGCCCACGACAATATTCAAGGGAGAGCGAATCTAGCCCTAAAATTCAATTTAAGTATTTGTTTTTTCTTCTTTTTTTTCAGTTTAATTTTTTATTTTGGGTTTGCACTGGGGTTTGAACACCGACCGTCAGCATTAATCGAAAAATATGTAATTTTTTTTTTTCAGCAGACTGTACAACTGCAATTACCAACAAACATTTTAGGTACATAAACATTACCCTACAGCAACGTATTAACCCCCCATGTGTATTGGCTGTCAGAATATTTACAAGTTCATTTAACAGATGAAGAAGGAAAGATAATGACAGTTGGAGTCTGTCCTTCCGTAGGCAAAGCTATTGCACACAGACTTCAAAACAATTTTTCGAATCGCAAACATCTTCATTTATATCCAGTATTACCAAAGAGAGAAGATAGAAAAGGGTAGAATAGAGAGAAATAGATAGAACAGAAGAGAGGGGTGGTTTTGAGAAAAGAAAGAGAGATAGAGAGAGAGAAAAGTGAAACAGAAAAAAATAAGTGAAAGAGGAAGAGAAAACGAGAGAAAGAAAAAAGGAAACGAGAATAGAAAAAGGAAAAGGGAATAATTAATAGGGAAGGTAAGAAAGGATAAAAGAGAAGAAGAAAAACAGGAGAGAGAAAGAAAAAGAAGAGAAAAAGAGAAGATAAGGGAAAGAAAAAAAGAAAACGAGAGAAGAATACTAAAGTTGAAGGATTGAAGAAAAAAAGAGATAGCATAAGTGAGAAGGAGACGAATGAAGAAAGAGGCGTGAGAAATGAAAAGAAAAAAAAAGAAGATAGGAGAAATAGAGAGAGAGAGAGAGAGAGAGAGAGAGAGAGAGAGAGAGAACAGAAGGAAAGGGATAAGAAAGAGGAAGAAGAGAAAAGAAGAGGAGAGGTAGAGAATAAAGAGAGAAATGAAGTGAAGTGGGAGAATTAAAGAGAAGAGAAGAAAGATCTAAGACATGCATCTCCAAGCAAACTCAAAACTATCCAGCACGCACCCACACTGACAGTCAGATACACACACAAACACACAAATATGTATATTACTTCACAGTCATTCCGCTAAATATTTGCATACTCATAATGTCACACCATTTTCCATTGTAAAAAAAAAAAAAAAGGTCCATGGATGCGCATTACGTATACTTATTACAATGTTTATGTCAGAATCTGGTACAAGGTTTATGCAGGTGCCGAATACAGAAATGTTTTATGCATTGTTCTTTCTTTCTTTAAATATTCTTGTACTGTATTTTGCTTGTTTATTCATTCATTTATTTATTTTTTGGGTGGTAGGGGTTACTTTTATTCTTACTTTATGTTTAAAAATTGTTCATATGAGAACCTTTTTTACGGCGACGTGATGATTGAATTACAACCCTCTGATAAAATATTACTCATATATTTTCGCAGATAATGCTCAAAAATCTCTCTACATATTAATAAAATTCTCAGATATATATATATATATAAAAAAGTAAAGTTAGCGACCATAGTCGAGGGTGACCCGAAGGCCCCTTTTCGATAGCTACTACACCAAAGTGTAGGGGAGGGCGCTACTCCATTCCCAGGATTGCTCCACTTTACCCTTGAACCGTACCTTATAATGCTGAGTGTTAAGCAAGGTGGTATCAAGTACCATTTTTAAAGTCTTTGGTATGACTCGACCTGGGATTGAACCCAGGTCTCCCGGGCCATTGGCGAACACTCTAACCGCTGGGCCAATGTCCCGGTTCTGTAAATGTGTACAATATAAGATAGCAGCGGTGGGATTCGAACCCACATCTATATATATATATATATATATATATATATATATATATATTGGTTGCTTGACTGTGTTTTATGGCATAATGAACCCTTGTATGTTATTTAATGGCAATATATGATTTGTTTGGTTGGTTGGTTGGTTTATTTTGTTTACTGGTCATTCAATGCCAAAGCCATCCGAGTAGTAGAAGAGCAGTGATACGATTTAACCCATAGTTAGAGAGATAAGGGGGTTCATGCCTTTCCTAAGGATATTAGTCCGAAAGTGAACGTTATAACGCGACTGAAGTTCGAGCTTGCTTACTTCTTAACTACAATCCAGCACTTTAGCCATCATGCAACTTTGATTGCCCCCCCTACACGAGTTTTAACGAATATTTTGTAGATAACATAATTTCTAAACGAGTCAGAATTAATTTTCTTGCACACAGAGCTGTTCTAGTTAACCCATAGAGTCACAGGTATCATTGTATACAGGGGAAAGAAAACAACGCTGACGTACAAAAATATAATCTGCTTCTTTTCTTTTTCGTTTATTACCCGAAATGTACGAAATAATAAAGTGGGGGAGAGAGTAGAAGATGGCTGAAATGCACACACTGAGGCGTGATACGAATCTTAAAGAAGCCGTTTCTTAGTTCTTCTTTAGCGAGACGGGTACAGGGCTACTTCAAGACATTGAATCATCTTAGTCTCTCTTCGCTTCTCTTCTTTCGCAACTTTGGCATTGTGCTATCTCGAAGTACTCTATCATCTTCATTTCTACTCGCTTCTCCGCTTTCGCAAGTCTGGCATAATCTCAAGGTATCGAATCATCTGAGTTTCTCCTCGCGTCTTGGCTTTCACGAGTCTCGAACAGCTCAGGCTTTTCTCTACCTCTACCCTAGTCTGGCACAAAGCGTAACGTCTAGTAGCTCTTTTGCCGGTTTTCTTCGTTGTCTCTGGGTCGGAATCTTCCCGGGTTGATATAATTTTCCAGGCGCCTAAGAAATCATTGAAGTTACACCTGCATACGTGTTGCGCGTTTAAACGCCTCCTGTCTAACATGTCATCCATGCAACTTCCGCAGCACTTCCGCTAAGGAAGCAGCTGAGTTCTGTTTACTTTAGAAAACAGGCGCATATCCTCTAATAACGGAGATCTTTTCGGTTAATATTCAATAGTACTACCATTCTGAAACATAGTGGTCAAAGGGGGTAATGACAAAAAAGAGGTACTACACATTCCCAAATGCTCCAGGATTGTAACCTTACCATCAGGTGGTTTTGTATCATCATCAGGAAACCCCAGCAGAGATACAGTAGGTGTATTCTATCTGGGTAATATATATATATATATATATATATATATATATATATATATATATATATATATGTACCATAGCCAGATACAGCTACGTGAAACGTACATATAATGTTCATATATATATACATAGAACAAAGGAATCTCGAAACACGAAAACACTTACGACTTCTTAGTTCAGGTATGAAACTTTTTATTACCTTTGAGTTTAAAGGTTCTTCGACATAAGAAGAGAGATACAGATTCTTTGTATTCTAGCTTTTTCATCTGCCCCCCCCCCATCTCGTGCGACACCTGCCCAAGGCCTCCGCGAGCAAGCGAAAGTCAACCCTTCTCGTTCGGCGTCCAGTTCTCAACTCCACTAACTTTTTTCGAAATTCCCCAAATCCTCCGCGCGCCATTATATTACATATATATGTGTATATGTGTTTGTGAGTGTGTGTGTGTGTGTGTGTGTGTGTGCAACAATAAAATTAAGTGTTGTAAATTACATCAGAGTATAAGTGATCAGTGCTGTATGAAAAAAAAACATAAAACGTGATTATTTAATATTATCTCTTCTCTCCCTGTGACTTAAAATGATTGATCTTAACGACATATCAACCCATTTGTGGTTATTTCACGCGTAGAACTTAAGAAATTGCATTCATTGTACGTTCATATCTACATTTTTATGAAGTTATTTCCTGAGTTTTTTTTTTTTTTTTTTTTTTTTGTCCTATCGAATACGAATAATTTTTAAACACTTCTGTTTGACCCATAGATGAGACACTAATAGGTACAACCACTCCAGGTCAGAGTGAAGCATCAGATGCATTTTAGTGTCATACCCAGAATGCCCCTTTGTTATAAAAGAAATTTCTAAAATATCCCTATAGTTTAGGAAAACTAAACTAGAGGTTAGAGAATCGTGTTCATTGCACATTCGTATTTAGTATACACCGACTGAATATCTATAGAGGTGTGAGACACCTCTAACGAATTTCCTAATATGACACACTAAACAATCTGATGGTGAGGTTTCAATAATACTGGAATTTGGGGGATGGGGAGTACCCCTTTTTTGCTATCGCTCCCAGATTCACTCTGACCCGAAGTGGTAGTATCGGATAGGGTCCTATCTATGAGTCAAATAGAACTAAACTGCGTTTTTATGCTAAGCTAAATTGCTTGAAATAGAACTGTTTGGACATTTAAACTACGTACTTATGTTAAACTGAATTGTTTGAAACGGAACTGTTTTTGATATTGAAACTGTACTTACACTAAACTAAATTGTTTGAAATAGAACTGTTTGGACATTTAACTGTGTGTAAACAAAAACAATACTTAACTGAATTGTTTGAAATAGAACTGTTTGAATAAATTGAATAGCTTGAAATAAATGTTTTTGACAATTAAACTGTGTACATATGCTAAACTGAATTGTTTGAAATAGAACTGTTAAATTTTTATAAAATGGATTTGGCATTGAATAACGTATAAAGGTTGATAAGCCATAAAACCCAAACAAACAAACTTACATATTTGTGTAGCTGTTTATTATAAGGTTTTTTGTTTGTTTTGATTATTTTCACCCAGTCCAATCGAATAAAAATAATTCTTAAACAGATTCATTTGACCCATTAATGGGACCCTAACAAGCACTACGATTACCGATTAGAGTGAACCTGGGAGTAAAGGCAACATTACTCAGATCTCCTTAGGTCGAACCACACCATCAGATATAGTTTAGAGTCATATTTAAGACACCATCATTTTTATGAGGTGTCTTACTCCATTACAGGGGACACAATCAGCGCATTCTTAACCCAATTGACAGGACGTTTCGAAATCAAAATAAAATATATCTATATATTACAAAATTCTCATATCATATGTATCTGTATATATATTAGTGATTTATCGTTATCACTAGGTCACTAGGTGAAATAGAACTGGTGGACCAAATTTTACAATATTATTAAATTGGTTCGTTGGTTGGTTGGTTTCTTCGTTTAATGGCATATCAACCTTCAAGGGTTATTTAATGCCAAAGCCATCCTTCTAGCAGAACAGCAGTGATGCTACTTAACCCATAGCTGGAAGGATAAGGGGATTCATACTTTGTCCGGAAGTGAATGTAAATAGCGCAACTGGAGTTCGAACTTGCTTACTGCGATTCCGAAATCCAGTGCTTGTAACTATTACATCACGAGGACACCCTCTTATTAAATCGTGCTCAATATCAAAGATAGAGCTTTTACACACACACACACACACACACACTCACACGATTTATTTTATCCATAAGATCTGAAGAAGTCTTGTTAGATTTTTCTTCGTGTTTTTGGTTTATATCAGAAACACAAAACAGGATGAAAATAAATTTATTATCCTAAAGTAACCGGTCTTTGATTTTTTTCTTTAAAGAAAGTATTGCTCTGTAATATTAGTGACATTAGGATCTCTACCATGAAAATTTAAATGTTCAGCTTTTGAATGATTTTCTTGTCCTGAAGGAATTACTCCCAACTCTGGTTTAACTGGATTGAATAATACTATATATATATTACATGGTAGTGTCTGTGACCCTGTAT
The DNA here is from genome assembly GCA_963585895.1 of Sepioteuthis lessoniana. Taxonomy (NCBI): domain Eukaryota; kingdom Metazoa; phylum Mollusca; class Cephalopoda; order Myopsida; family Loliginidae; genus Sepioteuthis; species Sepioteuthis lessoniana. Next base: position 32,863,461 of record OY757935.1, read on the forward strand.
TTCATGTTTTACGCATTCATCAGATATATGTAGATTGTCTCAATATACATGGGACCCGTGTGACTGCTAATAGCTATTAATAATAATGTGTTCTTTTTTGTTTCAGATTATAGTATACAATAACAACTATCAATCCTCAATCACAAAGCCTTGAACAAGAGGGGTAAATATTTTGTGTCACTGCTTCTTTGGGGGCTAAATTATTCAAAACTGCCTCAATATAGATGCAACCAATAAATATGATAATGATTTATTACTGAAACAAGCAACTCAAAAAAAAATTTCGTGTCCTGAAAGCTGAAACAATAAAAAAAAACATTGATTTGATGTCTCTAGCTCAAAGGATGCATTTTTTACTGGACATGTTCCAAATGACCACAATTGCGCTTGTCTCTGTAATAAATCCTTATCATATTAATGAGTTGCATCAATTTTGTGATACCTGTATATATGAGAAAATGAAGTGCAAAATCAAGTGCTGGTTATAATACCAGAGCGCTCGTGAACAGAGCAGTATAAAAAATCTTTTTTTTTAAATGATTATTATCACTTTTCTCGACTCTAATATTCCTGTTGTTAAAGAACTAAGTCATCAAACAGGATAAACTGTTTCGGAGACAAATCCAACTGTATAAATATGGGAGGACAGGAAGAAGACAGGTAAACGAGAGAAGGAATAAAGTAATCAGTTGACAGAAGAGAAAATGAAAACATGCAAGAGTGTATGCATAAGCGGAAAGAGAAACAAAGCAAAAAAAAAAAAAAAAAAGGGGGAAGGAAAGAGAAAAAAAAAGTATGGTAAAATAAAATTCGTGCTTAATGTACATATTCTCATCTTTGTATATAAAGCCATCAACTCTCTGTAAAAAGCCTATTACGAAGGATGTGTAAGCAGGGATTACCGTAAAACTTAAACGGGGGCTAAATGCACTAACAGAATTTTTGACTGGTGCTTATATTCGCTCTGCTTTTTTAACAGCGTATGGGTGTACGTAAACATCAAATTATGCAATTTTTTTGATTACGAATCGATATAAGTGTCTTATTGAAGATGTTGTAAATAAAGCTTAGCCAGTTAATACTCGTTTCCATATTAACAGTGTATACAATTTACGGAATAGCTTCGTAATCAAAAAAGAAACGATCCACTTGAAACATAATCATGATGTTTTTTGTTTTTTTTTTATAAATAATCATATCTTTCATTCAATGTAACCAGTTTGTTTTGATTTAATGAGATTAGAAGCTGATTCACAACTGACACTATAAACAAAGATGTTTATATCTGAAGGTAACTCGGCCTCCTACATATGGATGCGCCATTGTTAGCCGACAATCAAAGACATACAAATATCAACTCTGTGTCGGCACTGGATGCAGCTTCGATGACCAACCAAGGGCGATGGATGATAGGGATGGATAGTTGGAGAGAGGGAACTTCGTGCTGTTAGCGCAATTTAATGAAACACACACACACACACACACATATATATATATATATATATATATACATGTGTGTGAGTGTGTCTGTGTGCGTGCGTGTGTGCGTGTGTTTTGGGGGAGTCGATGTGTGAGTGTCACGTGTAGTTCCATCTTAACACGTGACTTTACACTATTATGTAATTACGATTGATTGGCTACTTTTCTATCTTTGACGTCAATCCAGTCGGCTAGTGATATAGAATACATAGACTTCATCTCTGCAGAGTAGTTAGACTCCTTTCTATGAGTGTCCTGGATACATCACTAAACCAACTGGTGGTGAAGCTCCAGTCCTGCAATTTTTGGGAATGTGGAGTGCTTCTACACAGCCATTATTCCGAGGTACACTCAGACCCGGAGTGGTAGTACCTTCTGGGTCTCATCTATGGGTCAAACAAAATTCTCTAACCGTTAAACTATGTGCAAGCAAATGACTGATGTTAAATTGAATTGTTCATGTTACATAGCAATACTTGAAACGATTTAACTTTGTGCAAAATATAATTAAATCAAATAGAATTATTGGTGATCGATAGTTATGCGTGAAGCCATTTAACTGTATGCAAAGAAATGAGTTCTAGGTTGTTTGAAATGTTACCAACAAACTTTTGGCAAATAGCAGTTGGCAAATCATATATATTCAATATATGTGTGTATGGAGAGTCCCTATGGTGTAATGGTTAAAGTTATAGCTATGGGGATATTATTATTATTATGGTTATTATTATTATTATTGGGGTTTTTAGGTTTAAGTTGGTTTTGCGGTGGTTATGTTGGTATTACGTTGGTTGCGTTGGTATTTCGTTGGTAGTTATCCCCTCGCTAAGTGTTGATGGAAAATAAAGGTGGTGGAGAAGAACGAAGACGTCGTTAGGTTTTTGGTTCAAGGTTTTAATGGCAGCATGAAGTAAAGGGGTTTACGCTGGTATGCTGCGAGGTCTCGTAGGAAGGAAAGAAGGTAGGAAGATGTTAGAGTGTATCATCTAATTTGCTTTTTAACTAGGGTCCCATGGTCTAGAAGAATAGACCCAAGGGGTCCATAAACTAGATGGCTCAACTCATAATGTATGATGCTGCTACTCTATTCAGGAGCAGACGAATAGACACCCATTCCCTTTGAGGATTTCTGAGCGAGAGATTCACGGGCTTTCTTCAATTTTTGGTGCTGCTAGGAAATATAGTTCGGGTTGAATCGGACAAGTCATCCTGATTGGGTGAAAATGTTCGGCGACTCTAACGGCCAAATTAAATTACGCGCCAAACAAAAATTCAAGTTTCTTTCTGCTACATAGTGCGAGGCTGCGGGCTTAAAATAAGCTATTTCAAACACCAGTTGTGATATTATGTACCATTTCGGACAAATACACTTGGGAAAGAAATGAGCCTGCTTGTTCCCTAACTATCAGTTAGATAGAATCATTGCTGTTCTTATACAAAGATAGCATTAATTGACCCTCAAACGTAAATATGCCATTAGACAAAGAAAACGATAATCACTTTTGAGCACATAAAATAACTAACTTCTGTTCATGATTTTATATTTTTCTGGGTTATGTACCTGCTCTGCTGTAGTGGTGTCGATCACTATTTTGTAAACCTTTTTCGTTTGCATTTTTCTTTTTCTTATATATATATATATATATATAAAATGTTCAAATAATATTGCATAATCATCATCATCGTCATCATGTCGTGCCGCCAGCACGGATATCCCTGACCTTCTCTCGCCACTTCTCCCTATCATTCATCGCCTCCGGCAGGTCTTCAGGGTTACATCCTGTGTCCTCACATAGTTGCTGTATGTAAGTTCGAGCTGGTCGTCCTGCTTTTGCACGGCCATATGTGGGGGTTCATAGGAGTACATCACTTATGAGCTCGTCCTTGCTTCTCCAGCAGTGTCCCGCGTGTCTGGTTCGTCTAACTTGTATAGTAATGTTCAAATGGTATTACTTGTGGGAAAATTTATTTTTATTAGTACAGGATACTAAAACGATTACTTTTATTTGTTCGAAATTATGTTATATCTAAAAAAAAAAAAATTCTTTTCTCATTCAGATACAGTCCGTTCAATTTTTAACTTCTTTTCTTATTCAGTGTGTTTATATAAACAGAATATTCATCGCAGGTTAGTTGTTATTTATGCGGTCTGTATTTCTTTTTTTTTTTTTTTTTTTTCCTTTTCCATTAATCTAATTTCACTTGGGTTTGTCTGAAACTGACCTCTCCACAATCACCAGACAGTCCTGCATTCTGCGTCATTCTCAATATTTTCACTCGTGTTTTTTTGCTGCCTTCTTTATCAATTATCAGATTTAAGAGATACAGGAATATAGTCAATCGCGTGGCTCTCATTCGACGAGCTCTTGATTATTTTTATGTTTAAAAAGTGTCACTATGATTGACGAAATTACTGGGTCAGGAGGAAGAGCTATTCTTATCTCCTCCGATAATCTGTTGTTATACATTTTTTCCCTTGGATTTTATTGTTTTGTATTATTTCCTTCCTTTTATTGTAAAAAAATGTATATACCCATATCACTATCTTATAAGACAGAAATTAATTAAATCAGATAAAAAAAAGTTCTTCCCAATTTTTAATAAATTTCTATTACAAACTCACTAATAATGTATCAAAAATAAACATGCATTAGCTCTTTTCTGCCAGATATGAATGATATAATTTTCAAACATTGACAAAGCCTTTTTCTTGATTTTCAATGAATTTCTACAGTAAAATCAGGTTTGGTTTGGTTTGGTTTGGTTTGGTTTGGTTTGGTTTTGTTCTATGACATATAAACCCTTGTGAGTTATTTAGGGCCAAATCCTGTTTATCACTACACTATATCATTTTTAAGAGAATAGTTTGTAGGTATCATTATCTTTAAACGAGACAAAACTCATTTGTTTAAATGGCTTCAAGCATTGCTATTTATCACACGGTTCCATTTAATATTAATAACTCCTTGTAAAAAGATTAACCGTTTTATTTGACCCATTGAAGGGACCATAAGAATCACTACCAGAATTTAAGTTCATACCAAGGACTCTAAATGATTTCAAGTATTGCTATCAAATACTAATAATTCTATTCAACATTATTCATTCGTTTGCACACAATTAAATGGTCTCACGTAGAGTAAATGAATAGTTCTATTTGACCCATAGATGGGACCTTTACGGGCACTACCACTGAAGGTCAGAGTGGACCTGAGAATAATGGCAATGAAGGGGTACTCCACATTCCCCAAAGCTCCAGACCTCGAACCTCATCATCAGATAGTTTTGTATTATATGCAGGACACTATATAATTATTATCTTATTACTTGTATTATATATATATATATATATATATATATGTGTGTGTGTGTGTGTGTGTGTGTGTGTGTGTGTGTGTGTGGAGGTGCCCGTGGTATAATGGTTATCATCGCAGAAAATGGACACGGCGACTCGAGTTCAAATCCTGGACGAGATTGAGAGTATTTCATATACCACTAATACCCTTGGGAAAGGTATGAATCCAATTATTCTCCCTCCAGCTATGGGTCAATAGTAGGCCAGACTGGTTTCTTCAGCCTTGGTGAGGCAACTAGTCTTGGAGAAGGAAAACTCTAAATTCAAACCTGTTAAACTCTGCTTAAAAATTGACCTTGTGTCATATCCTACCCGAGCGGAGGGGTTAGTAAATAAGATTACTTGTATTATATATATGCAGTATAGTTTGTGAAAGAAGCGACGAAAACCGATTCTTTTTATTCGGTTTCTTTTTTTTTTCTTCTGTTTATATAAGCAAAAGAAAAAAGAAATGGAATAAGAAAGAATGCTTTTTCGTCGATTCTTTCACAAACCACCCGACAATATAACATCAATAATACTTGCCTTCATTCCCTACACCTGATAACCCCTTGCTATCTCATTTCAATTAATTTGTCGTTAATTTATTTCCAATACCTTTCTGTCGTCGTCATCAGCATCAGCATCAAGATATGCCAACGGCATAGATTCCCTTGGCTCTCTCTCTCTCTCTCTCTCTCTCTCTCTCTCTCTCTCTCTCTCTCTCGCCGTCCATCCCTATCTTGGCAAGTCAGTATCCATAATCCGCTCAAACCTGATGAATGTAATCTTTTGTTGGTCGGTTAACACTGGTGTATTTATTTGTAGGAGTCCAAAAAAAGCGTCGCTTATGAGTTTGTCCTTTCTTCTCCAGTAATACCCAGCATGCATTGTTTGTCTTACTTTAATAGTTTGTGAGAAGGGGGTAAGTGGCCCTACAAATATTGTTTTGTAGGGTGCTGCTTCCAGGATTTGTTGAAAATAGCACCTATTATCCTGTAGTTCCCATTCAACTTTTTCTCACAGCGTTTCCTTCAAGTCCAGTGGTGCATCCATACAGTAGTACAGACACGACTACAGTTTGGAAGAAATTCTGTTTTATTTATCAGACAGATTAGATTTTTATATGATCAATATCAGTCTAACCTGTCAATATCAGTCTAACCCGGTCTAACCTCTTCGTACATGATATCATTTTCAGTAGATGAGATATTGCTACTGAGATAAAGATTACTGTGAGCATTTCTGTGGGGAAATTATTTTCAATCCATTTTTATAGTGAAATTATTTTCAATGCCTTTTTATTGTATTTTTTTTTTTTCATCGGATTTCCATTATTCATATAATATACAAATTCTTTCAGAATTGCTTGCAGTATAATTTCTGTCTTCGATTGCTTGTTTTGGGTTATTTATTTAACTGCACATAAACCGCTTCTGGGTTATTTAATATCGAAATTTGATTTTTTTCTTTTTGTAAAGTTTTATTGTAAACCAAACTATATTTTCAATGTTCCATTGCACGTTTTTAAATTGTACTTTTTATTTGCCAACAGTCATTTGTTTGCACAGTTATATGGTATCTAGTATTCCTATCTAATACAAATGATTTACACAAGCTTCTATGGTTAAAAGTATTACTATCGAATATTAATAATCAATACAAAATTAAATGGTTTAAAGTCTATTTCGGTTTGCTGACATTTATATGGTTTCAATGACATTTGTTTGCTAACATTTATATGGTTTCAAGTATTCTTTTGTAACACCAACAATTTGCAAGCAATTATGTAATTTCAAGTAAATAATAATAGAATTGCTTTTTCCCCACTTTTGTTTTCTAGTTATTGTCGTTCCTCTGATCCACGTGTCATTCGTACTGTTTCTGGTGGCTGCGATCAGGAAAGACATACTTACATCAGTTCTGTGGGTTCTGGTGAATTCTATGAGCACCCAAATGGAACCCCTTTGTTATTTGACCCCAACAGACCAGAGATGGGATTAGAGTTATGTACCATAGTCAAGTCATGTTAGCACCTGTTTTAACGGTTAAACTAAATGAGCAAGCATGAGTCTACCCGAGGAAAAGGTAACAAAGAAACAGGAAATTATCATGCACTTCACGTTTCTAAAATCTGTGGAATTGTCTAGAAGATGTTTAAAAATTTATCCACACGGTGATAGATGTAAAAGTCGGTCCTATCACAGAAAAGGAGAGACAGAGTAGCTTTCGGGCCGCAATTCCTAGCTCTAGATACGAGTCGGAATTTTTGCCGGCTGAATTCGAAAAGACAACAGGTAGCGAAGAAGGAGAAAATAGACATCTTCTCGGTGCCCCAGCATTTTTCCAGTACCCACCCCGATAGCAGTAATATCACAGAGAAAGCTACAGTAAGTTGCCCGGCTTACCGGGAAATATTCTAAAACTCTAATAATTCCAGGCGATCATCATTAAATGGGCTGTTACACGTGCACAATGATATAGCAAATGAGACCCTAATTGGAACCTCACCCAACCGTAAGGCGATGTTCCAAAAATATGCACACTGCTGCACTGCAAGATGTAGATATATACACTGTGAAAAAAGAATATGAAAAAGCAGCATATTCAAGTGGATTATTTGATAAATCTGGAATAGAAATTAAACTTTTATTTTCCGTTTTGACTGACGAACCAAATACGGAAGATTGTGACTGAATTGAAAACCTTTTCATGAAAAATTTCATCTGATACTCGTTTGAGATTACATGAAGAAGAATTGGTTTCTATATTCAGTTATTGTGGATGTAAAATCAAGCAAGAAGAGTTGCCTATTGATACATTTTAAACGGGAGAAAATGTATATTTCATTAGCTAAAACTATTTCGATCAAATTTTCCTCATTATATTTATGAGAACCTGGATTTTCTTCTCTTACCAGACGATAAATACAAAAAAGAAAAACGACACATTCCCCCTTTCAATGCACAGGCATTTTTCTGTGTTGTATATAACTCTTAACGTCACTAATTATCGATCGATTTATTAATTTTAACGGCATGTCAACCTGTTAAGAGTTATTTTATGCCTAGATGTTCTGGAACTGAACGTTTACATTCATATTTTTTACGTAGAGATTTTTTGTATACAGTCATATCGAATAGGAATAATCTTTGAACAGATCTATTTGACTCATAAATTAGACGCTTACAGGTTCTATCATTTTAAATCAGATTGTGTTTTTTAGCTTTCGTAAGATAGGCAGTCTAGTAAGAAAGTTTTGAATTCAAACCAGCATTACCGCACTGAAAAATTGACCTCATGTCGCATTCTGTTCATAGTCAAAGGGTTAGAAAAATACGTATTAATTATTGACAATGTTTCATTTAAAAGATAAAAATAGGTAATCATTCAATGTTTTATTTCATTTATTCTATCGTTGATTAATTGAGAAAGAAAGATTTCAAATCTTTCCATTCTTTCAATAACTGTCGCTAAGAAAATAAGGGTATAGTCAGTTTCAACTCCCGAAACAAATTTTGCACTCCAATAAAATCGAATTACAACACTTATATATATATATATATATATATATATATATATATATATATATATATACGCGAGAGTCGTTCAAAAAGTTCTGAGCCCCACCTAAAAAAAGAAGAGCTATGACTGAACATTTTTGTTGTGATAATACTACCACTTCTGATAAAACTAGAAAATTCTGTTTTTCTTGTTTTAAAAGAAGTAATTGTGTATTGTAACAATAACAATGTTCAGATATGGAACTTCTTTTTAATGATGCTAAGAACTCTTTGAACTACCCTTTTGTGTGTGTATATATATATATATGTGTGTGTGTATGTGTGTGTGTGTGTGTGTGTGTGTGTGTGTGTCTGTGTCTGTGTGTGTGTGTGTGTGTGTGTGCATGTTTGGTTTGGTTTGGTTTTAAGGCTTATCAACCATTGTAGGTTATTTAATGCCAAATCCTTTTTATACATGTATTAAATATATAATTTCTAAACACATTTTGAAGATAACATTTTCAAACAAGCCTGAGTTTGTTTTTTCTTTGCGCACAGTTAAATGGTTTCACTTAATTTCAAACAATTCAGTTTAGCATGAGTACAGCCTTGTTTATACAGTCATTGCTTTTTTTGTTGCTTTTTTTTAGAAACAGTTAATTTAAAACAATTCAGTTTACCGTAATCCTATTTACCAACCCCTCCGCTCGGGTAGAATATGACACAAGGTCAATTTTTAAGCGGAGTTTAACAGGTTTAATAGTCTCCTAGACTAGTTGCCTCACCAAGGCTGAAGAACCCAGTCAGCCCTACTATTTACCCATAGCTGGAGGGAGAATAATTGGATTCATGCCTTTCCCAAAGGTATTAGTGCTATGTGAAATGCAATCAGTCTCGTCCAGGATTTGAACTCGAGTCGTCGTGTCCATTTCCTACGCCGATAACCATTACACCTCCTTCAGTTTACCGTAATGACACAGTTTAGTTCTATTTCACACATAGATAGGACCCTATCCGACGCTACCACTACTGGCCGAGGGGACCTGGGAGCGATGGCAATTAAGGGGTACTCCACATTCCCAAAAGCTCCAGCATTACTGAAACCGCACCATCAGATTGTTTAGTGTTATATCCAGGACAGTCCTTGGGTGTGGGGGGGGGTCTTAACCCTCTGCAGAGATGCAGTCCGTGTATTCTACAATCCCAGTCGACTGGGTCCGTGCGCGTGTGTATGTGTGCGTGTATGTGTGTGTGTGCATTGACTCACATTGTAATTACACTTAAAAATTGTATCACAAAAAACTCATACTTAAAATAAAAACGCCAGACTTACCACTTTAATGTTGGAAAAGTCTTACGTTAGAAATAAAATAAAAATAAGTCCCAAAATATATATCATTTAATCTTTAAAAAGCGTTACTGTTGCTTAAGATTTCTGGAAATATACTTTTATTGATATAGGTCCGAATGTAATATAATGGCCTAGAGATTTCGTTTTAAGCCTTTGGGTTTAGTTAGGCTGAGAACCTTTCGGCTCAGTGCTTGGGTTAGCTAGGTGCAACATAAAAGCAGGTGTTCACGCGCATGCGGGGCGGACGTCTCATTCAGAGATGTCAAAATAAAAATCCCAGATATGGGGATGTGAATGACGTCATGCACCGGAAGCGCACGGAGGATTTTGGGAGATTTGAAAAAGTCAGTTAGTTGAGTTGAGAACTAGACACCGAACGGGAAGGGTCGACTTTCGGGGCTCGCTGGGGCTAGATGAATTTGTGCGCTACGGGCGCCACACGTGATGGGGGGCAGATGGAAAAGTCATAATAGAAAGATTGTGCATCTCTCTTCCTTATATCGAAACCTTTAACTCAAAGGTAATAAAAGGTTTCGTACCTGAACTAAGAAGTCGTTACGTGTTTTTCGTGTTTCGGGATTCCTATGTTCTATGTATATATGTTATGAACATTCTATGTACGTTTAACATATCCGTATCATAGGTATGTTACACGAAGAATTCTTCTTGGCTTGCAACTCTTTAGTTTCTAAGATTGTTTTGCAGCGCTTCCTCTGAGATTATACCTTTTCGATGTGTATATTTATATCAGTTTCTTCCAGGCAGCGGTTGTATCGATACTGCTGTATGGATGCACTACAATAAGGTAAAAAAAAATAAAGGAAGTAAAAGTGACGATGAACCTAATATTTTTGCTATTATAATTTTGCACCCACAAAGACTGTATCATTTATTCCTTGCCTTATATTCTGGTTACACTAGGAATTCATAAGACAAAAATGAATAATCAGAATTTGCTTGTGTTCCCTTAAATGTTTTCAAGTGTTACTATTTAGCTCAAGGAATTCTATTTATCAAGTATTACTATCTAATTTAAGATTAATCATTTGGGTGTACACAGATAAATAGTTTTAAGTATTGCTATCTAAGACTTTGTCGACTTTACCAAGGCCTTCGATTCCATTCACAGAGAGAAGATGGAACAAATCCTACTAGCATACGGCCTACCAATAGAAAACGTGGCAGCAATAACGATTCTCTATAGAAACACCAAAGTGAAAGTACGATCACCGGATGGAGACACAGAATACTTCGACATTGTAGCAGGAGTACTACAAGGGGATACGCTAGCCCATACCTCCTTATCACCTGTCTAGACTACGTGTTTAGAACATCGATTGATAAAATCAGAGAGAACGGCTTCGAGCTGACAAAGAAAAGAAGTAGAAGGTACCCCGCAAAAACAATTACCGACGCCGACTACGCCGATGACATAGCGATACTGGCAAATACACCCAAACCAAGTCGAAACACTACTGCATATTTTGGAACGAGCTGCTGCAGGCATTGACCTCCATGTCAACGCACACAAAACGGAATATATGTGCTATAATCAAACAGGCGACATTTTCACACTAGACGGAACCTCTCTGAAACTGGTAGACAAATTTACCTACCTAGGAAGCAGTGTCTCATCACCCGAAAAAAACATCGACACACGGCTAACGAAGGCATGGACAGCTATCGATAGGCTATCGATCATATGGAAATCAGACCTGACCGATAAAATGAAACGCAGTTTCTTACATGCAGCGGTCGTATCGATACTGCTGTATGGATGCATGACTTGGACGCTAACAAAACGGCTGGAGAAGAAACTGGATGGCAATTACACAAGAATGTTGTGAGCAATATTGAACAAGTCCTGGCGGTAACACCCCACAAGACACCAACTATACGGCCACTTACCTCCCATTACGAAAACTATCCAAGCTAGACGAACCAGACATGCAGGACACTGCTAGAGAAGCAGGGACGACCTCATAAGTGATGTACTCCTATGGACCCCCACGGGCAAAAGCAGGACGACCAGCTCGAACATACATACAGCAGCAATGTGAGGATACGGGATGTAGCCCTGAAGGCCTGCCAGAGGCGATGAACGATCGGGAGAAGTGGTGAGAGAAGGTCAGGGATATCCGTGCCTGTGGCACAACATGATGATGATGATGATGATCTAAGACTGTTAATTTAATTTTATAGTAATCATTTGTTTGCAAACAGTTAAATGGTTTCAAGAATTGCTATCTAATACCAATAAATCTATTTAATATTAATCATTTGTTTGCACACTGTGTAGTTTTCAAGTATTGCCAACTAAGACAAATAATTTTATTTGCACACAGTTAAATGGTTTCAACATGTATCACTAATAATTTTGAATGGTTTAATATTGCTATCTAACACTAATGTAACACGATCCTTGTCACGGCAACATTAATGTAACACAACCCTTGGTCACCGGCAACGGTTAATGTATCAAAGTCTCATCGACACTTCACCAGTGATGTAATACCGTAACCTAACCCCAGTGGACAACCGTCTTTCACCATTTCGGCAGTAATTCAGTAGGGTCCATTGTTAAAGGTTAGACCTAATTCTCACAACAGCCCACGTTGTGATTGATCCTGTTGAGTAGTTATCGGGTCCAAAGATTATCTGCTGGTCCATTTGCAGGCTCATCGGGCTGGAATCGTGTTAGCATCAGATTTTATGAAAGGTTTTTTATATACATAATGACATCAACAATACATGAAATAAATACAGTTCATAAAGAAAAAAGTAATTAAATTGAAATGTTTTTTTATATAAAAACAGTACCACGAGTGTCGGTTATTGACGAGGGGTGGTTTTCGTTTTAACCTTTTTCAATTTAGCAGCTTGTTTAGTGATTTTCGCTTATCGGGCTTGTCAATGACACATGCGCACGCAGAACGCCTGATTCAATCTCAGACGGGTTTTCTCAATTGATGACGTCACATCCGCCCAGGGACGATTTCCTCACGCCGGGGTTCGGCCGTCTCTTACACATCAACAATCACGGTATGGACCGGAAGTAATCGCTCAGGCTGTCACAGCAAAAACTCTTACATCGGCTTTAGGTGAGGCTTATTTATTGAGAATATCCTCGCTTCCCGCTTATCACGTGGCCACACATAATTAATTCATCCGTCCTCTTGCGTATGTGCCACCATCTGGCATCGCCCCAAGAACAATTTCATGTCGTGATTTTCTTGCGTCCTACTTTCTGATAAAAACAATTCATATAAACATCTGTTATTGAGAATAGCGTTTATTTTTAGAAGTTACTTTTTTTCTGTAATCAATACGGATTATATTTCCAATTTTACGAGTAAAATTCTAAAGAACAATCATTATCAACAAACAAGAAAGGATGAACTTTTTTACAGGTAATTTCGCCTGATATTCTTATTCTTTAATATACTTAAGTCCTCACGGCCTCTCAACCTCTTGTTTTTTTTTTTTCGAAGACGCGCCTTTTTTTCACTTGCCGTTTCTATTCTACGGTATATCTATCTTTATTGATACTATTATAATTGTCCCTATTTCGGGGCGAAATTACTCCTGCCAAACTAATAATTCTATTCAATATTATTCATTCATTTACATAGAATTAAATGGATTCAAGCATTACAATCAAACACAAATAATTGTATTTAATATTAATCTTTTATTTGCATACAGTTAAAGAATTTTAAGTAAAGTCAATGATTAAATAATTTTATTTGATCCATAAATGGGACACTAATAGTTAATACTAAGAAGGAGTACTCCACATTCCCCAAACACCAGAAGTGGAGCCTCACCATCACACAGTTTTGTGCCATACCCAGGACACTCGTTAGTGAGGGGGGGTTTACCTCTGTGAAGAGGTGCAGTCAACATATTTTACAGCCTCAGCTGACTCAGTGGCGTACGATCAGAATGATTTTTATTCTTTTTTGCATTGCTATTGTGTTGTTTTTTTTGTTGTTTTGTTTTTGTTTTTTTATAGTTTATGCTTGTTATTTTGCTTTCATAAATATTTTTTGAAACTTTTTTAAAGCTATAAAAAAATTCTAAAAAACATTTTGGAAACACGAAATGATATTAATTATGACATATTACGCGAAAAATGGTCAACTCATTATCAGACATAGCTTACAAAATGAGGTCACATGTAAATAAATGTATACTAAAAAATCTCTATCTGTGCATACATGCAAAAACACACAATTGTACATATATATATATATATATGTGTGTGTGTGTGTGTGGTAGTAGTAGTAGTAGTAGTGCTTATTTGAGCAAACAGAAAATTCACCTTTTCTTTAAAAGATCCTTTATCTAAAAATAAGAAATAGTTTTGAGCACCAACCATTATATATCATCATTGTACATTGCATTTCATTTCACATAACATTTTCACCCTTTTGATTAAAGCAATGCTAACACTTATCATTCAGGTTTAGATAGGTTGTTTGGTTTAATGCCATATCAACCCTTGATGGTTATTTTATGACAAATCCTTTATATATATATATATATATATATATATAGAAGAAGAAGAAGAAGAAGAAGAAGAAGAAGAAGAAGAAGAAGAAGAAGAAAACTATCCTCTTTCTTAAGTATATATTTGTTTGTAATACTAACATTATCAGTTAAAACTTTCACTCAGTATCTATCCATCAAATATCTACTTTCTTTAGCCCCAGCAATTTAATAGATATAACAGTTTACATACAGTTGATATCAATAAGATTTATCCCTATTTATTTACATATGGAGTGTTTGTTTTCTTTTATTTTCTTTCCTTTTCTCTCTTCTCTTTTCCCTCTTTTCTTTTTTCTTTTCTTTTCTTTTCTTCTTCTTTATCTCTTTCCATATATATATATATATATATATATATATAATTTGTGATTAAACAGTTTAAATATATCTCTATTTTGAAACGAGTCTTAGCTCATTTGTTTACACACACTTCAACGGTCAAAGCACATAGTTAAATGGTTTCAATATTGCTATCAAACTCAAACAATATTTATAATTTGTTTACATAGTCAAATGGTTTCAAGAACGGCTGTTTATTCTTTTCATACCGTTAAATGATTTTAAGTATTGCTATTTAACAATAATAATTCTTTTAAACATTAATTATAATCCTTTATAAAAGATTCAATAGTCTCTATTTAACAAATAGATGGGAACCTAACTGGTACTATCACTCCAGTTCAGAGTCGACTTTGTAATGGTAATGAAGAGGTACTTCATATTCCTCAAACGTTAAGTTTTTACAGCAGCAACTGGGGGTCAAAAATCAAAGACACGAGTCTCGTACTGATGAAGTTGTATATCTTTTTTTGCGCACGTGTTCGTCGTAAAATGCGTACGTTCTCCAACTATACAATCTTAAACATACAATCTTCAACGTGAAAACTCTTTTTGCCTTGCTAGTGACCCACAAAGAAAAACGTCAGTCTCGCGCCAGCCGGTTTCAAGCCGGAAATTCCTCCTGCATCTTCCACCCGGAAGTGACCGGTGCGGGAGGCAAAGTTCAATCTAAAAACTATACCGGTTGAAACGCAAAGACTTACATTAACAGTTAAGATTGGAGCCTTACCATCAGATGCAGTTCATGGTCATACCCAGGACAGAAAGTGGTTTCAAGTATAGCTATCTAACGCGAATAATTATATTCAGCATTATTCATTCGTTTGCACACAGTTAAATGATTTCAGTATAGCTATCAAATACAAATATAGCTCAGTCGGCTGGGGCTGTAGAATATACCGACTGCATCTCTGCAGAGGGGTAAGACACCCCCTACAAACGAGTATCCTTGATATGACACTAAACAATCTGATGGTGAGCCTCTAGTAGTGCTGGACTTTAGGGAATGCGGTATACCCGTTCATTGTCATCGTTCCCAGGTCCACTGAGTGGTAGCACCGGACTGGGTCATATCTATGGATCAAATAGAACTGTCTGATATTTAAACTGAGTGCAAATTAATGACTAAATTGAATTGCTCAAAACAGAACTGTTTGATCATTTAACTGTGAAGGAGGTGCATACGATAAGTTTTTAACTTTTTTCGTATGGGCACTTTTATTGATAATACACGCATGAAACTCTAGTCCCCTTCGAAGTAATCTCCTCCGGCTGCAATGCACTTGTTGTACCGTTCCAACAACTTCTGGAAGGCTCCATGGAAGTCCTCTTGTGCAAGCGTTTCTATGGCCTTCGTCACAGCCTCTTTCATTTCCTCAATTGTCTCATAACGACAGCCTCTGAGCTTAGGAAATAACCAAAAGTCACAGGGAGCAAGATCTTGACTATAGGGAGGCTGAGGAACTGTGTTGATGCCCATCTTGGTCAAATAGTCTGTGACACAGATGAAGTTGTGGACTGGTGTATTGTCCTGGTGGAAATGCTACTGACCCAATTTCAAGAGTGCTGGCCTCTTCCAACGGAATCTCTTCCTGAACTCCCTTAGAACATCAACATAGTAACCCAAACCCTAACCCTAATAGTTTGGCCAATCAACTGTGGTTTATTGACTTCCTTACTCCTCCCACACCTCTCATGATCCCTCACAGACTCCCTGCCTTCTTTGAATCTCTTATGCCACTCAAAAACCCATGCTCGATACATGCAAGATGGTCAAAAAACAGTCTGAAGCATTCCATATGTTTCTGTGGCATTTTTTTCCAAGTTTAAAACAGAATTTTATTGCATATCGTTCTTCTAAAGTATAAGATTGGATTTTTGAAATTCACCAGCTGTGACAATCAGGCTTTAGTAGGGTGTATTCCAATTGCTACTGTAGCTGTTCATTTGAACCTGAAATCATAATTATTGGTCAGTCATCTCATAAGATGTATAGCAATAACATACTAAACTTCCAAGAGTATACGACAATTTTAAATGCCCATACGAAAAAAGTCGGGAAACTTATCGTATGCACCTCGTATCTACAAATTGTGTTTACAAATTATATATTAATATATTTGTGAAAATGGGGTTTAGCCTTAAATAACCAACAATAATAGATTAGCCATAAAACTAAACTAAACCAAACCAAATACTAATAATTCAATTTGATATTAATCATTTATTTGCAGACATTTAAATGATTTCTATTATAGTAAATGATTATATTGTACTATCTAAACCATAGATTGGACCACTCCGAATCAGAGTGGACCTGGAAGTAATGACAATGAAGATGTACACTGCATTCCCCAATGCCTAGATGCAGATTAACGTCATACTCGGGGCACCCATTGGAGGGTCTTAGCCGTTTGCAGAGATTTAGTCGGCGGATTCTGTGGCCCCTGATGACAGGGTGGTCTGTATCGTTTACAAAAATAAACAAGTAAACACGGAAAACTTGTAAAAAGTTGGCGACTGTTATCGAGGGCAAACGGAAGGATCCCTTTTCAATAGCTACAACACCGAGGTATAAGGGAGGGCGCTACTCCTTTCCCTGGATTGCTCCTCTTACTCTTGATCCGTACTTTGTAATGCTGAGTGTTAAGCAAAGTGGCATCATATACCATTTTCGAGTTTTTGGTATGACTCGACCAGGGATTGAACCCCGGTCTTCCGGGTCATTGGCGAACACTCTACCAACTAAACCACCCTTATATATTAATGTACATTACAGTATATTTATATTTTATGATTTTATGAATGTATTTCATTTTGAATTACATTATTTAAATCATTCTTGTCTTTAAAGATAATATGCAGACCAAACGTCCAAACAGGAAGAATCTGGTTCTGAAACATCCGGACCTAAACGTCCTGCGAGCGATCAAAAAAACATATATATATACATAGATATATATGGGTTATATGATATCATATATATATATATATATATAAATAAAAATGTAAATGTTTGTTCATCATCATCATCATGTCGTGCCACTAGCACGGATATCCCTAACCCTCTCTCGCCACTTCTCCCTATCGTTCATCGCTTTTGGCAGGTCTTCAGGGCTACATCCCGTATCCTCACATAGCTGCTGTATGTTCGAGCTGGTCGTCCTGCTTTTGCTTGGCCATATGCGGGGGTCCATAGGAGTACATCACTGATGAGTTCGTCCTTGCTTCTCCAGCAGTGTACTGCGTGTCTGGCTCGTCTAACTTGTATAGTTTTTGTGATGGGAGGCTAGTGGCCGCACAGCTGGTATCTTGTGGGGTGTTGCCGCCAGGACTTGTTCAATATTGCTCTCCACATTCTTGTGTAATTGCCGTCTAGCTTCTTCTTCAGCCGTTTAGTTAGCGTCCACGTAGGGCATCCATATAGCAATATCGATACGACCGCTGCCTGGAAAATAGCACTAATTGGTTTAAAATTTTCAGAGAGTATTTTATTCGAATTCGGGAGTGTTTTTATATACTTATTATCCAAAAATATTACAATAATTAAAAAAAATGTTTTTAATAAGTCGTTTTCCTCCGTGAAAAGCCGAACGCGAATAATGATGGAAAATTTTACTTCCATTTTCCAAGAAGTTGTAGGGAACGAATAAATAAATAAAAAATTGAAAATTGAAAATAAAAATAATAAATGAATAAATAAAAAGAAAACTATTAAATTTGCAGAAAACTCCCAGATATCCATAACGGGAAAAGGGGATGACGCATGCGTAAAAGAAAAAAAGGCTTTCGTTTTGGCAAAAGGAGCAAAGTATTATTTCTCTTTCAGGCCGTGTCCATCGAACCAACGACACCATTTTGCTGTCTGGTGTTTTGGGCACCACGCATACGTCTTTGGTAGCAGTCCGCTCTCTATTGGTCTGCACTATGCTGAAATATACAAGACCCACGAATGAACTGTAAACTAACTCTTGCCGGACTTTGACAAAACTTCCAAAAGAAAACTAACCCTTATGGAAGCCCGAAATACTAAATGCAGACACATACATTCATACATGAAACGAATTAATCTATTTTTGACACCTTAAACTGGGGAATTCAACCATTTCAATGTATTCAGGAAAAACCCTTCATCCACGGAATGGTTGTTGAACCCAGTAAATAAAGGAAAATATAAAAGAAACGTCTTCGTCTCTTATCTATTTCTATCTTTTCTTTTTGTATATTTCTTTTGGGACTTTCTTTGGGCAAGGCATTGCGCCGGCCAGTGAACGTGGGGTAAAATAATATAACCAAAATATGGAATCAGATATCTAACGGCAACACAGGCTTGCCCCTAACCCCTGATTCCTCAGCCACTCAAACCCCACAAATTTTACACGTAATTTTTTTTCTACTTTATTGGTTGACTTAAACAGAGATACTAAACTTTAAACCATATTTCGTGGGTTCAGTAGTAAGTAATTTTTTTATTCAAACGAATTGTTTACAAAATATTTTCTTATATTTTTTCAACATTAACGAAAGACATCCATTAAAAAGTTTTCTTTCTTACACCATATTTCGTTGATTCAGTAGTAACAAATTGTTTACTAAATATTTTATTTTATTTTTTCAATATGACATTTTTTTCTCTTATTTCTTTCATTTATTATTATCGATAAGACAGTAAACTTTAAACCATATTTTGTCTGTTCAGTAGTAACGAATTGTTTACTAAATATTTTATCTTCTTTTTCTGTTTAACTTCAACGTAAAAAATTTTCTTTCGTTGATAAACTTTAGAAATATTAGAAACATGCATTTTTTTTTCCCATTTAAACAAACTGAGCCACAACAACGCGTTGCCGGATACAGCTAGTATATATATATATATATATATTGTCATTTACATGCTGACTGTTTCGTTGTATCACAACTCTTCAGTGTGGCTAGATACGCAGGATGCTTTCAAGCTGGTAGAAAATTCCGCTTACCTTTACACTAGATACAGTATCTAACCTCTCAGCCATTTCGGCGACATACGTCACGTCGGGAATTATTATATATATATATATATATATATATATATATTGCTACTATAAAATAATCTAAAACAGACTCTGAGTTTCGAGTCGTATGTGTTTATCTTGTTGTTTTTTTTCCTTTTATAGTAGCTATATTGTGATATTGCTTTGTATTTTGGTCCTCGGTTCTGACTTAAAACGCTTTTATGA
Organism: Sepioteuthis lessoniana; assembly: GCA_963585895.1. Lineage (NCBI taxonomy): Eukaryota > Metazoa > Mollusca > Cephalopoda > Myopsida > Loliginidae > Sepioteuthis > Sepioteuthis lessoniana. The sequence goes on from OY757935.1 coordinate 32,883,234, forward strand.
ATGCAAGACATTAATTCGCTCGTGTAGCAAAAGATGTCAAGCTGTTATTGAAAGTAAAGGTCTACATATCAAGTACTAAGGAATTATGAACACTATTTTCATCTAGGTATGATGCATCTATTATAATAAGTATGATTTTGTTAATCATTCTGATGTTTTTGGTCATCTATTTTTTTTTCAAGGGTGTCCTCGTGGTTAAAGCGATGGACTGCGGGATCGTAGTATGCGAGTTCGAACTCCAGTCGCACTATTACGTTCACTTTCGGACAAATACCCTTGGGAAAGGTATGAATCCTCTCATCGTCCCAGCTATGGGTGAAATAGCATCACTGTTGTTCTTCTGGAACAATAACTTTGGCATTACATAACCCACGAAGGTTGATATGCCATTAAACAAAAAAACCAAACCATATTTATATGGCTATTTTTTTTTTTTTTCGAATATTCGTAATTATTCTTATAACTTTATCAAAATAAGTTTATTGAGCTTTTTATTTTGGAATTATTTAATTTACCTTTATATCCTTATTTTTCCTTGATAAAATGTTCTTTGAAGCTTTAAAATAAAAAGTTATTTCACATTTAGACTTCTTCCTGACATTATTTTGATCCTTAAGCTCACTACTCTTTATCTCTCTCTCTCTCTCTCTCTCTCTATATATATATATATATATATATATATATATATATATATCAAGGGAGCTAAATCAGTGTTTTGACATGACGCTTAAACTGATGATACTTCACGTCTGCAGTGGTTGACTAAATGGAAAAATTATCTTTTCTTGCTGAAAACTTGCTCTATCAAACGTTGTTATTGTACTCCCAGTGGAAATGAAAAGGAGGTATTTGCTTTCGGGGTGTAGCCCGTACAAGTAGCGACTGCTATATCTGCTGTTAGTTATGACAGAAGAAAAAAATTACTGTTTGAAACCATAAAACTCAACAGACAAGAAACATATAAAAATTTCTTTTGAACTGAACAGACTTGGATAATTAAGATGCCAACGTCGAACAGATAGTCGGCGGTAAGCAACGGCATTTTATATGATTTGCGAATGCGCCCGTCTTGTAGGCACTACGAACTAATTACAGAAACTTGTCTGCCTCGCGGCACTGATTGCCGTTCTTCGACGCTTCTTCTTGTCGCAGTAGATCTATCATTACTTACTGCCACAAGCAATTGGCGACATATGTTTCTATTTGCACTTATTGACAAATGAGAAAATGGAGTTTGTACTTTCTAAAAACACTGGTACAGACTTTACAGACATCAAGTTTTACATGCATATATAGTAACGTGTGCAGAGAGAGACGTGCTCACTTGTGCACGTCGATTCAATAAGATAAATATACGAATAAAAAACTAACAGGTCTTTAGTTTTGTAGACAGTTTCTACACGACAGGTGTATGAGGCATAGACACACTTCAAAATTTCTTTCTTTCTATTTCTCTATTTTCTTACGTTTTATCTGTTCCTCTCTCTCTCTCTCTCTCTCTCTCTCTCTCTCTCTCTCTCTCTCTCTCTCTCTCTCTCTCTTATATCTATATCAATAATTGGGAACAGTTTGTCGGTTTGTTAGTTTTATATAAAACTACCCAATTTCCAATTCATGTTTTTCTTTTCAGTAAAAGCAAGTCCAATGCAATTTCATAGTAAAATCATTTCTAATCTATTTTTAGAGTAAAATCCTTTTCCAATGCCTTTTTGTAGTGAAATAATTTCCAGTGTATTTTTATATAAAAATCTTTTCAAGAACATTATAATATTGAAATATTTTCCAATGCATTTTTATTGTAAAATCATTTCCAATGTAAAAATTCTTTCTAATGTAAAAATCTTTACTCTAAAATCATGGCAAATGCATTTTATTAAAATCATTTCCAATTGTTATTTATAGTAAAATCATTTCTAGTGCATTTTCATATTGAAACAATTTCTAGTGCATTTTTATCGAAAAATAATTTCCAATATATTTTATAATAAGATCATTCCTAATACATTTCTTTACTAAAATAATTTCCCATATATTTTATAGTAAAATCATTTGTAATTCATTGTTATAGTAAAAACATTTCTAATTTCTTTTTATAGTAAAATGATTTCCAATGCATTTTTAAGTAAAGTTCTTTCTAATGTGAATATTTTTATATTGAAATCATGTCCTATGCATTTTTTATTGTAAATTTTTTCAATGCTTTTTTATTATAAAATTATTTCCAATGAACTTTCTATCAAAACTATTTCACATTGATTTTTATGGCAAGGTATTTCCCAATGAATTTTTATTGTAAAACCATTTCCAATGTATCTTTATAGTAAAATTATTTTCAAAGTATTTTTATTGTAAAGTCATTTCCAATGAATTTTCATTGTAAAATAATTTCCAATGTATTTTTATAGAAAATCATTTCCTATGTATTTTTATAGAAAATCATTTCCAATGTATTTTTTATAGAAAATCATTTTCCAATGTATTTTTATAGAAAATCATTTCCAATGTATTTTTATAGAAAATCATTTCCAATGTATTTTTGTAGAAAATCATTTCCAGTGTATTTTTATAGAAAATTATTTCCAATGTATTTTTATAGAAAATCATTTCCAATGTATTTTAAAGCAAAACGATTAGCCCCATTTAATAAAACATAACTAATTCATGGGGATTATAAATAGTTCTTCAAACAGAGGATATAGAATAATTACATAGAATTATAGCTTTTTAGGACATGCAATCTGGATCTCGACATAAACTTGCAAACTACACAGTTGAAATAATAAATTTTGGACAGAAAGAAATATCTCTGTTTAATTTACTTTCCTTGTATTAATGTTTATTAGCAATTTTTTTAAAAGATGATAAAACAATTAATTTTTACGTATTGCAAAATCGATGCTAAAATGTTGAACATTGATTGATAATTGAATATTTGTTTATTTTTTCTTGATCAACATAGAAAAGAGTTAATTTTAGAGAAGAAAGTTATTAGCAATGAAAAATCGTTTTATTATGAGAATCCAGAATGAAGAAAATCTTTACTACATCCAGAATGACATCTTAACCCAAACGAAATGTATTCGAAAACAGCTCTTTAATGAGATTTGAAATATTATGAATTGTTAGGACTATTACCACAAAAAGCGACAGTTTTTTGCTTGTTTGGAGAATGTATCTGGGAACGAAAACCTTTTCTTTTTTAATCTCGAAGTTGACAAGTGTCTTTTCTTGTTTGGTGTGTCTCATATTTAATGCTTGTCACTAATTAAATGCTTATGAGTTGTTGGAGGTGAACTGCTGTTGCTTCATGACTTCTGACAGTTAAATTTTGAATCAATTCAAAATTTAAAAGCTGTCCTCTCGTGAGTCTGTGACCAGCAATGTCACCTGGCATACGTGTCAGGAGATTTAGCAAAGGCTAGCATAATTCACTTTGCAACCAGTGATCCTATGACTAGCATTGACAAGCAGGTCATTACTTTCGGTTCGTGCCCGACCTCCTCTTCTCCTAAATCCCCACTATAAAAAGACCTTGTGTCAAATCCTGCCCGGTGGGAGGTACGGATAAATATGAATTTAGGCAGAGGATCTTTTTTACGTTTATCTATAGATAAGTTTCATAGTCAGGAGTGTGACACTAAAAAAAATGTTAAAATTTGATTTCACTCTGTTCTTATTGAAAGGTGGGTTCTTATGGTGTAATGGTTAAAGCGCTGAACTGCAGTGTCGTAGTAAGCGAGTTCGAACTCCAGTCGTTTTGTTAGCGTCCAAGTAGTGTATCCATACAGCAGTATCGACACGACCGCTGCTTGGAAGAAACTGCGTTTCATTTTATCGGTCAGGTCTGACTTCCACATGATCGATAGCTTATCGATAGCTGTCCATGCCTTCGTTAGCCGTGTGTCGATGTCTTTTTCGGTTGATGAGACACTGCTTCCTAGGTAGGTGAATTTGTCTACCAGTTTCAGAGAGGTTCCGTCAAGTGTGAAAATGTCGCCTGTTTGATTAAAGCACATATATTCCGTTTTGTGTGCGTTGACATGGAGGCAAATGCCTGCGGCGGCTCGTTCCAAACTATGCAGTAGTGTTTCGGCTTGGTTGGGTGTATTTGCCAAATCGTAATATCATCGGCGTAGTCGGCGTCGGTAATTGTTTTTGCGGGGTACCTTCTACTTCTTTTCTTTGTCAGCTCGAAGCCGTTTTCTTTGATTTTATCAATCGATGTTCTAAGCACGTAGTCTAGACAGATGATAAAGAGGTATGGCTAGCGTGTCCTCTTGTAGTACTCCTACTACAATGTCGAAGTATTCTGTGTCTCCATCTGGTGAACATACTTTCACTTTGGTGTTTCTATAGAGAATCGTTATTGCTGCTACGGTTTCTTTTGGTAGGCCGTATGCTAGTAGGATTTGTTCCATCTTCCCTCTGTGAATGGAATCGAAGGCCTTGGTAAAGTCGACAAATAGTAATGCTGCTTGTAGGTTTTTTGCCCGTACGCCTTCAAGGATTCTACAGGAGGTCAATATTTGTGAGGTCATGGATCTATTTCTTCGGAAGCCATTTTGGTTTTTCCTAAGGATGTTGTCAATTTTGGGTTCTATGCGGTTTCGTAGTAGGGCATTGTAAATTTTGGCTGCTATGGATGTAAGTGTTATACCTCGGTAGTTCTTGGCTAATCCGAGGTCACCCTTTTTAGGTAAAAGAACCCATTAAGTCTTACTATTTACTAATAGCTGACAGCCCAGTCGACTGGGTTGTAGAATACGCCAGCTGCGCCTCTGCAATGGATAAGACCCCCTCCAATGAGTGGCTTGGATATAACCTGATAGTGAGGCTGCAGTCCTGGATCTTTCGAGAATGTGGAGTACTCCTTCATTGCCATTACTCCCAGGTCCACTTTGACCCGGCGAGCTTGTACCAGTAAGGGTCCTACTTATGCGTCAAATAGAACTATGTAATTATTTTACTCTACTTGAAACCATTTAACTATGTGCAAACAAATGAGCTTATTAAGATTATAATATGCGTACTAACAGGATTTGGTATTAAATAACCATTAAGGGTTTAAACCAAATAACCTAACCTAGACAATATCTGGAAGAGAGGGAAGAGAGAGATTCAGGCATTCGCCAAAAGTATTTGTGCAAAAGCGAAATGCAAATGGCTTCGTCTACAACTTGAATTTGGATCATCGTCTCAATTTCCTAAGACGTTACGCCACATATTTCCGTGGATAGAACTCACAAATGTATGTATTTACGCAACCTCTCCATCACGGATTGGTTGAGACGCAAAGGAAATATTTAAACAGAGCAAAGCTGGTTTGAACTCAGATTTTTTTTCTTCTTCTAGATTGGTTGCCACACCAAAACTAAAAAGCTCCGTATACCCGACAATTTACCCTTAGCTAGGAGGAGAACAGATAGGTTCATGCCTTTCTCAAAGGGATTGGTACGAAGTAAAACAGCTCTGTTCAGGTTTGAAATTCGGGTCGCCAAATCTATTTCAAACAACGATAACCGCTACTCTGAGCCCACCTCATCACAAATGTAGTAATCAATCCATGCTATTTAGCTATTTCCCCATGTGGGGTAAAGTATATATATATATATATATATATCGTGGGTGTGTGTTTGAGAGAGAGTTTTTACCCAACCCCTCCGCCATGCGACTCAAGATCAATGCTTTAAGACGTGTACAAATGGTTTTAATCCAAAGTTTTCTTTCTCTTAGACTGGTTGCCGCTATAAAGCTAGAGAATCCAGCCTGCACAACTATTTACTCTTAGCTGGGGGGGGGAGAACATAAGCTTTCATGCCTTTTTCAAGAGCATTAACGTGAAACTCAAACAGCCTCATTTAGGATTTGAACTCGGGTCACCGAGTGCATTCCCTAAGACGATAACCGTTATTCCACGTGTTTCCTGAGTGTATGTATGTGTGTATGTATGCATGTATGTATGTATCTATCTGTCTGTCTGTTCATATCTTTCTATGTATGTATGTATGTATGTATGTATGTGAGTTTGATCTAGAGTGAAATCCAGCGGATTGAGGAAAACGTTACGGAAAATGAAATTAACATGTTTTACTATAAGGATAACTTCATCAAAAATGAAATCTTTTTTGTAAAACCGAAATCTAGAAGAAAAAAAAAGGGAGCAAAGCGTCTTTATTGATTTTCTTTCTTTCTTTCTTTTTTCTTATTTATCGATTTTTATTTAACTCCTATAATAAGATCCAAAACTTAACTGATACTGGATATTTTTGAAATTAAAATCATAAATAGAATTAAACAAATAAAAAGTAACGAGCTTCTCTCTCCCTTGCCACGTGATAACTTCGTATTTCGCGAAATATAATTTAATTTTAGATAAGATTATCCTTATAGCAGAACATGTCAGTTTAAACGTTGTGTCTCTGACAGATGGGTGAGATCCCCACAAAAAGAGATGTTCTAGGTATGAAACTAAAGTGCATCTTATGGTGAGGCTCCAGTTCAGGAAATCTGGGGAGAGTAAAGCATCTCTTTATGACCATTAATCCAAGGTCTATTCTGACACGGAGCGGTTAGGGTCAAATAGATCTATATAAAAATTATATGCTTTCAGTAGGACCGTGTGCAAAAAAATAAAAATAAACTTTTAGAAAACAATTAGACAAAAAATTTAGCTATGAATGTATAATGAACGCGATTCCCTAACCTCTACACGTAAAATAGAGGGTTGATATGCCGTTAAAATCCAGCAACACGTCAATTTATTTCTTCTTATATATATTTATATATATTTAAGAATTTATGTGAATAAAAATTACTTAAACAGCTGGAAACTTTGGCAACAATATATATATATATATATAGTTTTAATTAATCCCTGAGACTCTGAGATATATAATTAATTTCCATGCGAAGTTAATGCGATAGGCGTGTCTAATGGAATCTATCTATTGCGGGGGAAGACCCAATGGCTGTAGTGAGTTCAAACTCCAGTTGCGCTCTGGCGTTTACTTTTGGACTAATACTCTTGGGAAAAGTATAAATTTCCTTATCCTCTCAGTAATGAGTAAAATAATACCACTCTAGTCCTTCTACAAGGATGGCTTTAGCATTGAACAACCCACGAAGGTTGATATGCCATTAAACAAAGAAACCAAGCCGATATATATTCCAAATTTTGATACCCAAACAGACAGCGACATAAAAAAAGAGGAAATGCGACGAGGAAAAGTGGGAGGTTTGAGAGGGAAATAGAAACATTTTGTACATCGAACAAAATATGGATGTGTGCGCGCATGCGCGCGTGTGTATTTAAATTAATTATTTTATATTCTAGAAGCGAGGCGGTATCTGTGAGGTGACAGCACAATACCATTCAGTTAATAACAGAGAGCAATACTTTAATTATTTCTAATTCAATAACGAACCTAAGATAATCAGAGAAACGCCATGAAAGAAATCTGTGCCCGCATATCTCTCACTTTCACTTTAACACACTCAGTGGTGACTCTAAGTTATCAGCAACTCGGGTCAAATTTTTAACATATTTAATATATTTAGAATTTAGAATATGAAAAAGAATCTTATCGTCGAACTGTATTTTTTTTTCAATACAATTCCTAAAAATACAGTGCTTGTGCAGGTTTGTACAGCTGATACTTGACAACTGACCATTCTACGTAAAACAAAACAATATTTTCTCTTTATCTGTTGTATTTTTCAAAACAAATATCTTTAACTCTACATTATTCTTTCCTGTTGATTTTAATTAGGAAAATTTAATAATACAATGTCAGGTCCAAAAGATTCGAGCTCCGTGTAAATTCTGAGTGCTTTTGTGAATTTTGACTGTTTACTAGAAATGATAAATTCTTGTATAGTTTGTTTCGAAGAAAATTACCTTTTTTGAATTGTTTAAGCGTGGTACTATTCATCAACAATTCTCTCTCTCTCTCTCTCTCTCTCTCTCTCTCTCTCTCTCTCTCTCTCTCTCTCTCTCACTCTCTCTTTAAGAGAGAGAGAGAAAGAAAGAGAATACTACTGTGAAAGAAAGAAAGAAAGAAAGAAAGAAAGAAAGAAAGAAAGAAAGAAAACCAATAGTAAAAATATTGCTTAAATAAAACAATATGACTAAATAAGGAATAAAGACGGGAAGAGAAAAGCAAAGGAAGGAAAACAAAACAATAGAAAGAAAGAAAGAAAGAAAGAAAGAAAGAACCAACGATAAATAATCATGTTTACGAGGAAATAAAAAAAAACAATAAGAAAAGGAAGAGAGAAAAAAGAGAAAAGTAAGGAAGAAGAAGAATATCATTAACAGAACAAAAGCAGATAAAAAAAAAAACAAGAAAAAAAGAAAGAAACGAATGAAAGAATAGGAAGTCTTATAAATAACAGATAATAATACTTCATTGTACTATATACAAGTACTGCAAGGAAGATTTCATAGCGCCAATCTTTCAAATGGAAATGAATAATCTACTTTGAAAATGTGCATTTACAATCCTCTGTTTTATTGGAATTTTATACAGACCACTGACACCAAAGCAAAACATTGCTACCATTTCGACCATCCTGCTAACGCTTTCTTAATCTAATAAGATAGAAAGAATTCCAAAAGAAATAATCTCAAACAATACCATTAACGACATACTAAATACTATTAACGATGTCTCAAAAAGCATTAACAATGTTTAATAGTATTAATCAGCCACTAATCGCGCACCGACTAACCATGTGACTTCCAGACACATTCAATGCTGTAAATACTAATTACTTTTCTTTTCCTTCATCCACTTTCTTTATTTGACCTAGTTATTCACTTGTTCATTGATTTTCTACCATTTCCACTGGCGGCCTTTTCTCAACTGTCTCTCCTCTGTGTAAATTTGAACCGAATAAACTATTATCTCTGATAGTAAAGGTTGCAGCGTGGAAAATATCCGTTAACCTGCCCTTGGCCAGATTTTGACGCTAGAGGGTGAACCAGTATACGAAGAAAGCTGTTTCCTCTATAAGCCAACCAAATTGGAAACCGGAACAGATAAAAATCAGACGCACCAAATATCTATCTCTCATTTTACAGTCAACATCATTTCAGAAGAAACAGATTGTGTTCCGTCGCAAAGCCATCATTCTGAAATACCCCTATTTATTGCAATTTTCAAGTATGAAGAATCCTCATTATTACACAAGAAACATCATGTATATATACATATATGCATATATATATATATTTCCTCTTCAATAGACGTTATCCTTATAGATGAATAGCAATAGTATCCTCACTAAACTATTTGATCTTAGCCGTTGACCAATAAGGGTCCTCCGCTTAGTATCGGGTGTTGAACCACTTTTGATTTATCCAGGTTGCTTCACATTTACCATGCTGCATCCCATCGTTTTCAAAGCTATATGCTTATGTGGCTCGTATAATACTTTCCTCTCTCAGAATCTGTTATTCAGTGATAAGCCAGGGTAAGATAACAATTATTAGGGAGGCTGCATATTTCATTATTGTTGGGTTTGATTTCTCTGGTTTGATCAAATTTTTATTGTCATGGATTTATATATCTTCGGAACAACATTTTTTGTGTTTTGATATAACAACAGGTGTATACGGTCGTAGATAAAATCAACAAAGTAAATACAGGAAAAACCAGAAATACGTTAGTTACTCGTATAAAGCTTAGTCTATCTTTTACCTTCTATATCCAGGGCAGTCTAACACAAGGCAATCTTAAGTGGTGGTTATGTTTTTCACAGTGTCTTATTTTAGACGGCTTTCTCACTTTCTCTAGTCAGGGCAGTTTGGTACTTGGTCAATAGAACTCAGACCATCGGGAACTACACCCCTACAGTTCTGCCTTTTGGTTCTCAATCGGTCTAGTTCTCGTTCTTGTTCTGTGTGCTTACTACTATTCTGGTTAATCTGTGCATACTCTCAACCGGGTTAGGGTCAGCATTGAGGTTGACTTCAAAGAAATGTCAACCTTCGGCCAAATTCCACTCTGAATTTCTGATCTAAATTTATCTTAAAAATCACTTTGAACTCATAACAACCTTGAGGTGTCATTCCTTTGTTTTCATTATTCCCTTTGTCATTAAAATAATACAGCTTTTTTGACACCTTGCCCTCTCGTCAAAACATATACTAAATTATTTTTCATAAAAACAATACTAACGAAAGAATTCTTTTTTTATGAAAACCAAACATAATTTTTTCCAACACTCATCATCATCATCATGTGCTGGTAGCACGGATATCCCTGACCCTCTCTCGCCACTTTCCCCTATCGTTCATCGCCTCAGGCAGGTCTACAGGACAACATCCTGTATCCTCACATAGTTGCTGAATGTATGTTTGTGCTGGTCGTCCATGTGTGGGGGTCCATAAGAGTTCATCACTTATGAGTTCGTCCCTGCTTCTCCAGCAACCCTTCAAAAATCCATTACGCTATTACACATTTGTAACGAATTTCTCTATTCTTCTAAAATCTACCACAATTTCTTTTCCCTCTGGATAATAAAACTTTTCTGAACGGTCTCTGTACCCAATACGGTTACATATATACATTTTAATGTGATTTGTATTTCAGGTAATTTTAAATCTTTCTTTTTTTTATCTTTTATTGTAAATTCTTAAGTATTTTATTTTAAGTATATTCTAAAGGAAAAATTTATTTATTTCACATCGTTTTATTATGATGTAGGTGACGTTGTCGAGTGAAGTAACGTCGAACGTCAGCTAAACTTAAATTTAGTCAAGAAAAGTGGCGTAAATGTGAATTAACTGCTGGTCAAAACGACGTAAAATAGAGCATTATATATATATATATATATATATATATATATATATATATATATATATATATATATGACAATGAAACATGATTAAAAACATTAAAGCTTAATTATTTATATCACTAACGCACTTGTCTCCATCTTAGTTGTTGTACTCAAAACGTTTTGGCTGACATACCCGCCGGCCTTCTTCAGAGAATTTCGAACTCTTTATTAAATCTACGTGATTATAAGGGAAAAATAATTATACTGAATAAACTGATACGAGAGGTTCTAAGGCATGGATAGCAGAATGAGAACAGGTTACCCCTGTGAACTGAAACTTACTGATTACGATAAAGCACACTCGCAGAAGACCTGAGAGTACCAAGGCCGAACATTGAGAAGATAACAACCAAGATGAAAACAATAGTCCGAACTGAGTAAATAATATAAATGATATCAACACCAGATTTCAGAAACTTGAACAGAAAACCAAATTGTCAAAAATATAATTCAGAGGTTGTTGTTTCGACATTACACTAGCTATCTGAGAAGCCGCTCAGTGCAGATGTCTTAACGTTAGGAAGATGTAAATGTAAATATGTCTCTTATGAAATGCATTATATATATATATATATATATATATATATATATATATACCAAGTAAATATGACTTTGAGTATCCAAAGAAAGAATGCTCAATGTATGGCTATTTGATACAAAATAACACGCAGAGCAAAATATATTTTTTATTTAAAAAACAAGAAATCTATATATTTTTGTTTAAAAAACAAAAAATTTAGAAATACTATTTAAGTATAATATTTAGGCTTTCGATCATAGGGAAATCAAACCTGACCGATAAAATGAAACGCAGTTTCTTCAAGGCAGAGGTCGTGTCGATACTGCTATATGGATACACTACTTGGACGCTAACTAAACGGCTGGAGAAGAAGCTAGATGGCAATTACACAAGAATGCTGCGACCAATATTGAACAAGTCCTGGCAGCAACACCCCACTAGGCACCAACTATACGGCCACCTGCCTCCCATCACGAAAACTGTCCAAGCTAGACGAAACAGACATGCAGGACACTGCTGGAGAAGCAAGGACGAGCTCATAAGTGATGTACTCCTATGGACCCCCTCATATGGCCGAGCAAAAGCAGGACAACCAGCTCGAACATACATACAGCAGCTATGTGAGGATACGGGATGTAACCGTGAAGACCATGCCAGAGGCGATGAACGATAGGGAAAAGTGGCGAGAGAGGGTCAGGGATATCCGTGCTACCAGCACAACATGATGATGATGATGACATATATATGTAAAGATTTAAAGTTGAATACAGTCCAGTCAGAAAGTCGCATTATAGTCGGAAGACCTTTAACATTACGAGGTGCCCCGAGGGTGGTAGTGGTAAAAGAATTGAATCTCTAACTTAGTGAAAGAAAATGACCCCTACTCAAATTATGCCATCAACACAAAGACTCAAGAGAAAAGAAAACATGAAATAAAAAAAAAATTTCAAACTCGTAAATAGATTCGTTGCGTTTCCTTTCTGACTTTCCTTCCAAATAGTCAATTACGTCACAACAGAAGAAGCAAACGGCCTTTCCCCGTGATTCGATATCAGACGCTTGGGCCGCATAACATTCAGCAAAAGAAGGGTGTATGCTGCAAGCCTGGTCGTATGTAAGGGGGCAACGTTGGAGTCACCCTTCCCTCCTCAGCCTGCGCATGGCGACGATGGTCCGGGTCCTTCGGGACCCCACCTCGAGTAAGTAAGAAAATTTTCTGTACTTCTTAGAAATTTCGACCCCCTAGTTAGTGGTGTGAAGTGTGCCATGGTCCCCACAGTTTAGAGGTTAGTTCAGTCCAAGATCCTCCCCACTCCCTGTTTCTTTTTTCTTACCCTTTTACCACTTGTGAGTCCCTGGCCTTTCTTGAGGATCTTGGTTACATATTTCTGTATTTCATGTTCATTCCCCTTTCCTGTCCGCCCACCTTTATCGCCTGTTCTTTTACCCCGATTAGTCTTAGGCCCTTCCCCTATAGGGATAGCTTCGGCTTGTTTTTGATCTTATCTAAGCACCAGAAAACAGTCGATTCTCCACATCATAGAAGGGGGGATGGGAGGGAAATCAATCGGGTTTATGTTTTGTTTACCTGAACTTTTTTCTCCAATCCCTCATCATCTTTCACTCGTTGTATAATACACCATTTCATTTCATCCGGTTTTAAATAAGATTTTCATAGAGCAAATGAGGCTTTTGGTGATTGTTGCGTGGTTGGTGGGTAAATGAAGTATTTTATAGAACGAATGGGGAATGACAAAACGATGAATTTCGGCGACGAGTGTGACTAGCTAGGGCTCCATAGAAAACTCTGTCTTTCACCCCCTTCCCTTCCCCCCTAATTTCTGGGGCCTTGTGCTCACTGGAAAGAACATATTTATATGTAAATTTTCAGAAATAAAGGCTTTTCCCCGTGATGAATGTGGATTGTCGCTTTATCTAACAGTTACATATCCTGATAACCTCTCAGTTATTTCGCCAAGGTTCCAAATCATCTGTCATAAGAGTTCTAATCAATGTCCTAACTGTGTAACATAAAGACAAAATTCATCCCCCCCACCACCATCCCTAAATATCTCTCTTCCCATCCACAAAAAAATAACAGTTTATTCGAATAAGTTTGCTGATATAAGCTTCATCTTTTTGAAGCGATAATGGAAAATGATGACGTAATCGTCTTAGAAACAGACTTTGAATTGCCCAAACAATCGATCAATTTAATATATCTCCATTTTTAGTCAAATTAATTTTAAGATGAAACGGAATATTATATTAATAAACAAATAGAAAATAAATAGATTTAATCAAAGCAGATTGAGTGACTCCAGTATGTTTCTTTAATAACAATCTTCAAATGAATCCTCAAAATAATAAATACTCTTCAATAAATGCTAACAACTGACTTGAAAGAGAAACCACGTCTCTTGCTCTTGTCATTAACAGAAGTAGGAAAATATTTGTTGGTATCAGAAGAAACTCGTTAGTTGTTTTTGCCTAAGCGAATAAGCTTAATCATGTCTTGCTCTTGTCTTTGCAAGTAGACTTAACAAAGCCTGAATTGAAGAAAGGAAGAAAAAGAAGGAGGAAGAGAGAAAGAGAAAGAAAGAGAGTGAGAGAGAGAGAGAGAGAGTGAGAGAAAGATGAAGCGGAAAGAGGGAGGAAAGAAAAGAAGGAAGAAAAAGGAGAGATATACTTAATACTTCCAAATTTTCAACTAGAAAGCGTGAGTTTTGCTTTTTATTGTTTTTTCCCGGTTATTTGTTGTGTTTTTTTTTTCTTCCCTTCGGAGCTTTGAGTGGGCACATCATAATTATTTTTTTTATATTCAAAACATATAAATTCATATAGTTTATAACATAATTAAGTATGATAATAGAATTTTAAAGATTATTTCATTCTATTTTTCATTTTATTTTATTTTATTTTATTTTATTACATTTTATTTTTATTTTTATTTATTTTTTAAAATTTTTTTTATAATTCAAAACGCATAAATTTGTTTAGTTGATACAACCAATACAAAATAAAAACCCGAGGAAAAATAGTCAAAAGAGGATTGTAAAGAAGTATTTACATATATACAATATAGGAGGTACCCGTGGTGTAATGGTTAGCGTCGCAGGATATGGACACGGCGACTCGAGTTCAAATCCTGGACCTGACTGATTGCATTTCACATAGCACTAATACCCTTGGGAAAGGTATCAATCCAAAATTTTCTCCTATGGGTAAATAGTAGGTCAGACTAGGTTCTTCAGCCTTGGTGAGGCAACTAGTCTAGGAGAAGGAAAACTCTGAATTGAAACCTGTTAAACTCCGCTTAAAAATTGACCTTGTGTCATATCATGCCCGAGCGGAGGGGTTGGTAAATATGATCACGAAGAAAATACAATTCAATGAACCTACAACATATGTCGAGAAATGAGTAAACGTACAGATACATATTTAGATCCAAATAAATTAGCGAAAGATAAAACAGATGCTGAAAAAGGTAGAATCAAAGTACAGATAGATGATAATATCCAACGAAATAAAATTTTAGCACTTCTTGGTTGGTTGGTTGGTTGGGGGTTTTTTGTTCCTTTTTTTTTTTTTTTTTGGTTGGGGATTGTGTTTTACAGCACATCAATCCTTGTAGGATAATTTAATGCCAAATCCTGTTTATACATACATACATATTAAATATATATGATTTGTAAACAAATAGTATGTAGGTAACAATTTTCAAACGAGCCAGAACTCATTTGTTTGTGTACAGTTTAATGGTTTTAAGTATTGCTATCTATCGCTAATAGTTTAATATGCGCTCAGTTAAATGGTTTCAAGTATACCTATATAATACCAATAGTTCAATTTAACAGTCATTTTTTTTGTACACAATTAAAAGGTTTCAAGTCTCGAGAAGGATTAAATATTTTCATTGACCCATAGATGGAAACTACCATACCGGGTCAGAGTGGACCTGGGAGTAGTGTCAGTAAAGGGTTACTTCACATTTATACTGCTTAAAATAAATATTGTTAATTATGAAATAGATAATACGAGAATCATTAAATAAGTTTCCAGACTTTTTTCGAATGACCACTTTTATTGATAGTACACACATTGTACCATCATTCACAATTAACGCTATGTGCGAAATGGACATATAATGTTCATAACGATAGAACATATAAAGAACATAGGAATCTCGGAATTCGAAAACACGTAACGACTTCTTGTTCAGGTACGAAACCTTTTTATTAACTTTGAGTTAAAGGTTTCGACGTAAGGAGGAGAGACACAATCTTCTATGCTATCTTATTCATTTGGCCCCCCAACTCGTGCGTCCAAAAGTCGATCCTTCTCGTTTGGTGTCTAGTTTCCAACTCTGTCTTTCTTCAAATTCTCACACAAACCTCCATGCGCTTCCGGTGCATGACGTCACCCGCACCCGGTCACCCCGTTTCGTCTCGGACTATTATGACATCTGAGTGACACCTCCGTCCGCCAGCGCGCGCCCGCGTTAACACCTGCCTCAATGTTGCACCTAACTAACCCATGTGCTGAGCCGAAAGGTTCTCAGCCTAACTAAACTCAAAGGCATGAACCGAAATCCCTCGGCTATCATATAACAACATGAAACTCTAGTCCCCTTCGAAGTAATCTCCTCCGCCTGCAATGCACTTCTACCGTTCCAACAACTTCTGTAAGGCTCCATGGAAGTCCTCTTGTGTGAGCGTGTCAATGGCCTTCGTCACAGCCTCTTTCATTTCCTCAATTTTCTCAAAACGTCAACCTCTGAGCTTAGGGAATAACCAAAAGTCACAGGAAGCAAGGTCTGAGAAGGCTGAGGAACTATCTTGATGCCCATCTTGTTCAAATAGTCTATGACACGGATGAAGTTGTGGACTGGTGTATTGTCCTGGTGGAAATGATACTGACCCAATTTCAAGAGTGCTGGCCTCTTCCGATGGAATCTCTTCCTGAACTCCTTTAAAATCTCAACATAGTAACCCTAACCCTAACAGTTTGGCCAATCAACTCTGGTGTATTGACTTCCTTACTCCTCCCACGCCTCTCATCGTCTCTCATAGACTCCCTGTCTTCCTTGAATCTCTTATGCCCCTCAAAAACATGCTCGATTCATGCAAGATAGTCGAAAAGCAGTCTGAATCATTCCATACGTTTCTGTGGCATTTTTTCCAAATTTAAAACAGAATTTTATTGCATATCGTTCTTCTAAAGTGTCCTCACGTCCCGATTGCATTTTTGAAATTCACCAGCTGTGACAATCAGGCTTTAGTAGGGTGTATTCCAATTGCTTCTGTAGCTGTTCATTTGAACCTGAAATCATAATAATTGGTCAGTCATCTCATAAGATGTATAGCAATAACATACTGAACTTTCAAGTTTCTACGACAATTTTAAATGACTGTACAAAAAAAAAAGGCTGGAAACTTATTGAAGGCCCCACGTACATAAAAACAATCAAGCAATGTCTTTGATTGGGAGCATTTTGAGATGAGGCTTCTTAATCTGAGAATTATTTTTTTATTTATTGCGGACTTTTTGTCCTCATCTTGGTAGTCTTTTATTTTTTTGTGTGTGTTGTTTCTTCTTCACTACGTTTCGGCCAAATTTCACCTCTGGCCTTCGTCAGGTGATTAACCGCGACCTCGGATAGGAATGCTGAGTCTTGTAACCGTATCCCCTGTAATTACTGCTTTCCATAGTTGTTGTCTATCAGCATTCCTATCCGAGGTCGCAGTTAATCACCTGAATAACTTCAACAACAGAAAATTAATACAACAAATTCGAGAAGTCAATAGAAAATTATACAGAAAATAAGATGAAAATCGACGAAATAAAACAAAATATTATCAGAGAGTTCACCAAAATAATTAATACTGATATTAAAGAGATCCCCCCCCCCGCTAAAAACACTTTAAAAATTACAAAAACAACTTAATGCAAATAGATTGGCAAATCTATTATCTTCTACAAGACATAAAATCAGATCTTACGCTTTTAAACGAAATAATATATTCAACTGTTACAATATTAAGCCAAGTTGCTATAACACAAACATATCCCTAGTTTCCATTTGGCTTGTTTAAAGCCAAATGGAAACTAAGGGTAAAAAAGAAATAGAGGAATACAGAAGAGAAATGTCCATGCTTGATGAAATAGGTAAAGGTGTCAAAATGAAAACTTTGAAAACAAGAAAATCTTTTTTAAAAATATATGAGATAAAATCAATTGATAAGATTCCGATGATAAAAGAAAATTTGAAGCAAAACATCCAAACGCTCAGCGAATCCAAAGACATAAAAAATGAATAAATTTTTTAGACACAACAAAACATGTCAAAAAGACCCCTCCAAAAAAAACGAAAACTAGGAAAAGAGTCAATAAAATTAAAGAAAACCTCCATGAGATAAGGACAGAAAACATTTTGAAGTAAAAATGGAGATATAAGAAACCAAAAAAGCAATGTGTGAATTGAAAATATAGAAGATACTTATACAGATGATAAAACACAAATGTATGTATGTTACGTTCCGCTCTCTGGCCAAACAAACGACAACACGGAATATATATAACAATATATATTTATTTTCTCAACGGACGCTTGCGTGAAGTTGGAGCAATCAGGAGAGGAATTAGAATCGTTCGTCTATGAGGCTGGGACTCTTCGATGTAAGTAGACGATGCCCGATCAACGCACACGGGGCAACGACGGGACAAGCTTTCGTGAACAGCAGAATTCTTCACTGTCTTTCGTTCAATTCGTCGGCCTTATATTACCTTCAAACTCCCACGCGGAGATATGGACACGCCTCCACGCCCCCGCAATTTCTTCCGATATCTGGCCATCGGGATGTGTCACTTCCACCGTCTTTGGAATGGCATGTGTGATCGTCATCGAGCGAAAATAACTGTCATGCAGTTCACAGGTCACTCTCTTCAGGTGCTTCACTTTGTAACGGCACAGTGGGACCTTCACCTTGTCCCATATTGTCAGCAAAGCTCACCAACGCGATCTCTTCCGATTATTGGCCATTGGAATGTATCACACATGCCATCTTTGGAATGGCATGTGTGATCGTCATCGAGCGGAAATAACTGTCATGCAATTCACAGGTCACTCTCTTCCGGTGCATCACTTTATGACGGCACAGTAGGATTTTTTACCTTGTCTCATATTGTCAGCCAAGCTGTATTTTACATGTGGAGGTGCCCGTGGTGTAATGGTTATCATTATAGGAAATGGACACGGCGACACGAGTTCAAATCCTGGACGAGACTGATAGTATTTCACATAGCACTAATACCCTTGGGAAAGGTATGAATCCAGTTATTCTCCCTCCAGCTATGGGTAAATAGTAGGGTAGACTAGGTTCTTCAGCCTTGGTGAGGCAACTAGTCTAGGAGAAGGAAAACTCTGAATTCAAACTTGTTAAACTCCGCTTAAAAATTGGCCTTGTGTCATATCCTGCCCGAGCGGAGGGGTTGGTAAATATGATATGATAATCGTTATGCTAAGTGCGCTTCTTAGATATGACCACAAACTTAGTATCAGATTAGTTATGCTTTTAAATTTTCTTTAGCTCTAATAGCAAGGAGTATATGTGTATTCGCTATATAAATAAGGGGTGGTATAAATGTAGCTTAAGAACCAAAGGGGCTATAACGCGAAATGAATTTGATAACCGCTGATATTTTAGTTATTCGGTACTGCTTGTCACCTTCGCTGCTCAGCCTTTAGTTCCAGGTGGCCTTCTCTTCTCCGCAGCAAACACCTGCCCCTCGTCTAAAAAAATTTAGGAATGGGTATATTGCCCGGAGCCTGAGGCACTCCTTTTGGGGAATGCCGACGAAAGTAAGCAATTTTAACACCTCCACACCGAGAGGCTTGCTTCCTGAAAGGTCTCTACATTAAACTGACCTTGTGTCACATACTAGTACCATTGGGCGTTGGTTAGATAGCTTGTCGCTATTTTAGCATCCTTAATATTCTCTCTCTCTCACTCTCTCTCTCTCTCTCTCTCTCTCTATTTCTTTTGCTTATGTCGCTGAGTAATAATCCCTGATATAACGTATAAATCAATAACCCTGTGTGTTAATCTCTTTATCGTAATTGTCGACTTCCTGCCAAAACTACTGCTCTAACCACAGAGCATTTCCTTGGCATTGGCGACTAAGTCAGCCGTATATTTCAGAATTTGTCTTCTGAAAAAGAAAATCAAAGAAAAAGCTTTTAACATTTATAGCAATACCTTGAATAATGAAATACTATGAAGTGTTTAAAAATGTCTTATACAATATAGTAATAACATGTCTAATACAACAATACATTAGCTAATCTTTTGTGGAAAAACATTGTTGTTGAATATACTAATACGGTATGTGTGGAAAAAAAATGAGACTGAAGCTCTACTTACCAAAAAAAAAAAAGAAACAAGGAATGAAACGTTCATTTTTTTTTTCAAAATTTAAGGTGTGTTAAAAGATATAGAGACAGAAGCTGTATTTACTAAGAAATAAATAAACAATGAATGAAATGTTAATTTACTGCAAGTTATGAAATGTGTTCAAAAAGTATCGAGACTGAAACTGTATTTACCAAGATAGAAATGAACAATGAATGAAACGTTAATTTACTTCAAAATACGATATATTTTCAAAAGGTATCATAACAAAAACTGTATTTACCAAGACAGAAATGAATAATAAATGAAATGTTGATTTTCTTTTAATTAATTCTCTTACCTCACTAAAACACTTATTCTATTGAGTCTTCCTTTGAAACTTCTCTTTTTATATGTTGTAAAGCTGTACCATAGTATTTCTTTTAATGACTTCCCCGTCCTCAAATCTTACTCTTGAGATATATTGTCAGTATAGGAAACAAGAAAAAGTTTCATATAGCAAATTTTTGTGAGTATGGTGGGTACAGCACTTGCTTAATTCTCTGCCTCGCAAATGAAAAAATACTGTTCAAAACGCACCGAGACTGGCTTTATAATTTTTTTTCTTTTCATGTTTGCACAGGTTCATCTGTGTAAAAAATAGATGTCTAGACATAAATCTTGAACTCTTGACGTCATCATTTTATTATATAAGTTTCTCAGATGTACAAGCTTCAGTCTCGATATATTTTTTTTTTTTTTTGTCAAACCTCGTATTTTTGCAGACGGTACTCAGGTGTTTACTGAAAGACCATTTTAAAACGCTAATTAAAAAGAAAAAAAGAGAAAAAATTACATTAAAAAATTTATTTAGAGAAAAAACGAAAAATGCAAATAAATATTTACAGAGGAAGATAGAAATCAAAAGACAGAAAGAAAGAAAGAAAGAAAGAAAGAAAGAAACCTTAATTGTTTGATTGATTGATTGATTGATTTTAACGCCACATCAATCTGTTTAGGGTTATTTTATTCCAAGAGGTTAAGGAATTGCGTTCATTGTACTTTGATATTAATATTTTTTGTATAGTTGTTTCTGGTGGGTTTTTTTTCTTGCACACGGGTATGTATTATTTTCACACAAATCTATTTAACCCATCGATGGGAACCCAACAGGTCCTACCACTCTAGGTCAGATGCAGTTTAGTGTTATACCTATAGCACCCATTTGAGGGTGTCTTTCTAAAGAAGAATTTACTAAAAATGTTCCCACAAATTAGAAAAAACTTACTCAGTAATTAAAATTAAATATTAATCTTTCTTTATTTTTTCAATTCCTGGGTGTTTTGACTAAAAAATTGGGGGGGGGGTCTGGATTATTTTTTTCTCTCCCCAGAACACACCAAGAAATTAGCCTCAAATGTGTGCCAAATTTTGTGAAAATCGGTTCTGTAGTTTTCTTGTCTATACAGTGCACACATGTACACGCACACCCTGGCAGTTCCTTTTGATGGCCGAGAAGAACACACAAACATATTAGATTGGTAAATAGAAATATAAAATATAAAGCATCCGCTATAGAGCGTATTAGGAACTTGTGTTAATGTTCCACTAATGATATATTTTATTTCAATCAAAAGCTAATGACAAAAAAAGCGTTATGTTTCATTATAGATTAGTCCGAATGTTTCATTATAGATTAGTCCGAATGTTTCATTTTAGATTAGTCCGAATGTTTCATTTTAGATTAGTCCGAATGTTTCATTTTAGATTAGTCCGAATGTTTCATTTTAGATTAGTCCGAATTTTTCATTTTAGATTAGTCCGAAATTTTCATTTTAGATTAGTCCGAATGTTTCATTTTAGATTAGTCCGAATGTTTCATTTTAGATTAGTCCGAATTTTTCATTTTAGATTAGTCCGAAATTTTCATTTTAGATTAGTCCGAATGTTTCATTATAGATTAGTCCGAATGTTTCATTTTAGATTAGTCCGAATGTTTCATTATAGATTAGTCCGAATGTTTCATTTTAGATTAGTCCGAATGTTTCATTATAGATTAGTCCGAATGTTTCATTTTAGATTAGTCCGAATGTTTCATTTTAGATTAGTCCGAAATTTTCATTTTAGATTAGTCCGAATGTTTCATTTTAGATTAGTCCGAATTTTTCTTCTTCGGTCGTATATAGTATCGTATCAATGGCTTGAGGGTTAATTTGCAGGTCAAGCCATTTATAGTAAGTGTGACAATAAACTGGTAAACATATCGAGCGAATAGGGTGTATTTAGTCATTAAAAACTCGATGGGGAGAACTAAATGACACCAGAAAATCCGCATCACGAGCTAAGATGATAAGTACAATTACATGGAAACAATGGTGGCAAAAAGTTTTCGAACTCTACGTAATGAAGGCAATATCTTTAACTTAACAGTACTTACCGTCATAGATACTTGATTTGGCTTATCTAATGGCATATCAACTACTTAAGAGACTTGAGAGACGTAGAGAGCTGTAGAGTGTTATGGTCGTGGGGGATGTTGAATGTTGTATAATGTTAAGACTTTGAAAGACGTAGAGTAAAAATGCTTAAATTTAATTTATTTGTAAATGATTGATTGTTTGGTTTGGTTTGGTTTGGTTTGGTTCTATGGCATATTAACCATTGTGCGTTATTTAATGCCAAATCTGATTTATACATATATATATTAGATATATATGGTCTTGTTTGGTTTCATGGCATATCAACTATTATCGGTTTTTTATACTAAGTCCTGTTTATTCATATATACTAAATATATATTATTTGTAAACATATTTTACTTGTAACATTTTTAAACGAGAATGAGCTCACTTTTTTGCATACATTTAAATAGTTCCAAGTATTGCTATGTATAAGAAACTAATTAATCCAACATCAGTCATTTTTTACGCGCAGTTAAATGATCAAATAGTTCTATTTCTAATTATTAAGTTTAACATAATTCAACAAATATAAATGGTTGCAAGTATTGCTATGTATCACTCAGTTTAAATAGTCAAATAGTTCTATTTGGCCCATAAATAGGACCCTATCAAGTGCTACCACTTCGGATCTGAGTGAACCTGGGAGCAATAACAATCAAATCTCCAAGGTCGGAGTCTCACCATCAAATGATTTAATATCATATCCAGAACACTCGTAGCGAGGGTTTTACTCATTTACAGAGATACAGCCGGTGTATTCAATAGCCCCAGCGGACTGGGTTAATGATTGATTGTAACCATGAATATGTTTTCAATGTTCCACTGCATCATTTTTTTAATCAGATTTTTTATGTCGCAATCAATAATTTGTTTGCACACATATCTATCAATTATTCCTATCTAATGCAAATAATTTGCACATAGAATGTTTCCAGCGTTCTTATCTTATACTTATTTTCAGACATACCAATTTGACCGATAGATGGGACCCATTCAGGTCAGTGCGGATCTTGAAATAAATGCTACAAATGATTGACTTAGCCTAAGTACAGTTTTTGTTAACATATCATCATCATCATCATCATCATCATCATGTCGTGCCGCTAGCACGGATATCCCTGACCCTCTCTCGTCACCTCTCCCTATCATTCATCGCTTCTGGCAGGTCTTCAGGGCTACATCCTGTATCTTCACATAGCTGCTGTATGTATGTTCGAGCTGGTCGTCCTGCTTTTGTTTGGCCATATGCGGGGGTCCATAGGAATACATCACTGATGAGTTCGTCCTTGCTTCTCCAGCAGTGTCCTGCGTGTCTGGCTAGTCTAACTTGTATAGTTTTCGTGATGGGAGGCAGGTGGCCGTATAGTTGGTGCCTTGTGGGGTGTTGCCGCCAGGACTTGTTTAATATTGCTCTCAACATTCTTGTGTAATTGCCGTCTAGTTGAATGTAAAACAGTTCTATTTCAAATAATTCAGTTTAGAAGTATACAGTTTAGTTCTATTTGACCCATAGATAATTGCCAGAGTGGAGCTCGGAGCGATGGCAATGAAAGGGTATTCCACATTCCTCAAAGCTCGAGCATTACTGAAGCATCACCATCAGATTGTTTAGTGTCATATCCAGGACACTCGTTGGGGGTGTCTTACCCCTCTGCAGAGAACCAATCGGTGTATTCTACAGCCCCAGCCGATTGGGCCACATTATCCAAGAGGAAATGGATAAAAGGAATGAACTGTAAAGAAAAGTTAGCGGATCACAGGGTGTCATCATATAAAGATAACATTCAAAAAATAGATTTTAATCACAAACATACGATGTTCACAGGCGATAACTGCCCTGAGAATGCAGCCTCTGCATTATTACCTAAATAACCTAACGCAAGGTTCGACAGAATGATCTCTCTCGTATTTAAAGTTATCCCTATGCAGACGCTATTAGTGGGGAGTGAGTGAGTGAGTGAGAAGTATTCTTTGAGCAACTATGTCCTGTAATGTTGCAATACGTTACGAAATGGGTATATATGCTGGAGTAGCCACGGGAACAAGTGGCTGTGTGTCATGTGGCCAGGAAAATGTTTGATGCCTTGACGACTCAGCGAATTAATTTCGATGTGTTCCTTGTCTTCTTCACCTATTGAGTAGTCGGATTTTATTTGGTACTTGCTTCTCAGAAAAATAAGTAGGCTCGCGATTCCTTTCTGGCTGAAAGGTGTCTTGCTCGTCACGTTAAACAAACTGACATATACGCCAGGAATTTTAGTTCGCTGATATCTTTATTGTTTGTCCGTGGGAAACCAATCAAAATACAATTGATTTTAGAGAGAGAGAAAGACAGAGAGAAAGAGGGAGGAGGGGGTTAATTGATCTTTCAAGGAGCTTGTTTCTGGTACGAACTAGCGATTCTTCCACTAGGAAGATCAAGCCCAATCTACCAACTTGACGGTCAAAACACTCTGTCTCCTTGACATTCATTAACTCTCTATCGATCTATCTGACGGTCACCTATTCTCTACTTGACGTTTACCTACTCTTTGTCTTCACTGAGACGCGATCCTTTTGCTATAACTAAGAAAAATAAGTGGTGACTTCAAAGAGGACCCTTTGAAGTTCACGCAAAACGAGAGAAAAGAAGTCGCGATAATTATAAATTACTTTTTAGTAATTAGATAATTATGATGAATTACTAAAAAGTAATTTATCATGATTATCGCGACTCTTTTCTCTCGTTCGCATTTGCGTGAACTTCAAAGGGTCCTCTTTGAAGTCCCTACTCTGTCTTTTCCATGTTCGTATATCCCATTTCTTACTACTCTATTTAACACTGATCAGTCCTTTTCGTCTTCAGATTCTAAATACTATTATTTAATCCACGATTTATTCTTAATTTAACCAGATCGTCAACGTGATTTCAAAGGGCACGTTTTTACTGATATTCACCAATTGTCCGGGATTTTAATCCTTTACTTTATCTGTGTATAGACTGACCGACGATTTATTTATTCATTATCTTTTTTCCTTTCTTTTTTATTTTATTTTGATACGTAGTTAAGATTCCTTCGGTTGACCGGATTATTTTT
The DNA here is from genome assembly GCA_963585895.1 of Sepioteuthis lessoniana. NCBI lineage: Eukaryota > Metazoa > Mollusca > Cephalopoda > Myopsida > Loliginidae > Sepioteuthis > Sepioteuthis lessoniana. Next base: position 32,908,528 of record OY757935.1, read on the forward strand.
TTTATTCCTCCTCGTGTACCACGCAGGACCACCGCCTCCAGCCTGACATAATGTACGAAGCATTCCAATTGATATGGAATGATGAATATCGTACGTTTGTGACTGAAACTTATTTTAAATCTTATTGATCCTATTTACCAACCCCTCCGCTCGGACAGGATATGACACAAGGTCAGTTTTTAAGCGAAGTTTAACAGGCTAAACTAGACTAGTTGCCTCACCAAGGCTGAAGAACCTAGTCTGTCCTACTATTTACCCATAGCTGGAGGGAGAATAATTGGATTCATACCTTCCCCAAGGGTATTAATGCTATGTGAAATGCAATCAGCCTCATCCAGGATTTGAACTCGTGTCGCTGTGTCCATTTCCTACGACGATAACCATTACACCACGGGCACCTCCTTATTGATATACCAATGATTTTTAAACAGATCTATTAGACCCATCGATAGGACCCTAAAAAGTACAATCAATTCAGGCCATAGTGGACCTTGGAGTAACGGCAACAAAAAGGTGATACTACACTTCTCAGAATTCCAGAATTAGTATCATGCCCAAAACACCTCTTTTTTGGTGGGGGTGTCTTACACCTCTGTAGAGAATTCATACTATGCTATTTCATTGTAAAATTTTGAATTGGGTCTTTGTTTTGTTTACTTTTCAAACCAGAGGACATTCAGCCGGGCATTAGACGTTTATCAACGCGGGCGTATATTCGTTTAAACAACCATTATACACAATATACACTGCGGCCTTTATTATTTTTGTTGTAAAACTATCCGATATCTATATCCAATAACTATTTATTTGGTATGATTTTTCGACTTGATTATAGATATTTATTATTTTATCGTTTTATTTCCAGAAAATACAGATATTGAAAGAAAAATCGTATTGCACCTATTCGCCCATCATGAACTTACGAATCCACTGAAGAAGGCGACCTCTAGCGTTGACCTCTTCTTGCAATGAGATCTTTTAATGCCCTCTTATAATAAATGAAGAACATGCCACAAAAATGTCAAGTAGATTAAAAGTCAGTAGGTTAGAAAGAGGTCAGAAGAAAAGATAAAACAAAGGGTCAGAGTTCAGAGATTAACACTTTACAGCCAGGGTTCCTTCTTTGATCCACAATCTAAAGAAAGAAAGAAAGAAAGAAAGAAAGAAAGAAAGAAATTCACCTGTTCTATGCGGATTCTAAAAAAATAAATCAAGCTTGCAACTCTTACACGAACCAGACAGATAGATAGATAGATAGATAGATCAATGTTATCAAAGTTGCGCAAAAATTAAAATAACACTGACATGGGTCCCATGAATATTAAGACACCCTATTTTTACCAAAATTTCATGAAAATATTTTGAAATATAATAGATTAGATTTATTCAAAGAAATCACCATTGGTTTTAACCACGGCCCCCAGGCAACTTCGGCATCTCCTACAAGCTTTTCTGACGGTCTCCAAGTTTAGATCTATAAATGCTGCCGTTATCCTTGCCTTCAGTTTATCTGGTGTTGCACATAATTTCGTAAGTAGTCCGCTCAATCCTGCCCCATACATAATAATATAGGGGATTGCAATCTGGGGAGTTAGTGGGGATGTGGTCGCAGACATTTTCTGGTAGCTAACACTGGGTTCTCCTGCTTGCGTGACATTCTGCAGATTCCTGTTATTAGACGCAGGGTCTTCCAGCAGCAAACATCTCGATCCAGGTCAAGACTACCTCCAATAGGAACTTGATGTAGGCTGTGATGTTGAGTCTGATGCTATGTGAGGAGATGAACGGAGGCATAATGTTACCATCGCAAGTGACCACCCAAAAAACGATGATGTAGACTGGGTGTTTGGTTTTCATTATTATGAATAGGAGCAGAGCAAGCCAATGGTTGTTTTGTGAGTTCACCATCTGATCCTGGCAGAAATCTTTTTCATTGAAGAAAAAGCAAAAAATATTCGGTTCTACAGGATGATTTTGTTTGTTCAAAAGCTTTGCAGTGTGGTCTTTCCTCTTGCCATTCTTGAGTTTTCATAAAAATTGGCCCTTTTTCATCTTGTATAAGAAATACCACATGTCTTTATGTACTACCAGCCTGATTAGAAACTCAGACACTCCCATGTCCCTGGCTATGTACCTGATTTAGTTACTGGGATTGTTGTCAATCATGGCCTGGATCTCAGCGACTAATTAGGGGGTTTTCTTATCAGAACGCTCAGAGTGAGGCTTCTGCGCAGCCGTACCTTCGTAATCTACATTCAACTCATCCTACTCATTTCGAAACTTCAGCACGGTCCTCAGACTGATACCTAAACACTCTGAAATCTTCATACTGGAACTTCAGAGTGAATCCCAAGAAGTACAGCAGACCGTTCCCAAACTTCAGAAGGAATGAATTACGCCATGGTGCTGCTTTTCTCACTGACAGTGCCCATCTGACTCTAATTAGATGCACAGTTGACAAAACCTGAAACCAACAGATCACAAGTACAAAATTAATAATTTAAAATGCTAACAGTTTACTCCTCGCACTCAGTAGATATTGTAATATTTCACTTTGACCTGCAATGAACCTGGCGGATATTGTTGACAGATACATCTGTCCTTGGATAAAATCAACAAAATGATTACCGGAAACAATGAATGTGTGGATGTAAACTGTAATTAATGGAGAACAAGCATTACGTGGGTGTAACCATGGCTAATGAAACACAAGCATAGCGTGGGTGTAAGTCGTGACCAATGAAAAGCTAGCAGTGCGTAGGTGTAAACCACAGCTAATGAAAAACAACCAATGCGTTGGTGTAAGCTGTGACCAACGGGGAAAAAACATTGTGTGTGGGTCGTGTTGAAGTTTTAAGACTATATAATGTCTAAAATTTTGGCTGAAGTCAGTTACCACTGGCAGTTCTGACTTCCGACACCTCCTCCGTGTGTACGAACTCTCTCTACGTTTGCTCTCCTGTTCCACACAAACGTCATCGTCGACGAATAAAAGTATATTTTTATATATACATGTTCCTCGTTGTTTTTTTAATACCCAGCGGTGGTATACGACAATATTAGCTGATTTAGATAGATAGATAGATAGATAGATAGAATCGGGCCTGCGAGAAAAAGAAAGAAAGAAAGAAAGAAAATGCTTACAAGGAAAAAATGGAAATGGAAAAGAGAGAAAAACGGATTATCTGAGATGAAGAATTATCATTATTATTCAGTTTCCAGCAATGGGTGAATATGTTTTTGACGCATGCGTCATGAGCAGTCATCCCTAGATTAGAGAATGGTTTTAGTTTTATGGTCAGGATCTTCAAGAGACAAAATCTACATATGTATAAGAATTATTTGTACTATCTGAGGTGCGTCTGAAAAGTGATAGGACAGGCGTCATAAACAATTTAGTTCAATTTCAAACAACTAAGTACATGATTTCCACTTCAATGTAATCCACTTCGAGTGTAATGCCCTTACCCATCTTTTCTGCCATGCTTCTATGCACTGCTAGAAATATTCTTCTGGGATGTCCCTCTATTCCATCGTTATGGCCATCTTTATAGCCTTCACGCCTTCAAAACGGGTTTTTTGATAATCCCCTTAAACTTGGAGAAGAGGGAGATATTTACACAAAGTAAGATAGGTGAATAAGGAGGTTGTTCTAGTACAGCAATATTCCTCTTAGCCAGGAACTGACAGTAACTCAGGGCAGTGTGAGCATTTGCATTATCGTGGTGAAGCAGATACAATTTGTTATGCCACAACTCTCGTCTCTTCTCGTGCAATGAGCGAAGTATACACAGTAGGATCTCCTTGTAGACTTGCTGATTGATTGTCCGGCCCTGTGGCAAGAACTCGCTGTGATCGATGTCCTTATATCAAAGAACTTGAGGTGGGTGTCTTTGTGGTGTAATGGTTAAAGCGATGGACTGCGGAATCGTAGTACGAGAGTTCGTACTCCAGTCGCGCTATTACGTGCACTTTCAGACAAATACCCTTGGGAAAGGTATGAACCCCCTTATCCTCCTAGCTATGGGTTAAATAGCAACACTACTGTTGTTCTAGGAGAATAGCTTTAGCATTAAATAACCTACAAAGGTTGATATGCGATTAAAACAAAGAAACCAAACCAAACCAATCAAAGAACTTGATTAACATGACTTTGGCTTTTTACTTTGACTTTCTTCCTTTCTTCGGCCCCGACGAAGTCAGAGACTTCTATTCACTGCTCTGACGCTTGGTTCCTGAGTTGTACGCAAATGTTTATGCCTCATCATCAGTGATGACTCTGCAAAGCAATTCTGATTAATTTTAATGATGCTTAATGTTGTCCTAGCATACCTGAATGCGGCGCGCCTTCTGATCATCATTCAGTAGTCTTGGTACCATTTTTGCGCAGACTTTCTGCATGCTCTAACTTTCTACAAAATCTACAAAATATCTTTTTTAATGTATAGCTGACTCGCAATCATTTGAACAGTCAAGCAACGATCGCCACATACAACTTGCTTTCACCACACGACGTTGACCTCAATTCTACTTGTTGAAGGCCTCCTGCTCTTGGAGTCATCTTTCACTTACCGTGCGCCTTTTGGTATCTCTTGTGTCTCTTAAAATCACGTGCTCGCGACATGGTGTTATCTCCATACACTTGTTGAAACATTTCGTGTGCTTGTGAGGGAGTTTTCCCCACACGGACCACAAATTTCAGGTTTATTCGCTGCTCAGTGTTCATCGTTCTTTCCGCAGTGCTCATGGATGAACGACCTGATAAGAGGAAGTGTAAACAAAAGTAAGTGAAAAAATGCAATGAGTACTGGAAGCTGATATCACAGTTATATACTCTCAAAATGTAATATTAGATTATAACACAATCTGCTTATTCCTCTTTCATCATTAGCTCCTACGGCACACCCAATCCCGTTACTTTTCAGACAGACATCGTATATCATTTCGTAATGTAATTACTTGACTAATTCTCGTAGAAATTATCTCAGATTGTAACTGCATGGCGATAAATAACTAAAAAATCTGTTTAATATTTTGTTGTTTTTTTTGGTGGGGGGTTCCTTCGAGTATGAAAAAGGAAAGGATTTTAAACATTAAACATAGAATTTTAAGTTCTTTCTACTCATGTAGTTAAAATTTGAATAAAAATTGGTCAATTTATTAGTTAACGAAATAATGTCAAATTTTCTGAAATACCCAATATGTGTGTGTGTGTGTGTGTGTGTGTGTGTGTGAGGATAGCGTAGATATTGTGTCAATGGAGCTTAGTAACCGTCAGTTTGTTGCCTATGCGATTGTTGTACCAAAATCTTTGGTCTGACGATCACATCGGTGAGAAACACTGTTACCAAGCGTTGGTGACTCTGTGTCTACACTATCCTAAGTTCGACATGTTTGCTCTATCAATGATATGGTGCATTCTTTATTTACAAATATAACTAATTATGTAAATACATATACATACACTACGATAGTCACATGCATTTAATTAATCGCTAAATTCAGCACATATAGTGGGACTTCTGAATGGTTCAAATAAGTGGAAAGAGCGAAGTTGGAACCTAACAGAGGTCTATTGTTCTGGTGTTGCTACCGAAAACGTGATTCGTTAGTCCTCACGTTTTTTTTGGTTTTTTTTGTTTTGTTTTTTTTTTTTTTTTGCTGCTTAACAGGAAAGCGACTGGATTTTTTTTCTCTCGATCTGCTTTTAAACTGACGATTCTTGCTGTATAGTATCAAGAATAGCTTCGCTCACTGGTGTAGAAAGTTTCAACTGAATATGCACGTAACACGTCAATAAAATGTACCGTGTTTTTTCTTCCGTAAACATCTAACTTCATTCGGTGATTTTGGATCATCTGGTTTTTGTCTCCATCCAACGATCGATCCATTTCAAGCCATTAAAAGACTTAAGTTATCCAAATACCGACATTTTCGGGCTCAATCTTCTCTGAGATTAAAATCGATGAAGATTTGCTTAACCCTTATCGCTTTAACATCCTCACCACTCCATTTTCCTCCCTAATCCGGAACCTTTGTCTGAAAAATAACTGAAAATGCAAACTGACAAGAAAATGTAAAAGAAATGAAAAAAAGAAGAAAATATTTTACCTCAAAGATTGTGGTTTTAGTAGATAGAAACAGAGAAAAGCTTTGTGTTTTAGTGGGTGCTTTCTTTGAAAACGTCCATATCTTGTTATGAAAGTTTCGACAAAGCTTCACTGTCATTCAGTTAATCCAGTAGAAAGTAATCAGAGGCCGCATTTTTGCCGCTCTTCTGTTTAATTAGGGAACAGGGTGTTGCATGGTAGTTCTGCTTTTGCGGCAACTTTTGCTTATGTACGTGTACTTTGATACCCTACCAAGTGTATGTAGATATGTTTATGTCAGTGTGTGTATGTGTGTGTGTGTGTGTGTGTGTGTTAACTCATTACAATATAATGATAATCTATAAAAGGATTTACACAAGAATTATAACCATGTAAGTGTATATAATTTAAAATGTTCCTTTTTATCAGCTCTATGCGACTACTGGATGTAATCTAGAGGACCTACTAGGGGCGATGCATGATAGGGATGGATGGCGAAAGAGAGAGCCAGGGAACTTCATGCTGTCAGCTCGACTTGATGACGATGATATATTTATATATAAAGCAGGGATTTTTGTAACTTTTTCTCTTAATGGCCCAGTCATCGACAATGAATGGATGACTAAATAAGTAAAAAGATAAAAGGTGAAGGGCGATGTGTAAAAGGTATTAGAAACCTGGTAAAAAGTTTTTTTAAATGTAGCAGGCAAAAAGAAAACGATTGTTGGTAAGAGTTATAATAGGTATTATTTATTAAAAAATATATGATACTAATCTGAAATAATCTAATAATCAATATGTATTTGTCAAAAAGTACGTAATATGCAAGATGTAAGATCTGAGTGCTCTAAGGTAAAAGACGAATAACATATTACAGGTAAAATCTAGCTGACGCAAACTAAACAAACGAGCCTTGGTAAGTCAAACCTAAAGTATCTATCCTTTCTGACTCAGTATAATATTATAATATTATAATATTCATTCATAAAACAGCCATGAGTATGAGCGTAGAGAGCCTGTCACAAGGCGATCAAGTTGCTTACAAAGACTAATGCAACACTGCCCAACACACGACGAATTTGCTAGTCAAAATAAATGAGAAAAAGAAAATTTTGAAAAAATGGAATTTCCATTGTCATTGCTAGTTGTTCTTATCTATACACTGGAAGAGAGGCGTAGGCAGCATATCGGTTATTGTCGTAGGAAATGGACTCGACGACAAAATTTAAAATTACATAAATAACATGAGTAATAAATTTGTTAAAACATTAAATGACCTAGGAGTGTATGGCTTCCTGTTCTAACATTGATCCATGATGATATCGATGCTTCTATTTAGAAAAGAGTAAAAGATGATAATTAACATTTCAAGTTATTACGGCTATATCATGAATTTGTATGATTCAAAGACAGCATTTATTGCAAACAAATATTCTACAGTTTCAAATTGTTCTAGAAATTGCTTTACCCGGGCATTTTAAATGTATTGCTATAATAAAAACATCTTCCCATGATGAGCTGTTTTCGCTGGATTACAGTTTCATTATATATGTAAGGTTTCATTATATATATATATATATATATATATATATATATATATATATATATATATATATATATATATAATTTACTGTTGTATAGCATATTCATTAGTCTGAAGAATGCTGTAGACGACATTCTTTAGATTAATGGATAGGCAACACCAACAGTACATTTACACTTTAGTGAAAAAAGATAAGGCCACCACGAAAAAACGCAGAAATTTGGATTAATCCACTTTTTTTCTTTCAAAAATTCATATTTTTATAAATGTATTTAGTAATAAAATTATCTATTAAAAAGAATTTTGAAAAAATTTTTTCTTTGATTATTATTTCAGAAAATATTAAAACTAGCATGTTGCAGAAAGATAAGGCCACCTATGAATTTATTAAATAAAACAAATTAACTCACAGATTTTTATGTTAAGATTAATTTTTGCATAAAAATTATCATTAAAAATTTAAAATAAATCATGGAACGTGGCAATTCTCTTACAGATCGCGAGAAAGGAATGACCGATGCTTTTGAAAAAGATGGGCATTTTCAACGAAAAATCGCCAAGAAAATCAACAGATCAAGGGGTGCAGTGAATAATTGCATAAAAATATGAACAAAACACCCAAAAAGATTCCAGGTAGGCCAGAAAAACTCAGTCCAAGGAATAAACTGGCAATTATCAGAGATGTTAGATAATCCGGAAAATCCGTTTCTCAAATTCAACTTTCTGGTGACATTAATGTTTCACGTTGGACCGTATAGAGAACATTAAAAAATTGCCCTAATGTTGAATATTCAAAGGGTCAAAAAGCTCCTTCATGGAAGGAACATCACATAAAGGCAAGATTTAGTTGGGTCACGAAGTACGTCTCGTTCAGGGAAAAATGGAGTGATGTTGTATTTACAGACGAGAAAAAATGGAATTTAGATAGTCCCGATGGGTTTCATTGCTATTGGCACGATCTAAGACAAGAAGAAAAAGATTTTTAAAAAACGCCAAGATGGAGGTGGCTCTGTAATGACATGGGGAGCATCTTGTTCTAATGGAATATTCAAATTAGTTCTTGTTAGGGTAACATGGACTCAAAACAATACACTGACATGCTCACCGAACATTTGTTGGAAGATCTCTTTCGTATTGCAGGAAATCGGGCTATCTTCAAACAAGACAATGCCTCAATTCCTGTGTCAAGGCATTCAAAAGTGTTTTTTAGTGACAAAAATGTTGTGCTAAGATCTTAACCCCATCGAGAACCTCTGGGGTATAGTTGCCCGACAGGTTTACGGTCAGGGGAAACAATATGATTCAAAGGTGTCCTTGACTGATGCAATTATGAAATTATGGTCCGAAATAGAAGATCAAACTATCAAAAGTCTGAGAGAATCTATGAAAACTCGTTGCATAGAAGTGATTGCAGCGAAAGGAAGAAAAACAAAGTATTAAATGATGGTATTTGCGATTTTATTTTAGTGGCTTTATCTTTTTGCAACATGCTTATTTTATTATTTAATGGTAAAATAATCAAATAAATTATTTGCAAAATTTAAGAATAAAAATATGATTTTTGGAATTAAAAAGTTGATCAATCCAAATTTCTGCATTTTTTCATGGTGGCCTTACCTTTTTGCATATCAACTCCTTTAAAAATTCTTTCAAAGAATATTTTAATTAAAAAAAAGATCTTTTAAAACTTTCTTAAAAAGATTCCTTTTTTTCCACAAAACCTTTTCTCCTGACAATGAGCTAAGGTCGAAACTTGTTGAAAACCATTAAAAAAAAACTCCATAAAAGTGACATTCCTCTTTGTCTTATCACTTTTGGTTTGATTTAGTTTTATGGCATATCAACAATTGCAGATATTAAATACCAAATCCATTTTATACATATCATCATCATCATCATCATCATGTCGTGTCGCTAGCACGGATATCCCTGACCCTCTCTCGTCACTTCTCCCTATCGTTCATCGCCTCCGGCAGGTCATCAGGACTACATCCCGTATCCTCACATAGCTGCTGTATGTATGTTCGAGCTGGTCGTCCTGATTTTGCTCGGCCATATGAGGGGGTCCATAGGAGTACATCACTTATGAGCTCGTCCCTGCTTCTCCAGCAGTGTCCTGCATGTCTGGATAGTTTTCGTGATGAGAGGCAGGTGGCCGTATTGTTGGTGCCTTACCGCCAGGACTTGTTCAATATTGCTCGCAACATTCTTGTGTAATTGCCGTCCAGCTTCTTCTCCAGCCGTTTTGTTAGCGTCCAGGTAGTGCATCCATACAGCAGTATCGATACGACCGCTGCATGTAAGAAACAGCGTTTCATTTTATCGGTCAGGTCTGATTTCCATATGATCGATAGCCTATCGATAGCTGTCCATGCCTTCGTTAGCCGCGTGTCGATGTCGTTTTCGGTTGGTGAGACACTGCTTCCTAGGTAGGTGAATTTGTCAACCAGTTTCAGAGAGGTTCTGTCAAGTGTGGAAATGTCGCCTGTTTGATAATAGCACATATATTCAGTTTTGTATGCATTGACATATACATATAAACAGTTCTATTTCAAACAATTCAGTTTATTATAAGTACACAGCTTAAATATCAGAAACAGTTCAATTTCTAACAATTCAATTTAGGATGAATACTTTATTTTGTTCTATTTAACCAATAGATATAACCCTATCAGGCTCTACTACACTGGGTAGTGGTATTGTATTTTTCTTTATGTTTGGTATCTTATTATTATGGAGGTGCCCGTGGTGTAATGGTTGCCGTCCTAGGAAATGGACACGGCGACACGAGTTCAAATCCTGGACGGGACTAATCGCATTTCACATAGCACTTGGGAAAGATATGAATCCAATTATTCTCCCTCCAGCTATGGGTAAATAGTAGGGCAGACTAGGTTCTTCAGCCTTGGTGAGGCAACTAGTCTAGGATAATGAAAACTCTGAATTCAAACCTGTTAAACATCGCTTAAAAATTGACCTTGTGTCATATCCTGCCCGAGCGGAGGGGTTGGGTAAATATGATTATTATGCTTTATTATCTATCGCATATTGTCGCTACAGCAGTAACATGGCATTTAGGGAAGTTCTTCTCTATTAGCTTAACATGCATTCTTCCAACTTTATACATCAAGTTTGAGACCTTAGTCTAGGGTGACCTGAAGGCTCCCTTTTCATTAGCTACAACACTGTGTTGTAGGGGAGGGCGCAACACCATTCCCGAGATTGCTCCACTTTTCCCTTGATCCTTAATTTGATCCGTGCGAAGCAAAGCAGAATCAAGTACCATTTTTTGAGTTTTTGGTATGATTTGACATGGGATTGAAACCTGGTCTCCCGAACCATTGGCGAACACTCTCTCATTAGACCAATGGCCCGGTTAGAGATATATATACAATAATAATTTTTGTAATATATGAATTGATATGATAATTTTTGTAATATATAAACTGATATTTTTTTTTTTTTTTTGTGTGGCGTTGACGGAGATGAAGAGACAAATCCAGAGATGAGGAGAGGACAACGAGATGAACTTGTAAAGAAAAAGTTGGACACGTGATCACAGAAAATTTCCCTTCAATTTGTCGATGATAGAGCTTCTTTCTGAAGCAGGAAGTTGTATTTTCCAATCACTCAAGTATTGATCTGTTCTTTGACTTATCGTACCCGATTACCAATGGTTGGAGAACGGTTTTGCTAGCCTCAAAACTATTGTCGTTAGTTGTTGCTCACCAACAAACTGACCTTTTAAAAAATCACAAGTTCTCATGTGTGAACGTCTCTCGTACGACCCACGTGAGTTCTCGTGAATGACCTTAAGCTGTCGTTCGCACAGGTAAGCAACATGGTCACTGGTAGTGGAAGGCGGCTACTGCATTCTCCGTATTCATCGTTCTAGTGTGTCACACTTTCATTCAGTTATAAATATGCATGTAGTGTCCGCTGCTTTCATTAAACTAAAGGCTTTAACAAAGTCTGAGAAGATTCAAAAAGGATTGTCATTAATATTTATGAGAAGTAAGGAATTCTGTTTACGTAAATAACAGGATTATGAAAAGGAAACGCAAAAAGTGGATATATTGGTGTTAATTTGCTTTTATCTTTGATAATGTTTCGTTTATTTTCCAAACAGGAAAGTACTTTCAAACAAACATTGGTGAAAATGGCTGGTTAACCAACAAGGAAATAGATTTAATAATTTACACATGTACCTCAAAATAACATTAAAAAAATGAAAATAAATATTTTAAATACCAATATAACTGTCATTATATTTAAGCTGCTGCGTATTTCTTCCTCATTTTATAGTCATTCTTTTTCTTTCTTTTCTTTTTTTTTAATTTCTACCTTCATTCTTCTGTAAAAGTGTCCTCCTGTCGACAAAGATTACAATATGCTGACTGTATCCACTGCAAACGAGTAAGTCTCTAAACTGCGTCTGATAGTGAGGCACACTTCAGTGCCATTACTCCCAGTTTCACTTTAACCTGAATTGGTCAAATAGACCCATTTAAAAATCATACGTATTCGTTAAGAATACTTGATGCGATATAACTGTAAATTATTTATTTCAAGAATATCTACTTGAAGCTATAATTGTTTACACTGGATAATTTTTAGTTACTTAAAATCATATAATTGTACAAACAAATTATTATGAAATAGAAATAATTATTTGAACCCATATAATTATTATTGGGTAGGGATTCTTGAAACCAAACAATTGTGTGCAAATTATTTGTATTTGATTGGAATTCTTGATATCATATAACTGTGTAGCACAAAGGAGGTAAGCATACTAAAAAAATGTCAGTTTTGCCAATCCACGAATTCACCTCCCTTTCACACTGTCCGCAAATCACGAACGCCTCTCAAAATTGATTAAATCTCAGTGTTATATGACTGTCTCGCCTAAAATCCACTCTGACTATTTGTAACATATTGACCCTGGTCGAGCTGTCAAAATAGGAAATGAGCCTGTGTAAATAACAGGTGCATCCGGTCGAGGAATATCAGGATATAACCTTGACCGTGGACGGGTTGAATTGAGTGCGAAATTGTGACGCTCGCATGAAGAAGAGTGGGCGTCAAATTATTATATAACTCGGTGAACAGGAAGTTCAATCAGTTGGAGAGAAGATGCTGGAATGAGGAACACGTCCGAGAGAGGCTGGGCCCCCGGTTGGGCAGCCCAGGAAAACGGGAAAGAAACGCTCTTATGACCATAAGAGTAGGGGTCAATATGTTGCAGTTCTGTTTAGCCTCCAACTTACCTCTCACACAGTAAAACCTTTAGTAACCCTTTCAAACCCTTTCAAATAAAGTGAGAGGTATATTTTTCTAAAGAACTGTGTCACTCGTCTTTATTGTGTCGTCGTTATGATTCTGCATGCATATGTATATGTATTATGTGGCTATACAACATATTGGCCAACATTCTAGCAGTACCACTTATATGCAAATTAGTATGACAACTACCACGCAGATTTTGTTATTTCCTCCTAGGGTGGCATTGTTTCCTCTCAAAAGATTCAATTAATGAAGAGAATATAGCTCTTGTCAGAAACGGTACTAGTTTCGACCAGCTAAAATAAAGGAATTCGAGTAAATGTGACATTACAGCATGCAATAAAAATGAGGCTGCTGATAACGAAAGAATGCAAGCTTTTTTAAGTATAGAATACTTTTTAAGATAACATTTAAAAAAAAAAAAGAAACCAACGTTCGATTTTTACCTTAGACCTTTATTGATTAAAAAGAGAACAAACTGACTATGAATAGATAAAAAGAAAGTTTTTATTTTAACGATTACACATTGAAGTTACAATATTGATATAGAATATTTTTTTCATTGCATTAAAGAAAAAAAAGGGAAACCAGGTTTTGATTTTGACTATTGAGTGAATTTTATCTTATAAAATTTTCTAAGATTATTTAAAGCTTTACATTAGTTGCTATGTTGAAGTAACTATTGTACGTTTTTTTATTAGAGTTGTATTTAATGACTAAAATTCGTTATCTTATTATTTTGATTTTGTAACATTATTTGAAAACTATATTCCTTTATCATTCAAAATTGGTGTTGAATTAGCAATACTTGAAACCATTTAACTGTGTGCATAAAAAGCAGCATTTCTTTGTTTAGAAGTAAAGTTACCTCCAACCTATTCGCTTACAAATAACTGTTTATTTCAGACATTTCTGCTGCGTTATCTCTTCCAGATATTAAATTCTTGAAGTGTTGCATTTCATTTTTTAACTGCATAGCAGCAAGAACCTCCAAAGTATTGCATTAGTGGAAGAACGTCTCTCTATTTATTAACATTATCATCTGTTACTGTTGTATATTGACCTTCGACCCGGCCAAACATGCCATTCCAAAGACGGCGGAAGTGCATATTCCATTGGCGTGGGTGAGCTTGGCTGACAAAATGGGACAAGGTAAAATCCCGCGGTACAGTCATAGACTGATGCACCGGAAGAGAGTGACCAGTGAACTGCATGACAGTTATTTCCGCTTGATGGCGATCAAACATGCCATTCCAAAGATTGAGTGAGCGATGGAACTATTATATAACTCGGTGAAGACAGGAAGTCATTGAGTTTTGGAGACCAGAAGTTGGAGAGAAGATGTGGTAGAGAAAGCCAGCACTCAACAGAAAGCTGGGCCCCCGGGCCTCCGGTTGAGCAGCCCTGGAGAACGGGAAAGACACAACACTGATGGCCTTAAGAGTGGGGGTCAATATGTTGCAGTTCCGTTCGGTCTCCAACTCCCTCTCACACACACCCCTTTCAAATAAAGTGAGAGGTATATTTTTTTAAAGAAGTCTTCGCTCGTCTTTATTATTGCGTCAATATGTATTCTGCATGTATATGTGTATATATCCATATTTATCATGTGGCTATACAACATTACATTCATATTGTACTTATAAATATATTTTTTGCACCTCTGTCATTTCATCCCTGTTAATTTCTTGTAAATTCTTAAAATCAGTAATTTGGTTAAGTAGCAATCTTTAAAAACAGACAACTTTCTAATTTTTTTACACTCAAACAATTGACACATAAAGATATTACATTGATCCTCTCCAAGTTGCTGCTACTGGCTAATTTTTTCCTCAAGATAATTCGTTTGAAATTTGCCAAGTAATACATGTCATTTTCTGTTCATCTCTGCAATATTTAGTCGATTACAGAATTATATGTTTTGTATGATGCAAAGTTGTAAATGTTTCCTTTGTACTTTGCTTCTTACATAGTGTTGTATATCGGCAAGACTACATCATGTCCGAACAACATGTAATATGACTTTTCTCAGCCTTTCCTCTCTCGACAGTCTGCCACAAGGCCAGAGACCAGAGCAACACGAATCTAGTAGCCAGTCCGCCCTTCTCCGCGGGGCTCTCTTATTCTTTAGGCAGAAATCCCTAGTATTTTATGTATATCTTCCATCTGAGGAGTGGTGGTGGACGAAGCTAAAAAATATCCATCTTCTCTTTATTTGGTTTCCAACATTCAACTCCGTCGCTCACAGTTTGTCGCACCCTTCACACCTGCTTTACTCAAAGGGGTGGTCCTCCCCAAATTTGGAATTATTAGAATTTTATGTTCACCTGACATGACGTTAGTAACCGTTCAATCGTAACTGTAAAAGAATTGAATTAAAATTTTCCTTAATTTAATTTTTTCTAAATTGCTATTCCCGAATCTCATTTTCCAGGTTGCAGATAGACAAGCTCTGGCCTCCAGGTCAAATTCCGAGCTGATTCCTGCTTACTTTGCCTTGTAGACAAAACAATCCTTTCATCATTTTTCAATATATATCTTTTCCGTCATTTTCTTTCTCGTCAAAACAACATATTTTCGATTTATTCCTTCCGAATCCATTTTCGTTAATTTTCACTTTTTACAATGTACTAAGTTCATTCTTCAAAAATCTGCTTCGGCGAATTCTTATCTTTACGGTCAATAAATTTCCTCGACTGACTTCCATCGGGCCACTCTATTACTTCCAAGAATGCTAATTTAAGATACTTACCAGTTTCAGAATATATCGAGAATATTTAAGTTTCATAATTTACTTTAAGTGGATTAGTATATTCATGACAAAACTGACAATCTTTATATGGTGTTTTACATTCAGTACTGTTTCCCATGTCTAAAATGTTTATGCATTCTGAACATTCAGCAAAATTAAATAAATATTTCTGTCTACCCAACATCAACAATCCCTGAATAGTATATTGATTAAAAGTTTACAGAACTAAAGTAACATTTTGTCTTTCAAGATAATTGAGAGAAAGGACCTTTGAAGAGAATTGATAGCAATATTTCAAAATGCCTGGGATTCCAGGCCTTGAAATTCCCGTAAAGTATAATATGAGGCACTCTGTTATTAAATTTTTTTTCCATAAGAAAACGTTGGAGTTTGCTTTTGCATTCTTCTATGGAAATTGTTTTTTGTTGTCCTTTTTTTTTCATGTTTTCCACAAGAATTTCAAGAGTATTTGCATCACTTACATGAGTAGGAATCTCATACTCCCCTATAGTATTCATTTCCACGTCATTGCAGAACATGTGTACAGCAAAATCAGGTTTATTTACAAGAGAGAGACTGATTTTTTATATGGGAATTTGATGATGCGTCATATAATTGTATTTTGCTGCTTAACACTCCTCCAGTATTTTATATCTAGAAAATTTAATTTACCCTCCAGATCATCAATGCTGTTGGATTTCATCTGTCGTTTGAATGCCAAGTCATCAGCAATAATTTGATCTAAAGCATTTTAAGAGCAGAATTCTCCTGTCGTATTTTTCTAGAATTTGGTGATTTATCAAGGGGTGATAATGAAGATAAATATGTGGGAGAGATTAGTAGAATTCTAGGGATTCAACCATCACGAAGAAATGTTTTAAGCCTAACAGTAATCATGGTTCCTGTTTTCTTATCGAAGACAAATGTTTATCCCAGATCGAAGATGCAGTTCTCATTCCTAAGATAAACGAAAAAGATTAACCTCATCCTATTATAAAACTCCTAATAAAATTCCCTGGATTGCTTCATTTATCCTTGATCTTTACCTTATAATGCAGAGTGTTTTAACGATAATATTAGCTCTATGTATAAAATAACCCTGGTTAGGCTCACATGTCTGTTGTGTAGTCGATAAATACGTAGTTTTTTTTTAAATAAGTGGTTGACAACCAACTAGGCAAGGATGACAAAGACAAGAGAATTAATTCGAACAGCCAAGCTTTTATATGGCAAATCGATAACAATGAAATTGGTAGTTGGTCCGCTCAGGGACCAACATGTAGTCGGAGTTGCCGTGCGCGACCGGTCTGTCGAAGGTCTGGAAATGCAAATGCTGATTTGCTGATGTAGGAGCTAGTTGCTGATGTGGGAACTGATCTGGAGGTGTCTACTGCTTGGTGACGCTGGAACTGTCGCTGCAAGTGTCCACTGCTTGGGGATGCAGGTAACGGCTGCTTAGTGATGCAGGAAGTGTTGTTGCAAGTACCTGCTGCTTGGTGATGCTGGTGTCTGCTTCTTGGTGGTGCAGGTGTCTGCTTCTTGGTAAGCTGGAACTGGTCTGCAGCTGTCGGTTGCTAGATGATGTTGGAATAGGTGCAGCAGTTGATGCAGGTGTTTGCTGGAACTGGGACTGCTGGTTTGCTGCAGGTGTTGCTGGTTGCTGCGTCGTTGTCTCGTGTATTTGCCAAGGGGTGTACTGAGGAGACCAGAGGTGACCCTCGGAAGACTTTCTGAAATTAGCTCTTAAAAGGACTGAGTTATTAGCTCTGAAAAGAGCTGAGCTATTTGAGGGAGTTTCGATGATTGGTTGGAAACTGGCATCGGTTGTGCTGGGTCTGCGGCTGTAATTGATTGGATTCCAAGTCAGCTGCTGGCGGGTGGTAACGGCGCTGATTCCACGTTGGCCGCTGTGCTGCTTGGAGAAACACAGATACCTTTCCTCTGGGTACGTATGCTCAGTGACACCTTTGGGTGGTGCTAACTGACAGCTGTGTTTATATAGATGTAACTGGCTGCTTCTTGTATGGATTGCGTGAAGGGAATTCTGTGTTATCGCGTACTGGAATTTCTTCTTTTAAATATAAGTAATAATGGGATATTTCATTGTACTTTGAAGAAAAGCTTTTAAATACGATGCATTTTATCCTGTGGTTAAGAACTGTTTCCGAAACGGCCGGCAGAATTAATCTATTTCGAAAAATAGTTCGTGTGTTGACAACAGACATTCACTCGTAAACGTAAGCATGACGTTGTTAGCTGACGTTATGGGTGACTCAGCGTTTTCTTTTACCAAGGGTTTTTGGTTTGAGTTGCCGGGGCGGCTACGATATGCCACTGAAATCAATCAATCACTCTAATAGCAACAAATAAAATGAGCCTAAGGCACGTATAAAAAATCAATTATTGCGTTACTTATTTCTCTCCATAGAAAAGTTTAACTTTTCTTTCTTGTGATTTAATTTCAACCTGCTTCTTGCAACATTAAACGATATCCTTTACAAAGAAAAGAAAACGATTTTAGTGGAATTTTTGTGCGAGCAAGCGAAACCCAATAGCAAAATTTGGGAAAATTTGTGAACGTTTAAGAGCTATTACCTCTGGACATTTTGAACATGAAAGCAGAACATTAACAGCCACAGAGCCGACTGCACTTGACCGGACTTTTATCTTATAGAAATTTTCTAGTTTCTAAAACGAAATAGTGCAATTTTATTCAATGGTTGCCGCGTACTACAATCTGGTAGAAAAGGTCGGTATCTTCGCTTTTAGCACCCAAAATAAATTTCACATTCCAAGCACTGAATTGCTGTACTTTTTTTTTTACCTTGTCTCATATTCTGATCACAAATTTAATCTCTCTCTCTCTCTCTCTCTCTCTCTCTCTCTCTCTCTCTCTCTCTCTCTCCATATATTTATATACTTGCGGAAGTAACCAATCCATTACCGGGCAAAATAAATTTGGGACACCAGAGAGTGAGATAGAACATTGGGGGACAGAAATAAGTTAAAAATTTAAAATGTACCCTTTTCTGAGTTAATTCAAGTGAAAAGTATTCTTTTATTTAAAGAATTGCTTCTTCTTTTTTTTTTTTTTTTTTTTGCTTTTTTCTCTTTTTTTTATTCTTTTTAGTTTGCATTCAAAATAATCTATAAAAATATGTAACCCAATTCTGATAAAAGGTTTTGTGTACTTTCATAATTTCTTTTAAGTCAACCGATTATTTGCCCTGTCTTATTTTCTAGATAAATATAGTAGACCGTTTTACTACAACGATCCTATCTATATTATGAACGGTTGATGATAGCTTGGTTCCAGTGGGCCTTTCCTCCTGGCTATACCAGCTTTGCAAGGTTGACTTTATTGCTCGGTGCCTAAGGCATCGCAATAATGAAATGCCAATGGTTCCAAGCATTTTTGGATTAGCTACGCACGAGTCTAAATTTGTGCGTGGCTCCCACCATAAATGGCCTTGTGTTGAACTTAGTTGGAAGTCGGTTTTATACTTCATGACAGTATAATATCCTATTTAAGTTCAAGAAAGCTAGATTAGTCTCCGAATTCTTATTTAAAAATTTAACTTCAGTTCTTAATTGCCTGTAGATTTACAGTGATGAAAAATATATTCGTTTAATTTTTCTTTTTTACCCAATAAAAATGTAACAATAAAAAAAAGCAAAGAATTAAAAATGTGTCCTTATTTTTTGGTGGAAAATTTCACATATTAATTCAAATAAAAAGTATTCGTTTATTCCATAAAGAGATTTTTTTTTATGTTGCAGCTGTTTTTTTTAAGTTTTTGAATTACGCTGATTAAAAATTAATATATTTTGTTCTTAGAAATATGAAAAGTATACGTTTATAAAATCATTGAAATAATACTTTCGTTTGATTTTTATTATTCTTTTCTTTTTTACTCTCTAAAAATGTAGAATTGTTGGGAAGTACAATGAAAAGTGGCAAAGAATTAATGTGTCCTTTTTAAGTAGCTAAGAATTAAAAATATGAAATTTTTCATAGTGTAATTTCTTCTTTTTATTTTATTTTATTATTATTATTATTATTATTTTGTTTACATCTAAAAGAGTATTTAAAAAAGGTACGCCTTGGTTTGAAGCTTTTTATTTCTCAAGAAAATCAAGAATTTTTTTACAATTTCTACCATTTTACAAAATCTTCGGAAAAGTATTCATACAAATTTCGCCTGTGGAATCCGTGTGATATTTTAACATAGCGTGTCTCGAGAAGAACTTTTTGTACTTACTTATGAACAAGAGTAAAGAGTTCCGGTTTGGTTTGGCTTGTTGGGTTTTATGGCATATCAACCTTTGTAGGTTATTGAACGCCAAATTCATCTTTATGTAAATAATCTGTTCTATTTAAAACAATTCAGTTTAGCATTCGTACACAGTTTAATTGTCAAAAACATTTCCATTTCAAACTATTCAAGTAGTTATCATATTTACCAACCCCCTCCGCTCGGGCAGGATACGACACAAGGTCAATTTTTAAGCGGAATTTAACAAGTTTGAATTCAGAGTTTTCCTTCTCCTAGACTAGTTGCCTTACCAAGGCTGAAGAACCTAGTCTACCCTACTATTTACCCATAGCTGGAGGGAGAATAACTGGATTCATACCTTTCCCAAGGGTATTAGTGCTATGTGAAATGCAATCAGTCAGGTTCAGGATTTGAACTCGTGTCGTCGTGTCCTTATCCTGTGACGATAACCATTACACCACGGGCACCTCCAAAACACCACGGGCACCTCCAGCAGTTATATGTAACAATTCAGTTAAGTGCAAATACAGTTTTAATGTCGAAAAACAGTTCTATTTCAAATAATTCAGTTAAGCATAAGCACGCAGTTTAAATGTTTCTATTTCAAGCTATTCAGTTTACTTAAACAATTTCGTTTAGCATAAGTATGCTGTTAGTTCTATTTAATCCATAGATAGGGCCCTATCGGGCGCTACCACTCCGGGCCAGAGTGAACCTGGGAGTGATGGCAATGAAGGGGTACTCCGCATTCCCCAAAGCTCCAGCACTGCTGGAACCTCAGCATCAGATTGTTTAGTGTCATATACAGGACACTCGTTGGGGGTGGGATCTTACTCCTCTGCAGAGAAGCAGTCAGTGTATTATACAGCCCCAGCCTACTGGGCAATACACAGAGTTAAATGTCAAACAATTTTAATTCAGATAATTCAGTTCAACATAAGTACACAGTTTAGACGTCAAACAGTTCTATTTTGAGCAATTCAGTTCAGCACTAGTACGCAGTTCCAATGTTAAATCAGTTCTATTCTAAACAATTCAGTTTAGCATAAATACGCAGTTTAAATGCAAAAAGCAGTATAGTGAAAGAAGCACGGTTTAGTTCTATTTAACCCATAGATAGGACCTTTATCAGGTGCTACCACTCCGGGTCAGAGTGGACCTGGGAGCGATGGTAATGAAGGGGTACTGCGCACTCCCCCAAGTTCACCATCAGATTGTTTAGTGTCATATCCAGGACACTCGTTGGGGGGGGTCCTACCCCTTTGCCGAGAAGCAATCGGTGTATTCTACAGCCCCAGCTGCCTGGGCTAGTAAAGAGTTCCATAAATGTATTAATTTTTAATTGATAAATTATCTCATTCAATCAGTAAAAACCCAAAACTAAATTTTTGTACTTTTTCTTATTATAAAGATATTAAAGAGTATGCACAATTTTAAGGCTCAATGACATCTCTTTTCGGGGATATAAGTCGACACGTACATTCCGAAACAGATACAACTCCTTTAGATAGATAGATAGATAGATAGATAGATAGATAGATAATGTTTCATAAAAATTGAAACAATTTCCTTATCAATAACTTAACTAATTCTCGTTGTAATGATCTCAAATTTTAGCCCTATATGTAGAAACAACACAAAATTCTCTTTCATGTTTAATAGTTTGTTTTTTTTTTTCTGGTATAGAAATGCCATTCACTCGAAAAGAAAGGCGTTTAAACATTAAACATTGTATTTTGAGTTGTCTCTATTCATGATGTTAAAATTTGGGATCATTTGAACGAAAATTCTTCAGGTTACTAATAACGCAGTTCCAATCATTACGAAATGATATCAACTTTTCTGAAATACCCAGTACATGTCAAATGATTTAATTTTTAAACACCTTCTATATCTAATTCAAAATTTGTGGCCGATAAAACATGATGTTTATAAAACAGAAACAAATAAAAGTTATTTATTTCTATGAACTATTAAAATTGAAACTCAATTTTTCTAGATTTTTGGAAATATCATACAACGATACCTTTTTATTCAAAAGTCGTTTTTTAAGTCATTGAATTGACTGTTTATGGTTTTGTTGATTGATCGATTGGTTGATTGATTTTAACGGCATGTCAACACGACTACAGTTATTTCATGCACAGAAGTTAGTGAATCGCTTTCGTTGCATGTTCATATTTCCATTTTTTATGTAGTTTGAGAGGAGTTTTTTTGGATGTTTTTTTTTTTTTCACACGGCCCAATTGAATACGAATAATTTTTAAACAGATCTATTTGATCCATAGATAGGATACAAGCAGAGTGGATCGTGGCTGTGGGAGTTATAGCTATGAAGGAGTGCTCTATATCCCACAGATCTCCAGTTTAATGCCATACCCAGGACACGCCTTTTTTGGAAACAAGGGGTCTTACAGTCAGCGTATTTTAAGCCCCGCCGACAGGGCGAGTTTATGATTTAGTTTAGTTTGGTTTATTTATTTAAAGGCATTTCACCCTCTGATGAGTTATTTAAAGTCGAAAACTGATTTACTTGCAAATGCTTGATTACAATCATAACTATTCCAATTTTCAACGCTCGATTGCGATCATTTACTTTTCATGATAATTTATTTGTCAGTTCTCAGATGTAATTACATCATGTCAGCGTTTCTATGCAATCACACTTAGTTTGCTGATCGATGCTCAGGTGCAACTAACTTATCTTAGAGACTCTATGAATGCAACAACCGAAATGAGATTGGTAGTCTAAATCGTTTTGAAAATGTAAATAATAACAACTTATCTTGAAAATGTTAGGAATGTGACGATCAAAATGAGCCCAACGATCCGAGACATATAAATGATGTAAATAATAGCATCACCTAAATTTTAGAAATGCTGTGAACAAAATAACTAAGATAAGGTCGTGTAAATTGTGTGAATAGTAACACAAACTGAGTCGAGAAATGTTGGAATATGACACCAAGATGAAGACAATCTTTCTCGGTTATGTTTATTCGTTCATAGTATTTTTAATACTGACCCACTGCTTTCAAAAAGAATAGAACAGACAGGATCTAATTTCAATCGGAAATTTATGGTGAAATATTTTTTTTTAAATTTCCACGAAGGTCTATTAACAAAAAGTGGTTCAAAGAAGATCCATTTACTAAAAATGGTCAAAAGAAGAGCTATTAACTAAAAATTGTTCAAAAAGATCCATTAACTAAAAATGGTCCAAAGAAGATCCATTAACTAAAAATGGTCCAAAGAAGATCCATAAACTAAAAATTGTTAAAAAAGATTCATTAACTAAAAATGGTCCAAAGAAGATCCACTAACTTAAATGGTCTAAATCACAGTTAATGGATCTTTTTTGTACCATTTTTACTCAATGGATCTTTTTTGGAACAATTTTAGTAAATAAATCTTTTTGGACCATTTTTAGTTGACGGATCATCAACTAAAAATGGTCTATAAAGATTTATTTACAAAAAAATGGTCCAAAAAGATTCATTTACTAAAATTGCATAGAGTAAAAATGATACAAAAAAGATCCATTAACTGCAAATCGGAAAAGTTGCAAGTTCTTTCCGCTACACAGATATCATCCCTTATTGAGGAGTCCCCCCCACGCCCCAAATATATTTATCCTCTGTATAACACTACATTGCAACTCCTAATCCAGCTCCAGTTCTGGAGATCTAAGGATTGTAGAGGATTCCTTCAATGATATTACTATCACGTTCCCTCTGACTCAGCGTGGTTGAACCTGTTAGGATCCTATCGGTAAGTCAGATCTATTTGGACATTATTCATAGGCGATAAGATTGGGTGCAAAAAATACTCCTACCAAACAACTACATGAAAAATGAAAATACCAATGAACACGATTCTCAAGCCTTTAGACGTAACCCGAGACGAGTGAGAATATTCCATTTTATCAGACCTTTCTCCATTGGTATAATGGTTAGAGTGTTCGCTAATGGTCCGGGAGACCTGGGTTCAATCCGAGGTCGAGTCATACCAAAGACTCAACAAATGGTACTTGATGCTTCCTTGTTTAATACTCAACATTAAAAGGTACGGATCAAGAGTAAAGTGGAGCAATACATGGAAATGAGTAGCGCCCTCCCCTACATTTTGGTGTAGTAGCTATTGAAAAGGGAGCCTTCGGGTCACCCTCGATTCCGGTCGCCAACTTTTATTACTCCTAGGGTGAGTCAAAAGTTTGCAATATTTTTGTAACATGAGGCTTCATTTGGTAGCTCCGGCTGCTTTTGCACAAGGTCGTGGAGGTGACAACCACACAGGACTGGGAGATGCCAAATTCGCCTGATACTCTCCGAATACCACGGAGTTGCCTCTAGAGCTTGGAGCAGAACCTTGGAATCCATGGAATTAGGCCTAATTGCTTGATCGACGAGTTTCTGGCCACCCGAGTAAAATTTATTGAACAATCTGATTAATGTACTTTGATCAACTGCACCTTCACCTGATGGTGAGACTCCAGTTCTGAAGATTTGGGGAGTGTGAAATACCACTTCATAGCTATTACTCCCAGTCCTCTCTGACCCAGGGTGATTGTACCTGTTAGTATCTTATCTAAGGTCCAATTAGATCTACTTAAAATTATTCTTATTCAATTGGACTGTGCACAAAAAACTTGTTAAAAACACAAAAAATATAAATATAAATGTACAATCAACAATTCCCTAACCTATTGGCATAAAATAACCATAGACAAGTTGACATGCCGTAAAAATCAATAATCCAGGAAGATGGTGTAGTTTGGTTTCTTTGTTTAATGGCATATCAAACTTCGTGAATTATTTAATGCCAATGCCATCATTGTAGATATACGGCAGTGATACTATTTAACTCATAACTGGGGTGGGGGAATCAGGGGTTTCATACGTTTCCCAAGGATATATGTCCGAAAGTGAACGTGATAGCGCGACTGGAGTTCGAACTCGCTTCCTTCGTGGTAGCAGTCTTGCATTTTAGCAATTACGCCTCGAAGAAAATTGGAACCTCTTTAATAAGGAATATTGCTTGATTTTAAGCAATATCCCTCGCCTAAAAGAATTAACTATGTCATACAAGCTCAAGGAGAAGTAACTAAATATAATTCTTAATTTTTGGTCTATGTATTCCGTAATTTTCTCCCTAATGTTGAATTATTTCATATTGTACTCAACAAACTTACAAACCCAGTCTATAATTTAAATTGTTTAATCGAGTTAGCTTAAGAAATACTTTATAAAACTAAAATGTTCAGATATTACATAAAATGTTTTGCGTCTTATCTGTTATTTGTTTATTTATTACTAAAAAAAACCTAAGGTGAGCAACGACAAAGTGTGCTAATCTCATAATTTTTGCCAGAATTAGTATAATGTCTACTTCGTTGTCTTCAGATAGTTCTTTCGTGTTGTTTACATGGTAGAATTTTGCGAAACCACCGCATTCAATCCTGAAACTTTTCACTGTGTACAGAAACTGATACTCGGGACACCATGGCGGTTCTTCCTGTTTAAGTTATGTAATTATTTGTATATAACACGCATGCGTATATTTGGAGTAAGAAAATTTGAAAAAAAATATCTTGTCTATAAAACGTACTAACTTTTTAGAATTTGTAGCAGCTGAATTCAATTTTTTATCCGGTTCGTATAAACTATAAAACTAAAAGAACTTACACAGTTCACTTGGGTTTTTAAACAAAACGTTCACGTAGTATTTAGAGAAAACACATGGATATGTTCACACAAAAATGCAAAAACCTTGCGACAATTCGCACGATTAGAAACATATAGGTTGTCTCAATATACATGGGACCCTTGTGAATGCTAATAACTATACTACTAATAATATTGTTCTTTTTTATTCAGATTTGAAAATAGTATACTATAGCAACTATCAATCCTCGATCACAATACCTTGAGCAAGAGAGAAAAAGATATTTTGCGTCACTTCTTACATGGAGACAAAATCATTCAAAACTCTCAAAATAAGTTATTTAATGCCAAATGGTTTGCTTACCCATTAATATCATAATGATTTATTATTGACACAAGAAACTCAAAAAAGATTGCATGTCCTGGAAGCTGATATAATAACAATTAAAAAGAAATATTGATTAGATGGTTCTGGCACAAAGAATGCATTTTTTACGGGACGTGTTCCAAATGACCGCCATTACGCTTGTCTCGGTAATTAATCATTATCATATTAATGGGTTGCTTTATTTTGAGACACCCTGTATTATAAACAAAGTTACATTCCAGGGGATATTTCTCCGTAGCGATATGAAATGGAGATATTTGTTACGCATTAGTTAGTTTGGATCATAGGTATAACATACATTTGGTCATACTGTCCTGAATATGGTTAATTGGTTGAGGTTTTGTGGTATATTTATCTTTGTAGGTTATTTAATGCCAAATAATACATATATCAACTATATATGATTTGTAAGCAAATAGCTTGTAGAAAAAATTGTTAAACGTACACATTTAACTAATTTCAAGCATTCCTATCTAGCACGAATAATTCTATTTATTTATTCTATTTACTATCAATTGTTTCTTTGCACACAGTTAAATGGTTTCAATTGAAATTAACATTCAATTGAATTTAACATCACTCATTTGCTTGTACATAGTTAAATGGTTATAGATATAGGTTTTGTATAGAATAGTTTGTAGGTAATTTAATTTTTAAAGATATTTAGTCTTTTTCATTTTTTTAAAGTTTGAGCAAATTTGTTTATATAGTGTTAAATGGCTTGAAGTATTGATATCTAACACTAATAATTCCAATTAATATTAATCCTTTGTTTGCATACAATGAAGTTATTTCAAGTATTATTATTTAACAGTCAGAATTCTATTGAACATTATTTATTCATTAGCACACAATCAAATGGTTCCAAAAATTGCTCTGTTATACCAATAATTCAATTTTGGCACACTATTAAACGTTTTGAAGTATTCTATTAATTATTTATCATTTGTTTGCACACAGTTAAATGGGTTCAAGAACTGCTATTTAATACCAATAGTTTTATTTGCATGCTGTTAAATGGTTTAAAGTACTTCTATCTAACATTAGCCATTCAATTTAACGTCAGTCATTTGTTTGCACACGGTTAAATGGTTAAGAAATTCTCCGTGTCAGAGGGGACCTGGGAGTAATAGCAATGAAAGGGTATTCCCTAAAGCTCCAGGACTCGAGCCTCACTATCAGATGGTTTAATCTCATATCTAGGACATCTGTTGGAGGTGATCTTATCCCTCCGAGATGTGCAGTCGGCGTATTCTACAGCCCCAGCCGATTAGGCTGCTGAATATAAAGATATACATAGCAAGAAAAAAAAGTTGATATATATTGGGTTGAGTTATAAATGATTTCTGTTTTAGTAAAATATCATTTATTCCTGACTAATTTAACAATAAATTAATTTCAATAAATAATATATTCGCCATTATTTTGAATCACTTCTTGCCATTTCTCGCGTAGCTTATTGATTCCTATCAGGTAAAAAAAGAGAAAATTTTGATCATTCAGAGCATTTTATGAAGAACAAGAGATGGAAATTACTTAATGCAATGTCAGGTAAATATGGTGGACGGGGTAGAACAAACTATCCAAATTCCAATATCTTTTTCCTGCATGATTCTTGCTGAATGCAGCCTTGCGTTATTGTGTAGAAGCACAACGTTTTTCCTATTGACTCGTGCGGGATCATTTTCTCAGAAAATTTTCATGCACATATTAAGAGTGTTTGCAATTTAAAAACTCAAAATAAATAATCCCGCTGTGATCTCCCCATACACACAGCATAACTATTCTTCCATTAAGTTCTACCTTTAGAGTAGGATGCAAAGAGTCATTCATGTCAATCCATGCCTTTTGCGTTGAACATAGTCATAAAAGACCCATTTTCCTCGACTATAAAGATATTTTTGAGAAACAGACAATTTCTCTGCCTTGAAAGACTTGGCGCTATTTATGTGCAATCTTCTTTGTTTTTTTAAGAGTATGAGGAACCCTAACACCAAGCTTGCTCTTTTTTTCCATCTTTTTCAAGTAGTGATAGATTATGGATTGGGATGTGGTCAGGTCAAGTTGTGACACGATGTCCGGTTAAATACTTAATTAATATGTAAAAATTAAAGTTTATGAAATGTATGAAAATTAATATATATATATATATATATATCAAAAACAAAAAGATCCTTAAAATAAGTGTCTTTTTGTTCAAGACTTGAATTTATCTAAAAAGCTAGTTGATTGTTCCTTAAGGTCAGTTAAGTGCGAGACAATTGTTTTTGATTTTAAATGTCAGTGAATTTATTTAATTTTTCAGTTGACATCTAACTCCATCAATCATAATGATGAAACGGATTATTTCGTAAAACATTCTTTCCTTTCTTTATCTTTAAGGTCAATGTCAAAAGAGGAATTTAATTTTGCTCCACTCTAAAAAAAAAAAATGGTGAGCTGGGGATGGCTCATCCAGTCAGGTGAGGCTAAGAATTTTTACTTCAACCCCATTGCTCTAAACCTGTTCCCATTGGTCAAAGAATCTTAAAAGGGATTCCCTATACCAGTAAGATATAATCCTGAACTAGGATTGGCTGACCAATGGGAATGACTCCTAATTGTCTCTTATTGGATAACCAATCAGAAACCTTTTTAGTCCAGATTTTGATCTATGAAAAACAGCATGGTAAAACGAATCATCAGAAAGGATAAGGAAAGAGACAAAGAGGAAACTCAAAACTGCCAAAGAAGCATCCCTTCCATTCTGGACAACCTGCAGACTTAATAAAAATTCAAAGTCCCAGACTTCAAAGACGTTAATGTCATACTAACCGCACCTCATCGCCTCTCTTTCTCTCTCGATATTCTTCTTCTTTTTGCTAGGGAAGCAAATATTGTTTGCTTGTTATTTATTGTCTCACAAATGTGTTCCCACAAAAACCATCTTTGTTATTTGTTAACAAATGGGTTTTCTCCATTCTTTAAGTAGCTAGACGATCTAGCCACTAGTAAGATATGACTGTCAGAAGAAGATCCGACTGAACTGTATCATTCCCCCCTTCGTGGATCTTTCAAACACAGCGTGGGCACGGAAGGATTTGATAAAGCAACCAGTCGGAAGTAAATGTAGTAGTCACGAACACAATCGCCCCAACAAGTACTGCAACTAGTAATCACACCGTATTGGGCACCGTGACTACCATGGGACCACAAAGTGTTAAGGCTCGAGTACTTTTGTGCGGATTGAATTCCATCAATTTGCACTTGGCGGTCATTAATAACACCTAGCCCATAAGTACTATAAATTTTCTAAGCCCTTTCTGTTGAGTTTTTATTATTTTTCAACTCCCATAACATTAAATGTCGAATATGTACTTTCATTTGCTTCATTTTAGGGGCATGAGATCATAGATTAAATTATGATTCACACTCTTTCACTACTGAAATAAGAACAGCCGTTGAAGGTAGTCCTTAGTCAAGTTATTTCCGGTTGTATTTAAAACATTAGAAGTTTAAAATACAGATTTTCAACTCGCATTTAAAAAATGGAAATTATTTATGACTCAACACAGTAGTTCTTGTATATAATACGCACCCCTAACTTTTCGGCAGAAATGTGGGGAAAATAATTACGAATGATTCGGGTAAAAACGAATGGGTGACCGATACGTAGTCGGCACAAGGTAGCCCTCTCCTTTCGAAATCTTTTTCAACCCTATTTCTACTCTTCGAAAATAGGTTTTATTGAAAGTAAATTACAGTGTGCGTTGTTACTCCAGCGTAGTTGCCAGTTGTTTGGGATAGAGTTGTTTATTTTTATTTTTGATCTGTAAATGGAATTTTGAATCTGTGTCAATAAGCATTTCTTGAGCAGAATCGGCAGCTAAATCGGCTTTATCGTTTCCTTTAATTCCAATATGACTTGGAATCCAACATTGCACGATCTCCTTCATATTAGATGGAAATTTCCATCTCCATAGTAGTTTAACGATTAAGGAATTGTCAAACTTTCTATTTTTCAATGTTGTTAAGACAGATAATGAGTCTTAAAGGATAATGAATTTTGTGGATTTGTTTTGTGAGAAAATGTTCCGTGCCAAGTTTATGGCACAGCTTTTATTACTAAAAATAAAGGGTCTTTAAATAGATGCTTTTGTACTATTTTGTTCATGTAAACTGCTGCATATCTCGTTGTGTCTTTACTTTTGGATCCACCTATAAAAAATAATGGAGGAAATTACTGGGATGGTGTTTCATGATATGATCTAGTTCTTCCTGGAAAATGAGAGGATCTATATCTGATTTATTGAGATTGCTTAGCTTGAGATTAACTAGCGGTTGTTTATTACCCAGGATTGAAAACTTAATAAGATGGTATCATGTATGTTTTTAAAGGATTTCCTGCCTGTTCAATGATGGATTACATCCGCAACACGAAAGATTTTATTGTTTTTACCTTTCTTTGACATATCTCTTTGTATTTCAGTTTGAATATAATATTGTGGCCAGGTTTTGGTGGGCACGATTTTAATTGTAGACTAAATTTCTTCCTTCTTAATGCCAAAGAAGCTTCATGAGTTTCAACATCGCACTGGCGATATGTTGAGGGCTCCTAATACCAATCTAAATCATTGATGATGCATGGTTTCGGCTCTTCTGGGTAGGATTTTCTAGCTGACCTGTAGAAGAAGCAGTCATAGTCCAGTTCGGTGTGTATCAGTGACCAATATAATAAAGATTTTTCTTATCATTTGCACCCCAATCAGTGTGGGCCACTACTTTCATCAGCCGGATGGCTTTTATTACATTTGATTCTTAACTTGTGTATCTACAGACCCTTTTCATGGTAGTATAGGGCTAGATTTATGTGTATTCATGTATATGTGGGACTTTGTGGACATATGAGTATGTGTAGGTGCATAAATAGATTTATATCTGTGTGGATACATATATGTTTAAATATATCCATATGGTATGTGACAAGACGAGGAAGGCGGAAACACTTTAGCCATCCACCACCAGCCTGGCTGGCTAGTGGGTCAATGTAGATTTGGATGAAGCGACTTCGTGACCTTGAATAAGTGGGAGGTTACCTGCGTGGGAAATAAAGAAATCGGAAATGACCAAACTCTTCCTGGTTTTCGAATGGAGTTCTTCCAAGTTCTGTCATGTGTCATAATAGCTGACAAGTGTCCTATTTTTTTTTACGAAAACCTCTCAGGTAAAAAGTCTCCAGACGGACTTGTTGGCTTCTAATTTTTTTCTGAAGCTTAACTGAAGATTTGTTATTTTTATTTTTATTTTTTTCAAACATTATGTATTTATTATCCTTTCTAAAGTTTGGCTGATACAGCTCATCAGTAATTTGTTAGATCTGAAGAGTCGATTTTATTTTTATTAATGAGGATTTTAATGGTCTGTTTTCAGAATGCTGAGACATCGTATGAGGTTCATATTTTGTTGCATTTTTTTATAAGTATTGACTTCATTTTTAGGGAGATTTTTGGGAATTCATAATGGATCTTAAGCGATCAAACAGCTGTGTTGTGAGCTTTTATTTTAAAAATGATGTTATTCATTGATTGTAAAGAACTGATTGTTGTCTTCAATGATTTTGGTTTGAAAATTTGTTCATTTTTGCCTCTCTTTTTCTTTGATAATTTTTAATTTGCGGCAGAGATTTTTGAGGATGAATTTAGGTTTGCTATGTCTTTTTATTTAAAGCTTATATATCACTGTCAGTGATATATTTCAATGAGGTGCTATTGCTTTTTCCCTATATTTTCCTTATCATCTCATGTATTGTTTCGATTTTAGTATCAGCGTTTATTTTGTGTATGTAGCGTATCTCTGGTTTTCTTTAAGATCCTTTTAATGTTCGGCGAGATTTTGCCCAAGAATTTTTGAAAGAATTAAGATTTTCCCTTTTTGGATTTAACATAAATTTCCTCAAGGCTGATCAACGCGTCTGTCCAAACTTTTCATATTCTTCACTAAACCATGACTAGCTATCTTTTTCAGGGGAGGACGTTTTGGCTATGAATTAGAGTGTTTCTGTGAAATATATGATATGATCTTCATTGTTGCAATTTGATTCTAGGATCAAGATTCTGGTACAACTGCCTAAAGTTTTCCCAGATAGACTTTTTGTCAGTCCAAAGTGGTGTTTGTGCATCGGATTGGGGGTGAGAATTTTCCCAAATGAAGTAGAAATAGCTACTTCATTGATTTCTATCAAGGGTTTTTTCATTATAATCGGGGTACATGGTAGATTGCAGCGTAACTGTTATCGTGGTATAACAGTTACTTTTGTGGTAAGTGGACTTGGCGACTCGAGTTCAAATCCTGGATGAAGCAGTTTGCATTTCATATGGCACAAATATTCTTAGGAAAGGTATGAATCCAATTATTCTCTTTCAAGTAAATGATCACTTAGGATCATCCTGGACACGACAACCAAATATGAAAATATCAGCAGTGAAGTCAACTCGACCACTCGACGTCTGACTTCCCAGGTGGGAGATCAAATCTCAGCTGAATATGTCATCTGCCCACGTTGTGAATTTTACATCCAAACCACTAGATCCAGTGTTCTCGCCGAAAGCCGAAATAACTGGACCGGCTAATCATTCAATAATAAAATATAAAAATAAAAAGTTGAAATCGAGAGAACGAAAAAACATGGAGTTGAATAATAAAATAATAATGATTTTACTCAGAAAAAAGAACAGTTAACAATCACGAAATAATTGTTATTTTGATGTTCCATTTCCCCCAAAATACAAGTCGAATGTCTCGGAATCTAGCCCCAATCTTGCGGCAGTCAGTCTAAGTCCACGGTCAGTCTTTCTCCCTAAGACTCACTAAATATTCTCAATGCGTTACATTAATCTTATCTTCAGCTTGTTGAAACAACAAAGATGTGAGAGGATCTGGTTATCTCCGAGTCTGGTGCAACGCTTTTTCTATTGGAGCCTCAAGTCAACTCCACAACGGTCTCTCTGCATTCCTAACTGTCGGCAAAAATCCAGTTTATATAATTGTTTATTCTATTTCCAAGTGGGTGTATTTCGTCAACGACCCTTTCTTTAATTAAATCTTTAACAATTAATTTAATTCACTGTTGCTCTCTGCTATCCCAACAGAATATCTGTGCCTGCTATCATGAGGGGTGGTGCTTCTGTACAACTTCTGGTACGACTACTACAATAAGGCTTTGTCTCTTTCCTCCCTCGTCACACTTCTTTCTATCCTCCTCTCGGCAAAGGACGGTCCTTTTCTCCTCACGTGATTCGTACTTCATCAAAATTTATATACTTCCAAAATTAGAATAAAATTTTCCATTTCTCAAAGTTTTATTTTTTTCCCCCAGGCCAGCAGCTTGCAGTGGGTTGACCTCTCTGTGACCTCACTTCCTCTTCAACTTCATTGTTTTGGCTAGTGATTCTCCAACTTCAACTTTATTTTCTTTCTTTTTTTTTCTGTTTAGAAAAATCAATTTCAATGTTTTTGTAAGTATGTGACAAGACGAGAAAGGCGGAAACAGTTCAGCCATCCACCACCAGCCTGGCTAGCAAGTAGGTCAACGTAGATTTGAACGAAGCGACTTCGTGACCTTGAATAAGTGGGACACTACCTGTGCAGGAAAAGAAGGAAATAAAGAAACCGGAAATGATCAAGCACTTCCTGGTTCTCACGTGGAGCGGAATGATCCAAAAATACTGGAAAGTTTAATCACACAAGAGGATATTATAAAAATCCAGTCTTATTCCCTGACGGGTAGTTTGCTGGCGCCCCTGATGCTCGAGAGAGAGTGTTGCAAGGAATTCAGCGAGAGATCCACCAGATAAGATTGGGCTCTTTGACATTGGTATGACAATTGGTCAAGGACAAGGAAAACTCGATTCAAACTTGTTAAACTCCGCTTAAAAATTGACCTTGTGTCGCATCTTGAGAGATTGAATTAATGCTTTGGTATGGCAACTTGTCTAAGAGAAGGAAAACTCTAAGTTCAAACCAGCGGGAGGTCTGGAGAGGGATGGGCACCGCCAGGCTATTCGTGCCTAGAAAACACGACATGAGTAGCGCTCCGACGATCAAACCAGGAATGTATCCTTGTCTTTTTTATGGTAGGTTCACAAATGGTGAAGACTATAGTGAAGTTATTACCTGTTATTAAATAAGGGTAAGTGAAGAATTTCTTATTATGTATACATAACAGCTTCTCGTCGTTTAGTGATTCTATAATTCTTCCCCTTTGATTCCTTACTATCCAATACTTCGTTATGGCTGTTAAGATTACCGTCAGAATAAAGAGTATTTTCAATTCTGATTCTCTGATAATATCGTTGGGTGGTACGCATATGTATTTACCAATACCCCCGCACGAATAGGATGTGGCACAGAGTTTAACAAATTTAAATTAAGGGTTTCCTTCTCCGAAATCAGTTCGCATACCAAGGTTAACAAAGCTCAGTCTGCCCGACTATTTATCCAAAAGAGGAATGCATACCTTTCTCAAGAGTAACAGCTCTATGTGAACTTCTTCGTTAAGGATTTGAACCCAGAACGCCGTGTCCATTTCCTATGATGATAACCATTACACCACAAGTCCCTCTTTTCGGTTGTATGTTTATTAAGCATATAGTTTTAATTCTGTAGCGATTTACTGATTGCTTGTATGTTTGTTTCGGGTTTAATTTCAGTGTGCTATTTTATCAATAATGCAAAGAAAGACAACAACGCTAATGTGTAAAAATATAATCTGCTTCTTTTTCTTTTCCTTTTATTTCACGAAATGTACGTATGGGTAGAGTAAGAAAGTCGGAAATGGTCGAGATGCACACCCAAGGGCAACGGTGTGGTTTTTCCGTGAATCCTCCCTGCTTTCCTGCTGTGTTCTCCTGAGTCGAAATGTTCCTTGGTTTATATAATTTTCCGGACGCCCACGCAATCCTTGTGACTCGCCTACGTGTTGTATGTGGATACGTCTCCTGTCTAGCATGTCACCCAAGCAACTTACGTGGCACTTCCGCTGAGGAAATACCTGCGTTCTATTTACATTTGAAAATAGGTGCATATCTTGTTATGCCACCCATGCAACTTATGTGGCATGTCTAAGGAATCTCCCGATCATTATACAACAATGACAAGTGAGGCTCTATCTGTTTGTAGGCAATTAAATGATGTGTAGTTTTTTTATATTTATTGTGCTATAATATCTAAGAAAAGATATCCCGTAAGAAGCAAAGTGCTGGAAAGTAAGTGACGATTAGGAGCATTAATTCACTAATTTTAGCCTTTACACGTCGCCTGGATGATTTTGTTTGCCATGGTTTCATTTATGATTTTTTATGAGAACTTCTTGGCAGATTTTGCTTGTTCAAAAGATATCTGACACAAATGAGAAAAGAAAAGAAAATACAAAAGCTGGTACTCGATGATGATTATCTGTTTTTTGCACTGTCTCTCACTTGCTATAAATTTGCTTGTTCGTTTAAAACAAAAACAAAAAAGAAAAAAAACGCTTTTGGCTATTCGTTTCGTTGCATCCTGATAATAAAGTTACCTGAAGTTGTCCAGTTTTAATATCTTCTAAAGTCATTATTGAATTTTGGCACTCATCAGGTTTCTTTTAAATTTTGGTTTAAAAGAAAACTGAACAGATTTTTAATAATGTTTGATATTCAAACAATCTGCATATTTTAATCTCCTTTTTTAATTAAGAAATAAAATAATAATTATCAAAGCTTCTACGTTGATCCGTCCAGTAAAAAATATCACAAATAAGGATGCTCTGAGGCATTTTCATGTCACTCGATCGACAGCAGTTGAATCCTTATAATTCTAGGGAAAAGAAGGTATGTATTGTATTGTTGAGGTGAGTGATTCACAGAGAAGAATGAGTGCTTAATATATTTATTCAGCGCTAACGGATACATACAAAAACACGGAACAATAAGTTACAAACAATAAACAAGACAACTTACAAGGGGTAGAGGAGGGACAAACTGCTGTATAACCAAATAAAGTAAGATCAGTCCGAATATTAATCAGTTTAATATCAATTTATTAATCCACTGCGGAAGTCCTTAATCGTAGGCTATCTAAGGCCATCTGGTAGAGTGCTGAAGGGGTGCTAGCTACTCTACAACAAAATGATAAGTCGATTCGATATATATATATATATATATATATATATATATATATTGAAAAAAAAGGGAATGAACAAAGAAGATCATTAATAAAACAGCCAAAAGTCATCTCAAACAATTAACTTCAATGGGACAACCTCAAACATTAAACTTTGTAAGCAACCAGAATTGGCTTGAACAATGCATGAACCTCCCACTATTATAAAGATATTCAACACAAAACCAAATTTTCAATTGTCTGAAGAGGACTAAAATGTCTTAAACACGTGTCGCAAAAATATACACAAATAAATAATAATAATAATAATAATAATAATAATAATAATAATAATAATGTCCCGGCTAACCACAGAATAAAACTGAAAGAATGTGAAAAGAGAGATAAGTACCTTGACCTTGCTAGAGAATTGAAAAAACTGTGGAACATGAAGCTGACAATAATACCAATTGTGATTGGTGCTTTTGGCACGGTAACTAAAGGATTATTAAAAGGCCTAGAGGATTTGAAAGTTGGCGGCCGAGTGGAGACCATCCAAACAACAGCATTATCGAAAATGGCCAGAATACTGACAAGAGTCCTGGAGACTTGAGGAGACTTGCTGTCACTCAATCTCTGGGGAAAGACCATCAGCGTAAGCTGATGTGAAAAACTCTAATGAATAATAATAACAATAATAATAGATTAGAAAACAAATAAACAAGATAATAATACAGTACCACACATAGACAAGAGTTGTCAAACAAAAACAACCAAACAGAAATGAACTGCCAACTTCAAAAAATGAAAACGCCACACTACCAAACAACACACAACCAAGCAACCCTAAAGAAACACTATCACACGAAGAAAAGATAAATCTAGAAAATGTAAAGAGAATTAAGAACAGTGAAAAGACTACTTTACCATCATTAAGAAACATAGAATGGAGAACTATTAAGATAGAAACGAAAAAATAAATCAAGTACTACCTTACATATCAACGAAAAATATATCTGAGTTAAATGAACAAATCTATGCCGGGGCGAAATTAGTTTGTGAGAAAATTGGGATCCCCTCCAAAAGCACGAATAAAAAGTCAAAACCAGGATGGGAAATTCGACTGGAAAAGCAAATTAAAAAAAATCTACGAAAACAGACCAAAATGATAAAACAAAAGAAACACGCTGGAATATGTTGGAACAGAAAGCAAAAGGAAACATGAGAAAAAATAACAGTACAACTTGAGGGAATAAACTTGAAAATACTGGCGAAAGAATGAAGATTAAAGATATATCAACAAAGGGTAAAACAATACAGACAAAACAGGACATTCCAAAACAACCAAAGAAAATTATATCAACTACTGGGAGGATATAACATGAAAACATATTAACAACCGGATGCCAAAGAAACCGAACGATTTTGGACTTAAATATGGCAACTAAGAAATATAACGAAAAGGCTGAATGGATAAACAATATGACAAGAGAAATACACATCGATTTACTTAAAACGACACTAAAAGAAATAAAAACTGGAAAACGCCAGGCCATGGTGGAATACATGGTTTCTAGTTCAAGAAATTCACCTCCATTCACGACAGACTAGCACTAGAAATGAACAGATGCTTACAAGGAATACAAGTCCCTGACTGGGTGACCAAAGGAAAGACCACATTGATCCAAAAGGACCCAAGCAAAGGAACCGCTCCAAACAATTACAGACCATAACTTGCCTACCGATGATGTGGGAAATATTAACAGCACAAATAAAGGAGAGATTTACAACTCGCTAACAAGCCGCGGATTGTTCCCTGAGGAACAGAAAGGATGCCGCAAAGGATCCAGTGGGACAACAGAGTTACTTTGCATAGATCAACACATCCTACATGAGTACAAGACAAGATGAGAAAATCTAGCTATGGCCTGGATTGACAACAAAAAGGTATATGATATGGTTCCGCAAAACTAGATAATAAACTGCCTCAAAATGTACAAAATGTCACATGAAGTCATAAACTTTATCGAGAAAACCATAAAAACCTGGAGAGTGGAGCTGACAGCAGGAGGAAGAAGCTTAGCTGAAGCAAAGATCCAAAGAGGTATTTTTCAAGGAGATGCACTATCACCGTTACTATTCATAATTGCCATGATGCCACTTAACCACATACTCAGAAAATGCACAGCTGGATACAAACTTAGAAGATCGCAAGAAAAGATCAATCACCTAATGTACATAGATGACATCAAACTATTTGCAAAAAATGAAAAAGAACTGGAAAATCTAATACATGCAGTTAGAATATACAGTCAGGATATAGGGATGGAATTTGGCATAGAAAAATGTGCCATGATTGTAATGAAAAGTGGCAAACGACATATGACTGTCGGAATGGAACTACCACATCAAGACAAGATTAGAACGTTCAGAGAAAACGAAACCAGCAAATACTTGGGCATCTTGGAAGCTGACACCATCAAACAAGTGGAAATGAAAGACAAAATTCAAAAAGAATATCTCAGGAGAACTATTAAGGAATAAATACCTGGGCTGTACCCTCGTTAGATATTCGAGACCCTTTCTCTAGTGGACCAGAAATGAACTTAAACCAATGGACCAAAGAACAAGAAAACTAATGACCATGCATAAGGCATTACATCCCAGAGACGTCGTTGACAGACTCCATGTATCAAGAAAAGAGGGAGGAAGAGGAGTTGCCAGCATCGAAGACAGCGTTGACGTATCGATACAACGACTCGAAGACTACATAGGAAAACAGGAAGAGGGACTGATTACAACTATCAGAAACAACATGATGGACAACAGAATGACAATAACTAGTAAACAAAAATAGAAAAGAAAAACAACTCTATGGGCGTTTTAAACGACTAATAAACAACATCTCATACCAGAAAACCTGGACCTGGCTAAGAAAAGGAAACTTTAAGAGAGAAACAGAATCTCTCCTAATAGCAGCACAAAATAATGCCATAAGAACCAATCATGTCAAACCGAGAATAGATAAGACGCAACAAAATAGCTAATGTAGGCTATGCGGTGACAGAGATGATAGTATCAATCACATAATAAGCGAATGCAGCAAATTAGCAAAGAAAGAGTATAAGACTAGACATAACTGGGTGGGCAATGTGATCCACTGGGAGATGTGCAAGTAATTTTAATTTGACCATATGAACAAATGGTATATACACAACCAAGCATCTGTCCTAGAAAAT
Organism: Sepioteuthis lessoniana; assembly: GCA_963585895.1. Taxonomy (NCBI): domain Eukaryota; kingdom Metazoa; phylum Mollusca; class Cephalopoda; order Myopsida; family Loliginidae; genus Sepioteuthis; species Sepioteuthis lessoniana. The sequence continues at coordinate 32,947,878 of OY757935.1, forward strand.
GACACACATAATCTCCTATGGGACTTTGACATATGGGACTTTGATCACTTAATTTCGGTCAGAAGACCAGACCTTATAATAATTAACAAAAAAAAAGAGAATTTGCAAAAAAGTTGGTGGACGAGTGGAGACCATCCAAACGACAGCATTGTTGAGAACAGTCAGAATACTGAGAAGAGTCCTGAAGACTAGTGGAGACTTGCTGTCACTCAAACTCAAGTGAAAGACCATCAGCTAACGCTGATGCGAAAAACTCTAAAGGTGTAAATAATAATAATAATAATAATAATAATAATAATAATAGCAAACAGAGATGAAAGGAAAAATTAAAAAAGAATACCCCAGGAGAACGAGAAAGCTACTCGAAACCAAACAATATCGAAGAAATCTCATCAAAGGGACAAACACTTGGGCTATCCTACTCGTAAGATACTCAGGACCGTTCTTAAAGTGGACGAGAGAAGAACTTCAACAAATGGACCTGAGAACAAGAGAACTCACGACGATGCGTAAGGCTTTAGATTCCAAGGATGATGTTGACAGACTGTATGTGACAAGAAAAGAAGAAAGAAGAGGACTTATCAGCATTTGGGATAACGTTGATGCATCGATAAAACGACTAGAAGACTACATAGAAAATCGCGGAGGAAGACTGATTACAGCAACCAGAAACAATACAGACTGCACAAACATCAACAGAACAAAAATAACGAGAAAACAAAAATGGGAAGAAAAACAACTGTATGGGCATTTCAAACAACAAACAAGCAACATCACAAATGAGAAAACTTAGTCATGAATAAGAAAGGGAAAACTTGAGAGAGACCCTGAATCTCTTCTGAAAGCAGCACAATACAACACTATAAGGGCTAACTATGTCAAAGCAAAAATAAACAAGACGCAACAAAGTACCAGATGTAGATTATTTGGTGATAGAGACGAAACGATCAATCACATTTTAAGTGAATGCCGTAAATTATCGCAAAGGGTGTATAAGACTAGACACGACAGGGTGGGCAAGGTGATCCACTGGGAAGTGTGCAAGAAGTTTAAATTCAACCATACGAACAAATTATATATGCACAATCCAAAATCCGTCCTAGAAAATGAGACGCACAAACTTCTCAGGGATTTGAAAATACAAACGGCTCGACTAATCTCAGCCAGACGACCAGACCAAGTGTTAGTCATCAATAAAAAAGAGAATCTGCCGAATAGTGGACTTTGCCGTTCCGGTAAAACTGTAGGAAAGCGAAAAGAGAGATAAGTATCTATGCCTTGCCAGAGAACTGAAAAAAACTAAGGAACATGAAAGTGACAGTGATACCCATTGTAATTGGCGCGCTCGGTACAGTTACCATAGGATTGGTACAGGGACTGGAGGTCTTTGAAATAAAAGGACGAGTGGAGACCATCCAAACGACATTATTGAGATCGGCCAGAATACTAAAGTCATAGAGACTTGAGGAGATTTGTAGTCACTTAGACTCTGGTGGAAAACCATCAGCTAACGCTATCGTGAAAAACTCTCAAATGAGTACAATAATAATTATAATTTCCAAATTTGAAATCGTTTGCGGACCTTTTCATTATAAATTATTAACTTTTCTCTTGTTGGACCGACAATAATCTCTCTACCCACAAGTACGAAAGAATTCCGCAAAAGAAAAAACATTATGAAAGAAATATTCGCAACATTCACAAAAATAAACTTGAAGGAGAAACTTTTCGAATAGGAAATCAAAAAACTAAAATCCCAACAAAATAAAACCTACTAGAACAATGCAAGATCCCTAGTAAACTACTTTGAAACTCTCTATGAATATCTAAAGAATATAGAGAAAATCCACACACAAGAGGAAATCTACAAGACGTAAAAATAGAAACTTGAAATGTGGGGAAACCTTTTAAATCAAATAAAGATAACATTCTTTAATGCTATTAAAAACAAAGAAACTTCTGGAATTTGCAAAGATTTCATAAAAATGGATGAAGTCTTTTCCTAAAAATTAGGGAAAAAATCCCACCACAAGACATAGACGAGCAAAAAAAAAAAATGAAGTGAAGTAAACCTAACAAAATTAAAAGCTTAAATAAAACTAGAAGACAAAGCAATATATTGCACCACAAATACCTGGAAATAGACCAAAAACTGTCGACTGAAATCCAAGAGCTTTGCCCCACAGCAACACACCAATTCCTATCGGAAACGTGGGGAAAAGAATTCAAAAAAGAGGAAGAAAATATCTTGGACAAAAAACATGACTGAAAAATCTACCCCAAATGGAAAAAAAATTACAAAGAAAAGGAAGAAAAACGAAAACAATGGAAACAAGAAACGCACACACAAAACTGAACCTTCAAATACACGTTGCAAAAAATCTACACACTCCATAGAACAACAACCGTACATACTATCAGCATCCTCGAAGATAACCATAAGATAAAAAAATCACCGAAATACACACTACCACACACAACCATACCCACACGACCGATGAAATTTTCAAAATATACACCCACATACACGGAAAATCGTACACAACACACATATTAACCATAACGTACAACAATACACACAAAAAACCCCATACAAAGATAAAATTAATCCCTATACATACCATTACACACATAAAAGATTGGCCCAACTACCATATGTTCTCACAAATGCAGGATAGCTTTAATAACATCCATAATAATAAACCCCTTAACAAAAGAAAATGCTTCACAAATTACCCGAGGGTTAATAACAACACACGAAGAAAGCTTTTTTAGACAACATAGGCCGAACAAGAAGACCAGTTTAAGTAACATACCGAACACCATGAAACCCAAAATAATCAATCTATCGACATATAAGTTAGATAAGAATCAGATCGATATATTAAAATAAGGTTTTAAATTTTGCCTCATTCCAAAAAGCAATCTAGGAAAATTAAAAAGGGACCTTAAGGAATTTGAACGAAAATTTTGATTGATTCAAAATCCATAACAAAGAAAATATAGACTCCTTAGTAAAAATAAATAAATCGAAATTCTTCCCGGACTAACGTAGTAACTGTGAGTTAAACGTATTTTTCGAAAAGCTTAACTTACAAGATAAAACATTTACACATATCGACCTCTCACTCAAAGACAAGCCTTAAAAATATTCTAGGAAACAATGACATAATTATAAAAGCCGACAAAGAATCGACAGTAGACATTTTAAATAAAACATATAACTGAACCAAAATTCAAGAAATACTAAAGAATAACGCTAACTATAAATTAATTAATACCGACACAGACAATGATATCTTATCAAAAATAACAAAATTCTGAACGACACACAAATAGACATTAACTAAAATAGAATAGGATATTCTTACCAAATTTATTCCAAAAACTAGCATTTTTTTTTACAGATTATTAAGAATTCACGAAAAAATTAGAATAGCCATTAAAACACAAAAATAATAAAACATAGAAATTCTTAACCCAAGTGACCTCAAATTCAGACCTATAGTAGCTCCTGATTTTTTTTTTTTTTTTTTTTTTTATAAAAAGTTATTTTTCCTCTAAACCAAAGTTGATCATGATTTTATGATTTATACTGAAAAATTATGCGATCAAAACGGACATCATTAAGTATCCTTTATTACCAAACTCTTCAACGTTGGAACACTGTAACCAAAAATAAAATTTAAAAAATATACATTAGAGGTGCACTTTGTGGACCCCTTCACATAGACGAGCATAAGTAGGTCGACCAGCAAGAACTTATATACAACAGCTCTGTGCCGATTCAGGATGTAGTCTGAAAGTTCTCTCGAAGAGATGGACGATATAGATAGGTGGCGAGAGAGGGTCAAGGAGATACTTGCTAGCGCAATTTGAGGATGATGACATTCATATTTTGTACTACAGAGATTTGATGCTTTAGAGTTTGGTAATAAATAATACCGAATGATATTCGTTTCAGTTCTATATATGGGGAATGTAACATATTCATGACCACAACTACAAAGATCTAAATTGTACTTTGACGTCCCTATATCTATGACGATGATCAAATGGTACAAAAAATATTTTTCTAGAACCTAAAAAAGAATAAAATACACTAAGAAATCATCATTAATTTTATTTAATGATGTGCGCTTTTCCTCTCGGTCGTAGACCTGAGTAACTTGAAATGAATAAAAAAAAAACAACGTGATTTGAGAATATTAACGATAATACTCGTTGAAATTATTAATAATGATAGAAAAAAATAACGACAAATATGGGATTGGCCAATCGGAGGCAGCTGCGTTGAATGGCCTCATAGATGTTATTTGGAAATTATGTGATACCATTCATGCTTTCGAGGTTGGATTGATAAAAACAATTGATAAGTAGGACTAAGCTTCTCCGTGGCCAAAAGTAATGAGTTCAAGTCTCGCCGGGGGCTTTATTCTTTATTCTGAATCCACACTGTTCCTCACTGTCGGGGCAGATTGCCCAGAAACCTTTTTGAAGCAGGAAGAAGTTGTTATTTTAGAGATACAGTTTTATATAGAATTCAAAAGACCCAGAGAAACAAACAGACACAGCAGCAATATATAGAGAGATAAACAAGTATATATTTGCCGAACTCCTTCACCACACTTATGATGCGACAAAAGGTCATATCTTAAATCTTTCTTTCTTGAAAATTTGTTGCCGTAACAAAACTAAAGAGCTCTGTATATCCTATTATTTTACCAATAGCTGGCGTGGAAATGCAAACAGCTTCATCGAGGATTTGAACATAGGTCACCAAGTCCATTTCGTACGATGAATCCCAAAAATTAATCAAGTATTTCAAAATATTTATAATTCAGAATTGAATAAGAAGTCATTAATATACAGATAGTGGTGCCCGTGGTGTAATGGTTATCGTCGCAGGATATGGACACGGCGACACGAGTTCAAATCTTCGACCTGACTGATTGCATTGGGAAAGGTATGAATCCAAATATTCTCCCTCCAGCTATGGGTAAATAGTAGGGCGGACTGGGTTCTTCAGCCTTGGTGAGGCAACTAGTCTAGGAGAAGGAAAACTCTGAAATCAAACCTGTTAAACTCCGCTTAAAAATTGACCTTGTATCATATCCTGCTCGAGCGGAGGGGTTGGTAAATATGATTAATATACAGATAGAGGAATTTATTTTTCTTAGTCTACTTATATCTGTCTATCTTTATTTTTTAATGATACAATGTATTTTTTAACTTTAAAATTTTAACTTACGAACCTTTGGCGTGGTAGTATATAGTGTTAGATATGTGTGTGCGTATACCTATATGTATAGTTGCGAGTTATAGGTGTGGATATATATATATATATATATATATATTCACATCCATAATCTCACCCAGAATCCATGTGCAAAATAAGTACGTTCCCACACAATACTTCCCCACCTACAGCACACATGCTTACATATACCCATGCAGATACGTCAAAGACCTTATTTTGCGCATGGATTCTGGGTGAGAAAGGATCTTTATTCACTTCTCCCAGTCTAATTCGATATTGATAAGACAGCTCAGGTCTCAACCTTAAAGAATTGTCAGACTTTTTGGGGTGTCCTACTGATATACAGTCTGGCAATATTTTCTTGTTTAGTCTTATGGGTGCTCTATGTCCGGAAGTAGAGAAAGATTTACTCCTGCATATATACAGGTGCAGTCTGTTGGTTAAAGCAGTTGAGAGAGTAATTTGAGAGGCAGCTGGTTGCCGGTAACCAGAGAGACAACTTGAATAGGGAAGATGGAAACAGTTTATTAGCGGCGACCAGACATAGAAGTACTAAGTTAGAATTTGCAGGGTAGGAGAAAGCAGAGCTAAATAAAGGTCCCATTTTGACACATACACTTTCATCTGTGAGCAAGTCCCCTCCTTAAAACCATGTGTTTTCCTTTCTTTTTCCTTTTCTTTTATGACTCACCTCGGGCTTTGTGTATTTTGATCGGAATTTATAAAATTGCAATGGTCACAATGTGAGGTTACATAATGCACAGATGTGCGATCAGCAGTTGGAGGAGGCTCTGTTACACTTATTCATTTAAGACAAAAAACTTGATAAAAAAAAAACACTACTCTTTATTATTATAGAATTATTCGGACAAGCTTCCTTGTCTTTACAGTTGTTATCACAACGTTTCAACCGATGTAGCCACCAACCATCATCAGGGGTTTGACGCATTTTGAAGTTAGCTTGATACGTTGATAGGGAATGCATCGGCTGAAAATAAAATAATGAAGAAACCAGTCGGAATGAATCAATGTTTTGTTTTACTCGTACTCGAGTTTGCGTTTATATTTTTGTCAGTGCGCCCCTATTTCGTTTCTAACCGTGTCTTTCTTCTATCTTCAGCTGCCATCTTTCTTGTTGTTGCAATCTGTCGAATCGCTGTTTTCTCTTTTGGTCTTGTTTGTGGCAGTAACCTCCACCCGACTGTCTTAGGTTTTCTTTGTTGCATTAACAACAATGCAGTCACCATTTATTGGTGCACATTTTTAATTCTATAACCATTTTCCCGCGTGACCTTTACAGGGAGATGAGAGCACAGGTGGCACATAATTGTTCCGTTCGAAATTTGCTAAGTTCTCAAATTGATCTCGGGGGTCATCGTTTGTCAATTAAACTGAATTGACTCACCGTCTCTTTCCATCCGTTTAACGGTTTATAACTTTTTGAAATTAACTATACTACCTATCAATAATAGTGTGTTTGTGTGTGTGTGTGTGTGTGTGTGTGTGTGTGTGTGTGTGTGTGTGTGTGTGTGTGTGTGTGTGTGTTATCCTCAATAAGGTACACCCACATACACATTTTCCCTCTCTGTTTTTTTCTTTTTAACACCACATGTCGCTAACACACGCTCAAACAATCTTGCGCCATACTGATATCAATCGAAAGATGATGAAGCCGAGTGCGTGAAACTTAGAGTTATTGGAATTATTTGATATTGTGAACATTTTAGTATTTTAGATTTTAAATCGGCTCTACTTAATAAGAGAGCCGAACATTTTTTTCAATTCGCACACTTTTTGAGCAAACCTTCGCTCAAAATGTTTACAGGTATTGAAGTTTTAAAATCGTAAAATATATTAAATTTGAAAGACTAACGAAAGTAAATAAGAACGCATATAAAATATTATACTGATTTTTAGTTTATTTTAATTGATTTCTATAGAAAAAATACGCATTGCATTGCTTTTACTAAGCTTGAGAATAAAACAATGATATTAGAAATCAATAACACCAAGTAATTATTTATTGAATTCGGTTTTGTTAAAACCAGAATGCAAATTGTCCACACCATATATTATGTAAACCTATATTTCTTAGTGAGATTATAACACACATTGCATGATTTTAAATGCATAAATACGATGTATTATTTTGAAGCAAATCTAACTAAATCAAACTTTAATAAAGACATCGTCAATAACTTTTGTGTACCACTGTATAAATATCAAAATCTATTAGTATTAGACAAAGCAAAAAAATCAATGAAATAAAAGATTGTATATATGATATTAGAATTAAATTATTACGTTAAACTGATTTGAAACAAATTGGGTGTAATCGAACAACAGAACAGATTCGACGCTAGCTTTTTCCACAACACCCGGCTTTTATGGCTGAATTTTTCCAAATTCAACTATTCAAATAAATTAGTAAAGAATAAAATTACTGTTATTCGTTTTTGTTACTAGATTTTTTTAAAGATTTATTGACGGATTTTTTGCTCCTATTTATTGAAATAAAAACAAACAATTAGAAATCAATGATACCAAGCAAATATTTATTGAAATCAATACGCAAATTAAACTTCTATTTAACACTGTAAACCACTATTTGGTTGTATATATTGTCACGCGATATCCCACTGGGAGGAGGGAGATAAGATTAATACTATCCTCCCGTTGAATTAACAGTATCTAGCCGTCAAACAAGTGACCGTTAGGAAGGAATGTGGGTCACACAGGGGAGACCAGATGTTGGTACTTAGTAACCTCAGGTCGCCGGACACCAAGGGGGAGAAGAGAGAAGCCAAATGATTGGCTGGGACCTCAAAACGGAAGTGGGGACCCCTTCCCCTCAGCGGAAGTAAATAGGAAGAAAGGCAGTTTTTGAGCAGGGTTCGAACCATAGCCATTTTTACTCCGGGTGGAAGACAAAAGAATTGCTGAGACACGAAGGACCCCAGGTTCTTCAAGCCAGTGTAAAGAAAATAGAACAAAGTCTATTAGCCCGTGAAAGAAGAAAGATTCTCCAGTGGAACCCCGTCGAAAAATAAGATAAGTAACTTTGGGGACATTTTTCCTTTATACCCAAATTTTGTATACCACTCTCTCTCTCTCTCTCTCTCTCTCTCTCTCTCTCTCTCTCTCTCTCTCTCTCTCTCTTAATTTGAAGAAAGACAAAAGTCAAGAAAAGACATTTATATTCGTGGACTGTCCAATTATTATATGTTTTGACACTTTGAAAGTGTATATGACTGTAGTAAAGGAATTCATGTATTTTTATGTTACCATGTGGTCTATGTTGTTCTTTGCCGTTCTACTACGAATATGTTATTATTTCACGCTTCCTTTCCAGTTTCTATTCGCCTTATGTTATCTTGCTTAGAATTGTCCTATTAATTCCTAAAATATCACACGGGAAACCGGAGTTGCCGACTACTACAATATAATATTATTACGACTAAGACCTATAGGTCCATATTCTTCCATAGTCGAGGGGAAGGAAGTTTAGCGGCCTGGTGGGTGTGTGATAGTGTGAAATTTGGAACCCCTTGCCAGCGGCGGTCAGTCTGGCTCTAAAAAAATTGATCCCTCACGTAATATGCCAGGTCTTATATGCCTGAGAGAAAAACTCTGAACGAGGACTTATTCTATAGGGGATCAAGTGCCAACCCGCCCCGTCTTCACACGTGCGAAAATAAAGTCCCGTTTTGGGATTTTAGTCAATTTCGCGTCACAATATAAATACAATTATATGTTATTAGAATGTAGATAAGACCAACAGTCTAAACAATATAGTTATTTACTAAACCAAGTTGTTGCACAAGACTAAGAGTATGGGGCACCCCATATGAACCGAACTCGCTAGTAATCCTATTTACCAACCCCTCCGCTCGGGCAGGATATGACACAAGGTCAATTTTTAAGCGGAGTTTAACAGGTTTGATTTCAGAGTTTTCCTTCTCCTAGACTAGTTGCCTCACCAAGGCTAAAGAACCCAGTCTGTCCTACTATTTACCCATAGCTAGAGGGATAATAATTGGATTCATACCTTTCCCAACGGTACTAGTGCTATGTGAAATGCAACCAGTCTCGTTCAGGATTTGAACTCGATTTGCCGGGTCCATTTCCTACGACGATAATCATTACTCCACGGGCACCTCGAACTCGCTAGTAATGGTCTGCTAATCTCTCTTGCTAATCACTGAACCATTTTCCTATTAACTGGGGATTTAAATGAAAATAAAATCATGGAGAATGTGGTGCAAATAACTAAAAGAATTGTGACATTGTTAGTGACGTAGTTTGAGGTTACAGACACATAACTTAATCTTAATTATAGATAGATGTATTTTTACAATCATTTCAAACTGGTAAATATCTCATTATTTCAAATATATATATATATATATTAGGGGACAAAGGAGTAAATGATTTAATAAAACACCGATCAACTAATAAATATATTTTATTTCTTTAAATTAAGTGAAAAGTTTTTTTAAAAAACAAAAGTTATACTGTTTTTCTTGTAAAAAAAGATAATATTAGTTAAAGCGTGAAAGTTTTAAGGGAGAAAGTGAGTATTCATGCATGAAATGTAGCAGCTTTGTTTAGCCTAAATATAAATGGATATATTTTGTGTGTGTAAAAGATCTGTTTATGAGTGTGTCACTAAGTAAGAGAGAAAATATATTTATGCATTAAACATGTATGCGGCTGCAACTGAAATTTTCATCATATTGTATTAGCAGTACAAATAGATCTATGTAAACAATATTTTCCTTCAATTTAAAATAATTAAGCGAAGTTGAAATTAAATGCAAACTTGAAGGAATAGAATGTTGGATTTTCACTCAAAAGAAATAAACCAAAATTTTTTGTGTAGGCTACAGAATAAATATCTAAAACCTATTAAATAGGTATTTATTTCATCGGTATTAATGAGATTGAGGTAGGTTCGAAATTAGATTTTGAAAAAGGTGATGATTTATCGAGGATTCTTATCAGTTAAAGAATATATTTTTAACATTCTTGGAGGGAAAAGATTTCTTGAATTATTTTGGGTTTTGATCCTTTAAATTTTTCGCAGCAAGTTGTCTTGAAATTTCAAAGAAAGTTTAAAACCAGGACATATATAGAAAATATAGACACAAACATTACCGCTTCTCGAACTTATTTTTTGCGCAAAAATTAACATTTTTTTAGTAGGGAAACCCTATAAGTTCGGACCAGTCAGAGAAGTGTTATTAACCAGACGAAAAAGGAAACCGATTAGATGAAGATGTATATAAAATGGCAGGGTTTGTCCCTCGCAGACGTAGACCAGCGGGAGACGAGCAAAAGGCAGCTGCTAGATTCCACGACGTTCTGGGCTCTGACATTGCATCAGACTTCCTAGAGTGGAGAAAACTCATATTACATGTTATTTGAACGTAATGTAGTCTTACCAATAGACAATGTTATGAAGAAGTTAAGAGAGACTGAGATAATACGACGCCTAGACCCGCGGAGATAAAGAAGCGAAGCGAAATCGAGATGATAAATTTTAGAGAGACAGCGAGACAAAGGCAGAGGAAGAGAGCAAAGCGTAAGTCTGCAAGCAGTTTCCCCCGAAGCTTTGAGTGTTTGACTTTGTACCAGACTGCCCTGAGTACAGAAAGCGAAGAAAGCCGACTATAATATAACGCTGCGAAAAAGCAAAGAAGCTTAACATAATAAGCACTTGTGAAGTAGTACCAAGGATTGAGGACAGCAAACATAAGCGCCATTTGAGATCGCCTTGTGCCACACTATAAAGTGCGAGAATAGACAAGCCGAAAGCTTGTACGAGGAATTGATGGATTGTTAATTCGTGAACTGGTCTCTGACTAAGACTTACCACCCCCGGAATGGGTGAATATATGTATCATTTTTTAAAGACATTTTTTCGTATTAAATATTATTTTTGCAAGCCGTGTTTTGTTCTCCGTTTCTTGGCGTCAATTTTCATAGTTTTGCTTACTTAATGGTGCGGTCTTATACATCTACTCTTTGACCGGCGACTCCGATTAGCGATTGATATGTTGTCTGGATTTTAAAAAAACACAATGTGGGCGGATAGCGGATCAGTCGTGTCATCCGAAGACTTAACCGACCAACAGATCAGCAGATTGGAAGCGAAATAACTCCCCTGTTTGATGAGGACAGCTATACAGCCACAGATTTCCCATATATAGCCCATATATTGAACCCGAACAAGTACTAACACTTTGGGTCAGAGTGGAACACGGAGTAATTGCAATGAAGGGGTACTTCACAATTACCAGCGCTCCAGACTTGATGCAGTTAAGTGTCTTACCCAGGACAGCAATTTTTTTAGGTTACGGTCTTACCCCTCAGCAGGAACAGACTTGAAATACCGCTTGTAAAGTAGGTTTTAAGCTCATCTTAATAATATCATATACCTCGATATCAACTCAACAATAGGATAACTCTGATAGATTATAAAGGTAAAAATTACAATCACTTCAGAATTTAATTGTTATCAGTTATTAAACTTACTTTAGTTTGGCACAAGGCCAGAAATATTGGGAAAGTAGAACACAATAATTCAAAAGTACCCCATATTTCTGGCCTTGTGCCAAATTAAGCTAAGCTTAGTGATTGTCAGTAATTAAATTATTCTATAGTCATTATACGTATCCTGAGTAGATATCTACAGTTATCTTAGTCTGGCTCAAGACTACTGAGTATTAGTTTCACTTCAGTAGAAACGTTTTGGCAATATTGTCTTAGCGCTCAGGAAAAATATACATGTTTCGCCAGATAGATATGAACAGACAGAGATAGATAGATAGATAGATAGATAGATAGATAGATAATGTACAGAATCAGACTGGAAGATAGATGAATAGGAACAGATATATATATATATATATATATATATATATATATATATATATATATATATATATATATATATATCATCATCATCATCATCATGTCGTGCTGGTAGCACGGATATCCCTGACCCTCTCTCGCCACTTTTCCCTATCGTTCATCGCCTCAGGCAGGTCTTCTGGCCAACATCCTGTGCCCTCACATAGTTGCTGAATGTATGTTCGTGCTGGTCGTCCTGCTTTTGCACGGCCATGTGTGGGGGTCCATCCAACCCCTCCATACAAGCTGGATGTGACAGTCATGTTTAATCGGTGTTTAACAGATTTGAATTCAGAATTTTCCTTTTCTTAGACCAGCTGACATACCAAGAGCCCAGTCCTTCTTACTATTTACACATAGCTGGATAGAGAATAATTTGATTCATACAATTCCCAACGATATTAGTACTTACCGACAAAAATTGTAGCCACCTAGCCTTTCTTTTAAAATCACCTTAAAATAAGATATTTTTGCATTCTTTAAGTAAAAGATAAAATTTCAGTAACTACAGTCATAATTTCCAAAATTTTTGACAAGGTAATTTTGATGTAATTTAGAAAAGTATTTTGGATTGTTGACTTGAAACATGAATTTTTTTCCAATTATGTGCAAACTAAAGGATATAGAATGTCTTTGCGAAATCGTGTGATAATATTCTTTTTTCATGGTTCTTTTGATCTGAATCAAATCTCCAGTCTTTTCTTCCCTAAAACATACCCATATCATAACAGACCCATCACCACGCTTAATTGTTCGAACAACCCATTCATCACTCAGTCTTTTCTCACATACGTTCCTCTCTTACTATCAAGATAAACAGATATGAGGATAATGTATCTCCTTGCAGCACACCTGCTACCATGTCGAAGTAGTCTGTATATCAATCCGATGAGCGGACTTTTACGTTCGTGTTTTTATATAACATCATTTCTTTGGGGAGGTCGTAGACGAGAAGTATTTGCTTCATCTTCCCTCTGTGTATGGAGTCAAAAGCCTTGGCAAAGTCGACGAAAAATGGTGTTGCTTCAAGGTTTTTTTTCCCGAACACCTAGAATTCGACGGATAGTCAAAATTTGTGATGCTGTGGATCGATTTCTCCGAAAGCCATTTTGGTTCTTCTTAAATATTTTCTCAATTTTAGGTTCTATGCGGTTGCGTAGTAGAGCATGGTATATCTTGGCCGCTATGGACGTAAGGGTTATACATCGGTAGTTCTAAGCTATTCTGAGGTCACCCTTCCTGTCTATTGTGTCTGGTGTTGCGTAGCCATATACACGAATATGGCCATGTGCGAAATAAACATGTAATGTTCATAACGATAGAATATATAAAGAACAGGAATCTCAAAAACACGTAACTACTTCTTGTTCAGGTACGAAACCTTTTTATTAACTTTGAGTTAAAGGTTTCGACGTAAGCAGGAGAGACACAATCTTCTATGCTGTCTTATTCATTTGGCCCCCAACTCGAGCGCCCCCCCCATAGGGCGCACGTTCGCCTCGCGCCTGCGAGCTCCAAAATTGATCCTTCTCATTTGGCGTCTAAAACCCGACTCTTATTTTCTTCAAATTCTCACACAAACTTCCGCGTGCTTCCGGTGCGTGACGTCACCCGCACCTTGTCACCCAGTATCGTCTCGGACTGTTATGACATCTGAGTGACACCTCCATCCACTCGCGCGCACCCGCGTTAACACCTGCTTCAATCTTACACCCAACCAACCCATGTGTTGAGCCGAAAGGTTCTCAGCCTAACTAAACCCAAAGGCATGAACCGAAATCCCTCGGCTATTTCATAACACTTGTTATATACAGCATTTCAGCGTCGAAGCAGTATGTTATCGAATTCCTTTGTCTTCCATAATTCTGGGGTTATTTCATCCAGCCCAGCGGCTTTTTTGTTTTTTTAATTTTCTTAGTACTGAGTCGAGTTCTTCTCGCGTAAACTGTCCTACTTTGATGTCTAGTTGATTACTAATAATTTTTGTGATTGGTTCGTCCATAAATTTCGGAGGTTTTTCGAGTGAATTGTTGTTTCCACAGGTGTATTCATTCTTCTTGGCTGGCAACTTTCAGTTTAGCTCTCGCAGTACTCTTCCTTCTGCTCACTTCGTTTACCGTCTGCCATACTATCCTAGATTGTCTATCTTCAGCCAAATATCTAATTTTCTTGATCTGATTTTGTATGTATTCTGTTTGTTCTTTTAGTTATACGCGAGGTAATTTATTTTGTGACTTCTTAAGTTTCTGAGCATTGATATTAATTGGGTTCTTCCTACTGCATAGGGAAGCGGTTTTTTACGTCTGCATGCTTTTTTCTAACCGTTAATCTCTCCCATGGGACTCTTAGGTTAGCTCTTTGTTTAGTTGGTATGCATTCTGCTGCTGCTTCTAAGTGGGTATTGACGAAGATCTCATATTCGTCATTCGGAGTAGGTGCTTCTGATATCTCCTGAAGTGCATCGAAGTTGTTTCTTTGTTTTTACTTATATTTATCTCTAATATCCCTATTGTTAACAAGGAACCAGTCATAGTGTACGATTGCGGTTGTTCGGGCCGCATTTTTTCGTCGGCTCAATCGTATCTTTGCTGTGACAATTCGGTGATCGGATAACACACTCTCGAAAGAGAAATATGCCTCGTAATTCATTGCACTATTATTCTGATGTAGAACTCAGCCGCTGGAAGTTGTATCTCGTCACTCTCGTGGTTTTGGCCGAAAAAAAATACACTCGGGCCTCCTTCGTTGAGCTGAAGGAACCACCACTATTCGCCACGTTGTCAATTCTTGAACAGTCCGATTGTGAAAGTTGAATAGGCTGGGCTCCATGTCGAATGGAATCACTTTTTGCGAAGAAAAGAGTTCTTGTCGTAACCACAAAGACACAAAAAGAAACAAGCAACACGTTCGATTCCTATATAGAAAAAAAAAACTTTTTAAGGCTAGTATCTTTATATTACCAAAAAAGAAATTGCACGAATACGTAGAGTACAAAATGTTCTGACGAGATTCATTCGTCTGGTCGGAAAGTCACAGAGAAAGAAAGACGATTTGGTCTGATATGAATTCAAACAATCTATGGGAGACAACTAGCGGATCTTCATTTGCATGCACGCTGGCTATTCAGCGGTTTGCTTTCTCGGCTTTGTTGACAAAATTATCTGGATTCGCAAAGATTCTATTTTCATCTCTTGATTCTGATCGGACCAGCAAGATTCAACAAGCCGTTCTTACAGTGTTCGGTGTCTCTCTCTGACTATTTGCTAGCTATCTGCGCGCTTGCTTATATGGAGTAAAGCGGAGAAAAACAATTTTTGGCACCGCCCACGAATTTTAATATGTAAATAGCCTTGACCACCATGCATTTTCGTCTAATCTCCCAACCTCAGCGAGATAACGTTTCCCAAGTGGTACTAAAAATGAATTTGGATTCCCTGCTGAGTCATCCACTTGAGTTCTGCTAAACCTACTTATCTCGTCTCGGATCTTGGGTCAGGATTTCATCTCTCAGACCACCCACTTAACTAACAAACTCAACCCCAGAAACGTTATTACAAAAAAAAAAAGAAAAGAAATAAGCAGATTTCTTTTCTTTCTTTTCTGTATTAAGAAAAAACAAACTTATTTCTGGAAGTAACCTTCTACCCAATTAATTAGTAATTTCATCCCAGTCCTTTAGAACTGTTAATTAATAAGCCCACCTGGGGGCCTCTCTCTCTATTTCTCTCTCTCTCTCTCTCTCTCTCTCACACACACACACACACACCTTATTCCATTTCTTATTTATGAGGATGAAGTCTATTTGTGCTTTAGCGTTATTTGCGTAGGTATAGGTCTATAGTTTTCACTTTCTTTTCTGAAATTTAGTGTTAAGGCATTTAATGTATTTTTTAGAGTGAAATCTGTAAGATGTTCTTCATTTCTGTTTGACGAGTTGTGTAAGTTGAACTTGTTGTTTACGTTTTTACCAATTTGGGCATTCATGTCTCCACCGATGATGAGAACGTTGTGTAACGGGATGCTACAAACAAGGATAGCTTGTTATATAAGGCCATGAGGTTCGTTTCTTCACTAATATTGATAGGACTGTAGCTGGAGATGATTGTTGTGCTGGAGTTGACATTAAACGTAGTTACCATCATTCTGGGTTGTATTTTCTCGATGTTATTTAGTGATTTTAGGGTCCGTAGTCCGATAAGTATACCTACACCACCTATCAAGGCGTTGACAGAGTTTTTCCATGCAGATACCAAGACAAACGTTCATTCTTTGCCGGTATCGTGGTATTTTATATCTTCGCCTTGAAGGTAATCATTGTTCTTGTATGCATATTATATCTATGTTATGATCTATCGCAGAAGCTGTCAGCTCCGGGAGTTAACCTATTCTATTTAAAGCTCTAACATTGAATGCCGCTATTTGTATTGTGCCTTTATATTTTAGTAATTTTTGTTTCAGTTTAAGTTCTGTAGCTGATTTTTCGAACACTGGGGGCAAAATTCCAACCTCAACCAGACACGCCCCTTTTTTACCCTCGCGAAGAGCGATGCGGTTTGGACATTTAGTTTGGGTATGAGTCATGGTAATTTTTCGATGGCTGTGTTTTATTCTTATCTATAGAAGCCACCCTAAAAGAAGAACAGCAGTAGTTCTCCGATCGAACTTTTTTATCCTGGTTCGTCCGCCTTTACGTCCACCACGCTGCTTCCTATGACTTCCGTGGTATATCTTGAAAAAAATCTTTCACCTCCCCTGTGCATTTATTAAGTTTTAACTTAGTATAAGTCCACTGTTACTTTATTCTTAAAAAACTCATCGGAGAGCCCTTATTTATGGTTCATTGCATTCTTAAAGGCAGTCTACTTTTACGCTAATTTAGGTTTTCAAACATTCTGTAATATTTCCAAAAGTATTAAAATCTTTTACCTCGTTTTTCATGGTTCAGCTGTAACTTGGATTTACATTAATAGTCTTCTTCATTTAAAGCCCATATATTATTCAGCAATGATTTTACGCATAATAAAAGCTTTCATTTAAAATGACAGTATAGAAAAAGAAAGAGGATAACTAACCCGTTAGTTGACCAGCTCAAGAGGCAGTTACAGATTTCTTTTTTCTTTTTGGGTTTCTTACAGTAATGCGAATCAATTCTATGGTGGACAGGGAAAGCTCTAAATCTTTCGTCTTTAATAGAGATATTATTTATCATCTGCCTAGACTACGTGCTTAGAACATCTATAAATTTAATGGCAAAGGAAAGAAGCAGAAGATACCCCGTACAAACTATTACGGATGCGGACTACGCCGATGACATATCGTTCCAAGCAAATTTACCCGCCCAAGCCGTTTCACTGCTACATAGACTGGAACGAGCAGCAGGTGTTATAGGCCTCCATGTCAACGAAGACAAAACAGAAAATATGTGCTTTTATCAAAGAGGCGACATCTCCACACTAAAGAGTGGCCCTCTGAAACTAGTGAACAAATTCAACTACCTCGGAAGCAACGTCTCATCAGCCGAGACAGACATCAACCCGCGACTAACAAAGGTATGGACAGCTATCGATAGGCTATTGGTCATATGGAACTCAGACCTGACCGATAAAATAAAACGCAGTTTTTTCCAAGCAATGGTCGTGTCGATACTGCTATATGAATGCACCACATGGACGCTAACTAAACGTATGGAGAAAAAGCTTGACGGCAATTGCACAGGAATGCTGCTAACTGTACTGAACAAGTCCTGGAGGCAAAACACTACAAAACAGCAGCTGTAAGGTCACCTACCACCTATCACGAAAATTATCAAAGTTAGACGAACCAGACTTGCAGAACACTGCTGGAGAAGTAGGGATGAACTCATAAGCGATGTACTCCAGTGGACCCCTTCACATGGACGAGCAAAGGTTAGACGACCTGCTAGAATCTGTATACAACAGCTCTGATGTATCCTGGAATACCTCCCGGGAGCAATGCACGATAGAGATGGATGGCGAGAGAGGGTCAGGGAGATCCGTGCTAGCAGTACGACATGATGACGATGATGATGATGATGATGATTATCAAAAGTTTGGACTCACTCGTCCACAATACATTGTACTATTCTTTCAATACCGAGTTCTTATTCTTTTTTTTTTTTTTTTTTGGTCCATAAAAAGTCTTTTATGTTTCTTCACCTCTGTCAAAGGGGTTTCTTAATTGCTATGCACCCCCTGGACTCTGTTGTTCTAACTCCATTTTTCACTGTTGAGAGCGACATTTGTCGCTGTCGAGAGTAATTAAATTCAGGTGTCAACTCTGGAGCAGTTTTCTTTCTATGTCCTTTGCTCATAATAACGGTGTTTACCTTCAGCAGCCATTATTATTTTTGGTGCTCCAGATATTTTTCTGTCGATATTATTGCCAGTTTCTAACTGCTTCTGTAACCAATAATATAAACCATCTCAAGAAATTTTTCAAATTCTTGGTAATTTTTCTTTAAGGGTAGCTTTCTTTCAATTTGTGTCCATGCTTTAATATTTAGCAGCTTTGATTTTGACATTTTGTGCTAATCACTTGAAAATTAAAAAGAACATTTAAAAAACAGTGGAAATACTGTTGTAATGGCATAATCTTTTTTTCTTCAGAGACAACTATATTTTTTGCCAAAATGAATATTCCTTGTAAATAACAACCAGTGGCACATTAGTCAATGCCGAATTAATTATCAGAAATTTTATTAACACTAAACTTAGTTGAAAATTTTCGTTAACTAAAAATGTCTACTGACTTGTTAATGGTGAAAACAAAATATTTTTCTCATATAAAATGTACCGTGAACAGATGAATCTAAATTTGAACATTTTCTTAGAAGGAGAAAAATAAGAAGAAATCTTGGAGAAAAACTAAAAATTAAAAGCAAATAACTATTGTAAGTGAAATTTTAACTTTTACAAGAAAAATTACCACCTTTTAAGGTGTTTTTTTTTAAGAAATGCAGAGTAGCCCCCAAACCTTCTGCTTGTAGTATATACATATATATATATGTGTGTGTGTGTGTGTGGGAATATACAAATATAAAAAACAAGGTATTCAGTGGATGTTTTTATTTATACTTGAATTATTTGCCAACGTTACACGTTACATTGTTCATATTAAACCATCACAAAGACAGTAAATACCTGATGTTGTATCTTCTAAATAATATTTAATTCTTAAATGAAACGAAAAATATAAGGAATCGTTTAACATTACTATTTACAGTGCAGCCATATAATTTCAGACTGGTTATTGAGTAATTACTTGATCCAGCAATATCATAAACTTGACAAAAGACTTCAAAGCCGAAAGTGATGGAAAGTCAGTATTGGACACTGAAACAGTTTTATACGTTCGCATATGGTGAATATTTGAAATATGTCACATACCTTTAGAGGAGACATTGTGTAGATTATATGGGATTAAATTTCACCTTGTATTAAACCAGATCAGATCAGACGCGATTAGTCAGAATTCTGCTAATCCGATTAGAATAATCTCTCTATTCATTTCCCAACTGGTTTACCAGCGATTTTTCTATAATTCAGTATTTCAGAATCTTCAAGAACAAATCGAAACCGAATTCTATTGTTCCCAGTCCTCCATGTATGGAATATTTCTTTAGAAACATGAAGGATTCGTTTATAAACAAGACGAAGGTTTAAACTCAAACTTCATTCAACGACGAAAAGACAAGAGCAGATTTTTAAACGAGCTTTTGCTCCAATGAGACAGTTTTCATCCTACTTTAGTTGGTCCAGTTAAAATGATTTTAAACATCAGTTCGTTTCTATAAAGTCTAAATTTGATTATCTATCGGTCGGTCTACCTGTCTATCTGTCTGTTAATTCAGCTTTCTGTGTCTGTTTATATTTCTCTATCTGTTCAAATCTATCCCAGTCTGCTCATACCTGTTTAACTGAATCTGTACATACGAAGGCGGACTGAAAGGTTCATGGGATGAAAATTTCAAATTATGACGTCATATCTGCTGTTGATCCCTTTGTTGATTAATGGGATCCAAGCACTGCAATACCAATAGAAGATGGTCCAGTTGTCTACGGCTGCAGAATACACCGACTGCATCTCTGCAGATTGGTAAGTCTCCCCCAACGAGTGTCCTGGTTATGACAATAAACAATCTGATAGTGAGGCTCCAGTAATGCTGGTGCTTTGAGGAATGCAGAGTACCAGTTTTATTGCCATCGCTCCCAAGTCCACTCTGGCTCGGGGTGATAGCACCTGCTAGGGTCCTATCTATGGGTTAAATACAACTAAACAATCTACTTATGCTAAACTGAATTGCTTGAGATAGAACTGTTTTAAGATTTAACTGTGTCTAAACATAAAACTATTGAACAACCTGAATCTACTCATATCTTATCTATTCGTTTATCTTTCAATCTGAGCATTCTCATATCTATCTATCTATATGCCTATATATCTACATCTATATATATATATATATATGAATCTGTTCATATCTATCTATCTATCTATCTATCTATCTCAGTTTGTTCATATCTATCCGTTTAAATATTTTTCCTGACCGCGAAGTTAATCTTGCTAAAGCGCTGCTATTGAAGTGAAACTAATAGTCAAAAGGTAGTATGGTAGCTTTGTACCAGATTAAGCTATGCTCAAAATTAGCTCAATGTGTATGTTGAATATGTGGTCCTATGCTTGTCACGATATTTACTTCTGTGAGTATCACATGCGTTTTCGGCTAGTTGTTCTATCAACTCTTCCCGTGCGCCTGTTGTGTTTGAAAAAGTCACTGAAGGGGAATGACACAATCTATCCAAAATTTCTTCTGACGGTCAAGGTAATCGGTTATAACAAGTTGCCCGAGTATTGGAAAATCAAAGACAAGAAAAACTCTCTGCTGACAGATAACAAATATTTATTGAAATACAATAAGAATAATATATATATATAAGGAAATTGTATTGCTTTTTGTGTTGAGAGAAAGACAAGTTGAGGAATTTGACTGGTACTGTCTTCCTAAGTTAATCTGTATGGTATTTTTTTTAAAGAGAGTGCGGTTTTCTCTGGAGAGGCTTTAGTGTTTGGAGAGACTTCTTTTCTTATCCTCCTGTCTTCGGTATAGTCTTTGAATTTTTTCCTCCTTTGAACGCTTAAAAAAAGATTTTTAAAGAGAATTCCCCAGAGAACAAACATTTCTGATTGGTAAACCAATCACAGATCATTTTGGATTTTTCTACTTCTTTATAATTGGTCCGCCAATGAAAAGTTCTGATCTATATCTATGAGAAGAGTATACCTTTTACGTATCAGATTTTAATTGGTCATCGAATTAAGGCATAGTATAGGGGCTGGGCTAACCAATGGTCCTAGCCCACACCTTGTAGGAGTACTCTTTTTATATCAACCAATAAAAAATAAACAAAGATCTGATTAATCTATCCGATGCCCAGATTTGACCTTTTAATTTCAATAAGTGGACAAAGATTAATTTAATGTTTTGAGTTTAAATGGGTCAATGCACCAACAGACGCCAAATAACATTCTTTCCACCTGCTTACTTTGATTGTTTTGAAGACTTGCTTGTGTGCAGAATGCAAGTTTTCATTGACCTTTTAAATTGACTTTTGAATTTCTCTATATGTACTCATAAAGTAAATAAGTCTGTATTAGAAAATTACATTTTCCTTACTTTTAGGTAAAAGTATTATTCTTTTCATAAGTTTTTAGTACCTATGAATGCCTCATACTTGTTATAAATATACCTGCATAAAACTCGAATTTTTCTAGGTTTAATTTTAAGACATAGTGTCAACCTATACATTAGTGAAGGAACATGTGGCAGAATGGCTGTCCTTGTGAGAATCTTAGAAGAAACTAAGGGAAAGCCCTTAGGAAAAATATGAATCAATTTGTTCCCCTTTTAGTTATGAGCAAATAGTAGAGTAGACTGAGTTCTTTAACTTTGGTATGGCAACTGTTCTAGAAAGGAAAGCGAATTCAATCTAGTTATACATCGCTTTCGTGTTGAATAGACAGCTAGTGCCTACCTAACTGTGCTATAAGGGTTTAAAAGCTTTTAACTGTCAGTCATAGTTCACAATAATGTTCTCCTGATAATGCCTGTATAACAATTGATTTTCGAGTCTGGTCCTCAGTTCAAGGACTCGAAAACAATGAAGGACGATGACTACCTGAAGAAAACAAGTAAATTTCCCAAGTCACTCATGTTTAAAGGACCAGAGTCAATCATTTCCGAAACAATCAATACACATGTGTGTAGTAAAATCCTGGATAATTTTCTTATTCCATCTATAAAAAATTAGTTTGGTGACGAAGAAGTCATTTTTCAGAACGATAATGTATCTGGTCACCATGTAAAGAGAGATTAAAGTTTCTCTTCGGGAAACGTTTATAAAACCAATGACATGACCTGCGAACAGTTTGAATTTAAATCCTATTTTAAATGGTTCATCAAAGAAGATCTATAAACTGCTAATCGGTAAATTCGGAACCACTTTGATGAAGAATATTGCTTCCAAATCGTGAAATCTATGCCTGAAAGAATTAAGTCTGTCATTATAACTCGAGAACGGGTAAGTAAATATTGATTCTAATTTTTTGGTTTTCTAATATATATATTTTACTCAAATCAGGCTATTCCATTATAGTTTTCTCACCATGACTTTAAAAAATTATAGAATTAATATAGATTATTCAATCTACTTTTTATGAAGTTAGAATGTTCAGATATTGAATAAAAATGTTTTGTGTCTTATCTGTTATTAGTTCATTTACTGCTAAATAAAAAAACATAGGTAAACTACCTCTAAGTGTGTTAATCTATAATCTTGCCAGTGGTAGTATAATAATGGAAGAAGTAAAAAAGAAAAAGTAATAATTCCTGAGAAATAGTGATATTATTAAACAAGAAGGTTATGTTATTTTATGAATAATTTATTAATTTAATTTCTTATTTCATTTTATTTCCTATTTCAATGTTCATATATTTTACTTGCAGATTTTAATTACTTGTTTATTTTATTATATTGACTGTTGTATTGTACCTCGAAATCTTTCAGTTATGACTTTGCAAACCTGTAAAGCGTTTTTGTTTGTGCCTAACTCTTTTAGAACACGATGTCGCTGAAAGTGTTTATATATATATATATATATATATATATACGATGGTCATTCAAAAGATGCTAAGAAGTGGCATTGCTGAATATTTTTGTTGTTCAACCTGCTATCACCACTTATAAAACTAGAAAAACTAATTCAGATTTCTGTGTTAATTTCTATGCAGGTGAGACCCAAACAAAGGTATGAAGTGTACGACAAATCTCAAACCTTGGTGTGGCCTTGAACCTTTTGAACGACCCTGGTATGTATGCAGCTCTTTTAAAATTTATCAACATTAATGGCCATTAAGTTGGAGTGTTATGATAAAAATGTACATCGAGAATAAAACTTCTCGAGTTGAACTTTCAAGTGGTTTTACTAAATGATTCTATTATTTGTAAAACATGACATTAAACATTACATCTTAAAACATTACATCTTAAGTAATGGTGTAATGGTTAGTGTCGCAGGATATGGAGACGGCGACACGAGTTCAAATCCTGGACCTGACTGATTGCATTTCACATAGCACTAATACCCTTGGGAAAGGTATGAATCCAAAATATTCTCCCTCCAGCTATGGGTAAATAGTAGGGCAGACTAGGTTCTTCAGCCTGGGTGAGGCAACTAGTCTAGGAGAAGGAAAACTCTGAATTCAAACCTGTTAAACTCCGCTTAACAACTGACCTTGTGTCATATCCTGCCCGAGCGGAGGGGTTGGTAAATATGATCTTAAGCAAGAAAAAATTAAGGCCATAAAAGTTCGAAAAAAGGCATCTAAGTATTGGTTCTAATTTTTATGTCAATGAATCCAATAATTTTTTACTCAATATTGTGTTATTCCATAAGATTTTCCCCTGCATGGCCGGGGGAAAAATGAAACGATTGATTTAAATGATTTAACCTATTTTGTTTAAGGTAAATTTTATGAAGCTAGAATCTTCAAAGAAAAAAAGGTCTGCGTCCTGTTTGTCATAAGTTTATTTACTAATAAATGGAATAAAAACTAAGTGAATATTATCTAAGGGTTCTCATTCTATAATATTTTCCAGAGATAGTGAATCTTACGATGGTTTCGTTAAAAATCATAAAGAACTTCTGAAGCTAGAGTTATCTTCCTTGGTCAGACTCTGAAATCGACAGAAATCGAGTCATTATCAGGGTGGGTAAGACGCTATTATTTTTAAGTGAATAATTGAACTGTAAAGAGCTTTATTCTCAATGTTAGATAATTTAAACTGTATTGCCCGAATAAAACCCCGCAGCGATATGCTGTTTTTCTTTTGTTTTAGTGTTTTTCGTTTTGTTTAAATTTTTTTTTTTTTTTTGTTATTTATTTATTTATTTATTTGCATTTTTTATACTCCTCCTAAGCCAGGCCAGTTGGCTGCTGAAGACAAAGAGTTAAAAATGACACATAAAGGATAAGAATGTAATAAGAAAATAATACATATATTTTTTGTGTTGTGGTACCGTGGATAAAAAAAAGCTTATCTTGTAGCAGCGTGCTTAACGTAACGATTATTCTCGTAGGAAATTAAAACCACAACACGAGTTTTAAAACCTGGACGAGGCTGTTTGTGTTTCACATCCATTGGGAAAGGCATGAATCCGTATGTTCTCCCCCATCCCAGTTATGGGAAAATAGTTGGGCAGACTGGGTTCTTTAGACTTGGTTGGACAAACAGTTAAGGAGAAGGGAAACTCTGAATTAAAACCAGCTTTACTTCGCTTAGAAATTGACGTTGTGTCTCAACTTTCCCCTTGGTCAAGGGGTTGGGTAAATACATACAAAGGCTTTCTTTGTCAACGATTAAGCTTAATGTCAAGTGACATTCTATTCATAGAGTTTATATTATGTTAAATTGCACCTCAAGAGGAGAAAGTGATCTGTTGTTAGCAATTAATAGTTATTCCAATGAGGAGATCGCAAACCCATAACCCACACTCTTATCATTAACTCATGAATTGTACTGGAAATTGCTTTATTCTCTCGGATCGAACATTTTAACGCAATTGCACTGATAAAATATATCACAAAGAAATGTTCGATGTAACAGAGCTAACTAGACAGTTTTTATTAGAATAATTTACTCCTTCCGAAATAAAAACATTATGGACTGCCGTTACAACAGAAACTCAAAGAATTCGCAGATTGTCTAATTATAATATAAAGCTGCCAAAGATCCCAATGAGTAATCTTTATGATTGAGTTTAGATTCTAAAAATGTTCGATAAAAACTTTGAAAAAGTCGAGCCAAATGTTCCTATTAGCCTATGAGTAAAATTTCATAAAAAGTACGACGGTGGTTTCTGTACCTTTTTAATGTGGGACCCGCACGCAAAATTTTACATAGATTAAGATAATTCTATATATCTATGCTTTCACGACTGATTACATATGTGTACTGTACGACCCCCAACGCGCACTTGCATCTCTGTTTGTATTCATATTACTTCTTGTCTTCTCGCATTGTTTTTGCTATTTACCATATTGTTCCCTTCTCTTTTCTCTTCCTTTCATTCTTGGCATTTGCTGGTCCAGCCGACAACCTCTCAGACTAACTTCCGCTCCTAAATTCTCCATCTCTATCCCTTTCGTCTCTCTCTCTCTCTCTCTCTCTCTCTCTCTCTCTCTCTCTCTCTCTGCATTTATTTTTCAGTCTATCTGTTTTCCCATTCCTCTCTTTCTCGGTATTCTGTATCTATCGGCGGCTTGCACTCTCTTTTATTAGGTCACGCAGTGCACTGTTAAGTTATGCACTTCATTGACCTGCCTACGTAGCGTTCTCACTCAGAATGAATTGTCATACGGTCAATATAATTTTTCGAGGCAAATAAGCGACAGCAGTTCGTGCTGCATACACCGATTTGACCTTTTGAACTCAATTTTTTCTTTGTTCTTGCTGTTTATTTTGCTTACATCTTTGACTTCCAAGCTTTCCATTTTATTTCATGTTCCTCCATCTTCCATTTTTTTCTGTGAATTGTTATGATTATTATTATTATCATTTTGGTCTTGTCTTTTTTTATCGTTATGTCGCATTATTTTTCTCTTTTCTTTTTATCTACGTTATATCATCAATGTTCGTTGCATTTATCAGCTGTACTGTTACAGGAATCGTTAGACTGTAAGGAAATAGAAAAATAAGGAAACACAGATGGAGAGAAAGAAAAAGAAAGAAAGACAAAAGAACAAGACGAAAGAAAAAAAGGAAATCATCATGGTCGTCAAAAAGAAGAAGAGGAAGAAGAAGACGTGATGGTAGTTTGAGGAACGGTAAAAAGATTACTAAGAATATTGATATATACATGAAGAAAATCCCAGGAAATCCAACAATAAATTGAAATATGAAATATCATGTTAATGAACTCGGTTCAAATGGAAAAATATCTCAAATACTCCCTCAGGAAAACTTTCACTGGCCTCAGTCAAAGATGTTTTATATATATATATATATATATATAGTCATCCAAACGACATATTGTTTCGTTCTATGACAATAGTAATAATAATAATAATACAGGTGGACTCTGTCGTTTCTGATGCGAACGGTTTTATTTCTTTCTACCTTCAGCCTTTGGCGACACGAAGAAAGAGACACAATTCATAAAGGCTTATGATAACCATACTATGCTTACATCCCCTCTGCACGGCGCATCTTGTTGTGTTTAAGATCTCAACTCATCTCTGCCGGTCGAGATCCAAACTGATCTGATCTGATCAGATCCGAAAAACTCAACCGCCCGTTTCGACGGTTGAACCTCAACTCCCATCTTTTCAAAATCTTTATATTCTCAGGACCATCTCTTCTGGGTATGACGTCATTCACCTACTCGATTCACTCCAACAGCTCGCTCGGCCTCATTTCCTCTGGGAGTTTATTATGACAGATGATGATCGTCATATCCTTTCCGCGTAGGCGCGTGCAAGTGCATCGTCTGACTACGACACCTGAATCAAGAGACAACGAGTAATTCAAAGCCTTACCAACAAAATAATAAAATATGATTAACGAAAAATGAATAATATAATTAATCATAATCGTAATTATATAAAAAAAAAAACTCAGCGGGAGCAAAGGGGTTTAAACGCATGTATCACTTTTGTTTTATTTACATATATACGATTAACGGCTATCGAGAGCTGAATTCATTCGAAGAACTTTGCATTACACGAATGGCAACCGTTAATTCTCTCTATATATAAATATTTTCGAATATTTTATAGTTATTGGACGAGGCTCGTAAAAAACAAATCCCAGTAAATAAGGAGAAAAACAAATTAACAATTGCCCCGTTCTTTTTTTTTTTTGTGCAAAGTAATCAATAATTTCATACAAATATCGTATAAAGAACACAATCCGATGGCCCTTGTTTCAGATAGGATCACCTTTCTTTCAAACTCTTGGGACACGCTGATGGATCCTTCAAGTCACATGAATGTACCGTGTCGCACTTGTTAAAAACCGCTGTTGTAAAAGAATCCGAGGGTAGAAATTTAATTCTGTCGATTTCTTTTCGAATAATTGATAATACGCAAGTGTAGACAATGTGGAGATAAAGATGAAACAGTTAATCACATGATAAGTGAATGCAGCGAACTGCCATTGAAAAAGTACAACTGACGAATGGTTTTTAACACATTATCGATACAAACCAGGATTTTACCAACAAAATAAAACGCATTAAATTCTCTGGGACTTCAATATACAAACAGATCCCCAAACCCCGGCCAGAAGACCAGACTTAACATTAATTTGCGAGAAGAAAATAACGCGTCGAGAGGATTTTATCAGTCCAGCATATGGAGTGAAAATAAAAGAAAGTGTAGTTTTGTCAAATACTTGGACCTTGCCAGAGAGTAAAAAAAGTTGTGTAACGGTGATACCAAACGTAGTTGGAGCTCTTAAAATAGTCCCTAAAAATCTGAAAAATAAAACTGGGTGAAATGAACATCAGTGGAAGAATCGAGACCATCAAGACCATAGCACTGCTAAAATCTATACTTAGGAAAGCCCTGGAAATCTGAGGAGACTTTCTGTCATTCAGATGAGCTGATGTGAAAAACATGCGAAGAATAGAAATTATCAAAAGAATAGATATCTAGACAGTCTCCTTTATAAGATACTTATGAACTTTTCTAAATTGGACGAGAGAGGAGCTCTGAAACTTAGGTAACAAAACGAGAAAGCTGACATCGATGCACAAGGCATTACATCCGAGAGATGATGTCGACAGATTAAATGCTAAAAGAAAAGAAGAATACATTGATGAAACAATTCAGGAAACTTGAAGATGGAAAAAAGGGTAAGAAGAAATTTTAGTTCAATAACCAAAACAGAAACAAAAATAAGTAAGGACATAAAGAAACACATGAATTATAAAGTCGAGATTACAAAATTGGGGGAAAACAGCAATATGAATATTTCGGAAGGTAAATTGAAGTTATTGTGCATGAGATGATACGGATATGGTTACGCTGAGAAAACATAAACAGAGAAACTGTCTCAACGATTAACGTTATAAGAACCAATTATGTATCAGCTAGAACAGATAAGACTCAGGAAAAAGCTGGTGTAGGCTATGTAGATAGATAGATAGAAAACAATCAACAACATAATAAGCGAATCCAGTCAACTGGCAAGTACGCATGAATACGCATGATTGGGAGAGAAAGTGATCTACTAAGAATTTTTTAGGCAACTGAAGTTTAAAGTTTGACCACACAGACCAAACAGACAAGAGCTGTTTCGGCAAATGAAACATACAAAATTCTCCAGGATTTTAAGATAAAAAACGGATCATCCCATTTAGGCCAGAAAAAACATGTCAGCTACGGGACGGCGAATTACAGAGTGAAATTAAAAAGAAAAAACTTGGTAAACAGACGGAAGTTTCTAAAAAGAACTACGGAACATGAAGGTAAGATATATATCAATAATAGTTGGAGCCTTTGGAATTATCCCAAAGAACCTGAAAAAGAGACTAAAGGAACCGGAAATACAAGAAAGCTTTGAGACCAACTAAACCACAACGCTGTTAAAAATTAGCAAAAATAATTCAAAGAGTCCAACTTGGGTCATAAGTCGACACCTAGTTTTGATTGACAGAAAGAAAACAACTTGCCATCTGGTGGATTTTTCTGTTCCAGCGGACTATACAATGAAAATAAAGGAAAACTGAAAACTCTATAAATATCTGGACTTTGCCAGAGAGCTTAAAAAGTTGTGGAACATGTAGGAGACGGCGATAACAGTCATAGTTGGAGTCCTCGGTACAATCCCCAAGAAACTGAAAAAGAGACTGAGAAAACTAGAGATCGAAAGCAGAATTGAGGCCATCCTGACCATAATGCTACAATTAGCCAGATACTTAGAAGAGTCTAAGAGAGATAGAGATATGCCACTCAGACTCCAGTGAAAAACTACCAGCTAGAGCTGGTGTGAAAAACTAGCAAGGAGTAACATAATATACACCATTCTAGTAAAGTTCCCTTGAGAAGATAAATCGTATAGAGTGTGTATTACCATTCCTACTTTCCAGAACCATTGCTGCAATATGCAAGAATCGATTTACCAAACCATTGGAATCTTCATTGCTTACAGCAGCTTACCTTTGAAGAAATAAAAAAACTACAACTGTCTGAAATCAAAGCTTGACAAATCTGCGACAAAAGGAGAGATAGAATTGAAGGGGAAGTAAAGAAATGTAAAAAAAAAAAATAGCAATAATGTCTTCTTGGAGACAAAGAAGATAATTTTTTTCATAAAAGATCAAACAAAAGATAGATTTGCTAAGAGCAAAAGACAGAAACTATTTTTGCTTGTGGTTTCCTTCTCTTCAAAATGATGTTCCTTTTAGCCTCTCTCCATGAAGTCCAAAGATAACCTTTTAAACTCACCCTCCACTCTGTTCTCGATCACACCCAGTGTCATATTTGTTATTATTTACACACAGTCCATAGGTTGCTTACCTGCAGTTACTTAATTACACATTTAAGTCATCACTGCTTAACCAGGCGGTAACTGGTGCTTTCAGCGTGACTTGATCGTAAGTCCGGCGATAAAATTTTGTTGCAACTTTTACGTTAATATTATTTATCAATTTATTTTATTTTAATAGAAGTATTATAGTCATTATTATTCAATTTCCATGAGCATTCTTTTCTTTCCTTTTAATTTTAGCTACTTTTTTCCTAACACACCAGAAACATTAATCTACAACAATGAGGACAAAAACCGAATACAAAATAGTAAAGAATATACTCTTGGTAGGTGCACTTAGCGTAACGGTTATCGTCATAGGAAATGGAATTAAAAAAACGAGATCAAATCCTCGATGAGACGGTTTCCATTTCATTTTGCGATTGTAAAAGGCATGAATTTATCTCTTTTACTTCAACCTGCGCATCTACCGAAGATGACATTAACACGCGACTAGCAAAGGCATGGACAGCCATTGATAAATTATCGGTCATATGGAAGTCAGACCAAATAGATAAAATAAAGCGCAATTTTTCCAAGCAGCGGTTTTGTCAATACTGCTGTGTGGATGCACCACATGGACGCTGACCAAGCTTATAGTAAGACATATTGACGATAATTGCACAAGAACGCTGCGAGGTGTATTAAACAAATCCTGGAGGCAGCATCCCACAAAGCAGCAGCTGTACGGACACCAACCATCCATCTCGAAAACCATCCAAACTAAACAGGCAAGAGATACGAGACACTGCCGGAAAAGTAAGGGTGAGTTCTTAAGCGATATACTCCTGTGGAACCCCTCACATGGACGAGCAAGGGTAGGACAACGAGTTAGAACCTATCTACAACAGGTCTGTATTGATGTAGCATGGAAGACCTGCCAAAACCGATGGACGATACGGATGAGTGGCGTGAGAGGGTCCGGGAAATCTGCACCAGCGGCACGCCATGAGGATGATGATGATGAGTCCAACCAGATATGGTTAAATACAGAGTGTGATGAGTAAGCTTTCGTCTGAATTACACAAAAATGAAAAATAACACTGACATCTCAGTTTATTAGATACATTTACCTAAATTTCACGAAAATATCTTGAAATACTATTGATTAAATTTATTCAAAGAAATCGCCATTAGCTTCAACGACGGCCGCCAGACGACGACTTCGGAATCTCCTGCCAGCCTTTCCGACTGATTGACACCCAATCACTCTGAATTTTTTGTATTGGAGCTTCTGGCGCAAATGCAGTCAGTATAGCTTGCTATTTCCAAATTTTTGAAAAACTGAATTTCATCATATTACTGCTTTCCTCACAGTGTCCAACTGACGTTAGTTTACTGCACAGTAGACAAAATCTAAAACAAATAAAGTGCACGCACGCAATTGATGATTTAAAATGGGGATTTACATATTGCACCCTGTAATTAGACAGACTAAGTTCCTTAGGCTTATTAGGCAACCAGTCTAAAAGAAGGAAAACTTTAAATTCAAACCAGCTTTACTTCGCTTAAAAATTGACGATGTGTCACATCCTGTCCGTGGTAGAGGGATTGGGTAAGTTCATACTCTCGGAAGAATTCGAATTCTCGATATTTCTGCTTCAAGGAAACCTTGGTTAAATTTGCTCTTATCGTCTAAAATACGATGAGTCAATTTTACGAAGATATCCAAATCAAAGCTGGTAAATTCGGCTTTTACACTTTTGTTCTATCACTCTTGATGCCATAACTGGTTGGTTGGTTTTACGACATGTCGACTCTTGTTTGGTCATTTTATTTCGAAGTCGATTTTTTTGTGCATGTAATTATATTATTTTAAGCAACAAATCATAATAATCATTTGTAAACAAAAGTTATAGCTTTAAGCAGCTATTCTTCATACATATAATGTTAACACAGTGTAACACGATGGGAGTGGGTGTGGGTGCCAGTCAGAGGATCCCTTTGTCTGTTTTTCGCGAAACCCACACGAAGGGCTTGCGTGCGAGATTTCCCATGAGACCGGGAGAAGACAGAAGAAAGCAGACAACAGAAGAAACCAGTCGATAGACCAGGGCAGTCAGCAGGAGAGAGCAGTCGACAGAAGTTGGAGGAAGCTGACGGTCAAGAAAGGAGACTGCTAGGAGCTGGGGACCCAGAGGCTGGGTTGGCCAACGTGAGGGGGTGAGTCGGCGTTCCTGGTGGCTTTGTGGGAATTTCGCTCGAATTCACGCTCGCGATAGCCCACAGATGCACAGAAAGCTACACAAAAGTGTCACAAACTTCTCCCTTCTTGCATTTGCAGCTAACCCAAGTCCGTGTTTGTTGTCTTTTCTTCCACCCTCTTGGTTGTGTATGTTGTGTTTTGTGTGTTGGTAAAGAAATGTGAAATACCCCTCGTCGGAGATGAGAGAAACCACTAGACGATCGGATGGCCATGAGTGGTTTAGGAGGTTGAGATAGTGGGGGACCGGCCAGTGGTGTATTGTCACAACAGTTATGTGCCCACAAGCATTCCCACCAAATACAGATAATTTTCTAACTGATCAATTCGACCCACTTAGGTACTACTACGTTGGGTCTAATTGAAATTTGGTAATAAAGAGGTTACTCTACACTTCCCAGATATACAGCCCCAATTCCTGATGCAGTTTAGTGTCACCGCCTAATAAATATTTATACCTGTTATAAATACACACCTTATGAATATTTATGCAATATATTTTTGCAATTTTGTTTTTAATGACAAGATTTAAATTTTATAGTGTAATAAATAGTTCTTAATAATATCCGTTTTTGTGGCCGAATAAATCTTTGTTGTACAAGGAAATAAACATTTTTGTTAGAAAAAATTGGCACGAGCTATATATATATATTTTCAATCACACTCATAAATATACATTCAATCAGATACATACACAACCACACACACACATTTATGTATACCTCACCACACGAGCAGGATGTTTGCCCAGTTGGCTGGGGCTGTAGAATACACCGACTACAACAGAATACAACAAGTATCCTGGATATGATCCCAAACGATCAGATGCTGAGGTTCCAGTAATGCTGGAGCTTTAGGGAAAGTGGAGTACGCCTTCATTACCATTGCTCCTTGGTTCACTCTGGCCCGGAGTGGTAGCACCTGGTAGGGTCCTATTTATGGGTCAAATAGAACTAAACTTCGTACTAATGCTAAACTGAATTGCTTGAAATAGAACTGTTTTAACATTTAAACTAAGTGATTATGCTACTCTCAATTGTTTGAAATAAAATTGTCTTGACATCAGTGTGTAAACAAAAACTATACTTATGCTAAACTGAATTGTTTGAATTAGAACTGTTTGACAAAATTGAATAGCTTGAAATAGAAATGTTTTTGACAATTAAACTGTGTACTTATGCTAAACTGAATTGTTTGAATTAGTACTGTTTATTTGTATAAAAATGGATTTGGCATTAAATAACCTACAAAGGTTGATATGCCATAAAACCCAAACAAACAAATGAACAGGATGCGAGGTACAAAGCCAATTTTAAGCAGTGTTCACCTGGGTTGAAATCAGAGTTTTCCTTCCCCTAAACCAGTTAACAGACCTACGTTGAAGAGCCCAGTCTGTCGACTATTTACCCGTAGCTGGAGGGAGAATAATTGGATTCATACCTTTCCCAAGGGCATTGGCGCAATGTGAAATGCAAGTAGTCTCGTCAGGATTTGAGCTCGTGTCGCCGTGTCCATTTCCTATGACAAAAATCATGACCACAAAGCCTTCAAATGTATATATATATATATATATATATATATTCAATCATGTACACAGACGAAAATACTTCATATCATATTATGATGCTCCCACCACGTAACAATGAACTATACCTGACCCCCTGAATCTTAATCTGATGACGGGTTTGTTGGTGGTACTGTCGCTTTATTATTGTTTAAATAGGTCAATTTTTAAGCGGAGTTTAACAGGTTTCAATTCAGAATTTTCCTTCTCCTAGACTAGTTGCCTCACCAAGGCTGAAGAAATCAGTCTGTCCTACTATTTACCCATAGCTGGAGGGATAATAATTGGATTCATACTTTTCCCAAGGTTTCTCTATGTGAAATGCAATCAGTCTCGTCCAGGATTTGAACTCGTGTCGCCGTGTCCATTTCCTACGATGATAACCATTACATCACGGGCACCTTTGATGGGTGTTTATGGTTTTTGATTTGTTTTGTTTTTTAGTGGTGGGGTAAACATGAAATATAAAATATCTCACCCGCACCCAACCACACACACACACACACTCAATCGGGTGCATACACATAAAGATACAATTAACCAACAAAACAACACACGCACACACACACACACACACACACACAAAGACCTACATGTGTATATATATATATATATATATATATAGAGAGAGAGAGAGAGATGTGGTGCGTTCAATAAGTTTCCAGACTTTTTTTGTAGAGGCATTTAAAATTGTCGTAGACTCTTGAATTTAGTATGTTATTGCTATACATCTTATGAGATGACTGACCAATTTTTATGATTTCAGGTTCAAATGAACAGCTACAGCAGCAATTGGAATACACCCTACTAAAACCTGATAGTCACAGCTGGTGAATTTCAAAAATGCAATCTGGACTTTAGAAGAACGATATGCAATAAAATTCTGTTTTAAACTTGGAAAAATGCCATGCGATGAAAGCTGGATCTACTGCTATGACCCTGAGACCAAGAGACAGAGTTCCCAGTGGAAGCATACTGGCTCTCCCGGACCCAAGAAGGCCAGACAGAGCAAATACACCCACAAACTTTTGATGATCCTTTTCTTTTTAACAGCACTGGTATGATCTACATGCACTGGGCTCACACTGGACAGACAGTCAACAAGGAATACTATGTTGAGGTTTTAAGGGAGCTCAGGAAGAGATTCCGTCGGAAGAGGCCAGAACTCTTCAAATCGGGTCAGTGGCATTTCCACCAGGACAATACACCAGTCCACAACTCCATCCTTGTCACAGACTATTTGACCAAGATGGGCATCAAGACAGTTCCTCACCCTCCCTATAGTCCAGACGTTGCTCCCTGTGACTTTTGGTTATTCCCTAAGCTCAGATGCCGTTGTTATGAGACAATTGAGGAGATGAAAGAGGCTGTGACGAAGGTCATTGACACGCTCACATAAGAGGACTTCCATGGGGCCTTCCAGAAGTTTTTGGAACGGTACAACAAGAGCATTGGAGCTGGAGGAGATTACTTCGAAGGGGACTAGAGTTTCATGTGTGTATTATCAATAAAAAGGCCCATACGAAAAAAGTCTGGAAACTTATTTAATGATCCTCGTATATATATGTATATTCATGGGTCGTTTAAAAATGTCTCATTCTCACCCGGATAGAAAAGCCATATATGAAAATTTTTATTGGGATACTTCTAATAAAACTAGAAAAACTAATTTAGAATTTCTGTGTTAATTTCTGTGAAGGTAAGGCCTATATAAAGGTGCGTCAAATCAAAAATATAGATGAGGCTTAGAACTTTTTGAATAACTCTCGTACACGCACAAACTTTGTTCTTCCCCTTCTGTGGCTAAATGTTTACATTTGTCTATGAATTTATTATCTGTGCTTATACATCTATATGTATACATAGATCTATTAATCGCAAACTATCAACAAATTCAGGTAATTCAATAATCGTTAATAAGTCCGAACATGATTATATGGAAACCCTAAGAAAGAGTGGACATTATGCCTAACTTCAATTTAGTGACCCAAAATCTAATAAAAGGCGCAACAGAAGCAGAAAAATTACATGCTTCTTATAGCCAATGTGAGACGATGAACGTGATACGAAACTTTTTTTTAAGTTAGTCAATAAACATTTTGTTAAGTGTAGCACCTTGAAGTTATTTAACAAAAACGCATTAAAGGTCAGTTATTGTTACGCTAAAACATGTCTAAAATAATAAACAGCCACAATGCCGGGATTCTGAAAGAACAAAACAGTTAGAGTAAGAGTGGATGTAAGTGCCATAATAAAGACAATTGTTCCTTGGACGACAGGTGTTTCGTGTTCCACGTGGTATATAAAATCAGTGTCAATGTAAAAATGAGCAACCAAACAGAAGGAGAATAAACCAACATTGGATCAGTGGAGGATAATTACAAAAAAGTGTCATAAATATTGGGATTAATAGATTAATAAAGTTTTAATGAAAAATAAATCAAATATTAAATACGAAAATTAATCCAAAAAAAATATATATATAAGTTGAAATAAAAATATCCAAAAAAAAAAAAATATATAAGTTGAAATAAAAATATCCCAAAATTCCACTTCTGCAAAACGTTTAACTTTTTCATTGAAAGAACACACTCTTTTTCGGTGTCTTGCCAGCCCACTGGATAACACGAACATTTTGCAGATCACCCAAAATGAACAGTCCATACGATTTAACTTTTGTAATATTGATTCTTGAGTTAAGGAGAAACCCATAAAATCACTGATAAGAAATATCGATATTGTACTACATAATCACACATAAGAAATATCGATATTGTACTACACTCTCGTCATGTGGAAGATGAAAGAGAAAATAGGTTCGAACTCCGAAACAAAATGGCAGAAAATAAAGAAAGTGAAAGAATCAGGGAAATAATGGTAACTTTTATGTCTGGAGGAAAAACTACATCTCATACACTTCAAGGACATAAATTAATTGTTAAACGGAAAACCTGGATTAATGGTAATAGGCAAACACCAACGCTGATTCCTATAAAAACCGTTTGTTTCCGGACTGAATTTGTCGCATATTCTCTCTCTCTCTCTCTCTCTCTCTCTCTCTCTCTCTCTCTCTCTCTCTCTCTCTCTTGCGTTTACTATCTTGGATGCTGTTCTCTTTTTGTCAACTTTCTTTCATTTCTTTTCTTTTTGGCGCCAACTTTCTCTGAGTCAACCATTATAAAAATGAATGAATTGCTTCCCCATTCACTGCGTGTGAGTCTGATTTATAATGTAAATAATTGGGAGTTGATTCTTTAAAATTTCACTACATAGTAAGCTTTGTCTTTATATATTCTTACATCTGTCCTGCTATAATCATTTACTCTTGACACACACACACACACACACACACACACACATATATATATATATATATATATATATATATATATTACAATTCCCTCTGCATGAGCAGGATATAACATTAGGTCAATTTTTAAGAGGTAAGTTAACTGGTGGAAATCAGAATTTTCTTTCTTCTACACCGGTTGCCATACCAAAATTGAAAAGCT
This sequence comes from Sepioteuthis lessoniana, assembly GCA_963585895.1. NCBI lineage: Eukaryota > Metazoa > Mollusca > Cephalopoda > Myopsida > Loliginidae > Sepioteuthis > Sepioteuthis lessoniana. The sequence goes on from OY757935.1 coordinate 32,985,442, forward strand.
CAGCCTCCTGTACTATTCACTCATAGCTGGAGCTAGAATAGTTGGATGCTGACCATTCTCAAAGATATTAGCGCTATGTAAAATGCAAATATTTGAATTTGGGTCACCATGCCCATTACACCAGAGGATCCTCCTTTATATATATATATATATAGGAGGAGGAGGTGCCTGTATATCCAATTTCAATCATACACATGGAAGTAATATATATTCGTTCAATCACACACGCTTAAATCTACATTTTTTAATACTTAAAGTCGCTTTAAGCAAAGCTGGTTGACCGCTATAGATAAAGGACAACAAAATGACAAATGGAAGATTGGACTGTAAAAAAACTATATTACAAAAGGACAACAAAACAGATACTCAAACAAAAACAGAGTAAGACACTTATTCATCCTGGACTTGAAAAATACAAGGCTGTAACAGGGAGGAAAATATTCATCGGGGAGTTTGATCCCCAATACAGGTGTACAAGGAAAGAAGTTGCTACCGTAGAACATGTCTGGTTTGGAGGAGATTCAGAAAGAAAAGATGCTGTTCACTCGAGTCAGTGAAACCAACGAAGTGCTGCTCGCCTGAACATCATCCCATAAAAGAAGTAAATTGCGTGCTCTCTCTCTCTCTCTCTCTCTCTCACACACACACACACACACACACACACACTAGCTCTCCTGTCATGTATGATATATGAGTATTCAACTGTTCAGCTTAAAGGGTTAATCTCTAAAATATTCATATAGGTTATTAGTTTATAATGGTAGAGAATAGTGTAAAGCAAGTTTTGCGTTTTAGATGAGCTAATAACGGAAGAACGGGGCACAAGAAAGCCACGGATTCTATGAACAACACTGGCGAATTCAGAGTTTTTCCTTCTCCTAGTCAGGTTGCCTTACTAAGGATAGAGAGTTTAATCTACCCTTACTATTTACCCATAGTTGGAGATGAGGATAAAGATCTATGCCTTTTACATTAACGAAATGCAAACACCTTCGTCCATGATTTGAATTCGGTTTGCCAAGTCGACGATGGCCATTATCTATCCATCAAGCGTTAAATTCCGGAACGCAAACAAATTTGGCATACATGCTTATTGAACTCGAGTGAAGGTTCTTTTGTAAAGCTTTTTTCCTTAATTGTACTGAAATGGGTGTAATTGAGAGAGAGACCTTTAATGATACAATAATGAGCGAGAAGCCTCAAGACGTAACTAATCAAACAAAATTTAAATTTCCAAAATTCAAATGAAAAATTTAACTTTATAATAATGAGGTTTATCAATTGTACTTTAAGTTGTATGCGTAAAATGATTTATTGGGCAGGAGTAGCATTCTGAAAAAAATACATTGTTTACACCAATAAATCACTTTTTAATATTTACTGACTAATTCGTGAATGCCTTTGATTTCCGTTGTAACAGCTATCCATGATGACATTAGATGCAGCTATTTAGGTTAATTACCATTTCATAGTTATTTCCGTTCCATCGAGAATTTTGATTATCAAAAATTGTCGTTCAGTGTAATTACTGACCCCACAAAATTATAATTCAGTTCCAAATCAGACTAGAGTTCTTTTTTTTTTTCTCAAAAAGGATTTGAAGAATATCACTCTAATAAGCATCTCGCTTTGATGTGCCGTTTTCTACAGGGTTACGGTTAGCGTTGTCAACATACGCATAGGTAAAGCATGGGTTGCTATTAAGAAGTTATTGACCATATGGAAATCTGATCTCTCTCATAAAATAAAACAGGAATTCTTCCAGTCTGTAGCTGTGTCAGTACTACTATATGGTTGCACTAATTGGAATCCGACGAAACTTATGGAGGAAATGCTAAATGGCAACTGCACAAGGATGCTGCATGCTGTTTTGAACAAATTCTAGAAGAATACACTAAAAAAACAGCAGCTGTACAGCTAATAACCACCTATCTCACAAACCATCCAAGATGAATAAGACATAGTGAGCACTACTGGAGAAGCAAGATCAAATTCATAAGCGACATTCTCCTATGGATTCCTACACATGGACACACCAGTGTAAGCCGACCAGCAAAAACTTACTTTCATCGGCTCTGTGCGTATACTGGATGCCATCTGAACAATTTACTAAGAGCTATAGCTGGTAAGAATGGATGACGAGTAAGAGCCAAGGCAATCCGGGCAGTCGGCACGCCTTGATGATGATGATGATGATGATGAATACAAACATAACGAGTAACATTTTTATCAATAAAGGTTATAATTCTACGATCCGATCTTAACCTAACGTGGATGGGTACTTCAGCTTGTTCATATTTAGTCGACTAACAAAACAGTCAAATGGTAGCCACCTATGTAAAAAATCTTTTTCTTCCAATTTAGAACTTCGACGTGACATCTGAAGTTTTCTAGCCAAACAATTCCTGAGGCGTCAGTATTAATCCCTTCAAGAATCGAAGAATGACAAGCTCAAAAATAGATTCAATGTATTGATCTTAATCGATGCTGACGGTATCTTAGAGATCAAAGTTTTCGACAGGAGACAGGTTGGTGAAATAATAACGCTTTAAAGATGTCGGCTGCTTCTTCCGATTACTTGTTTTGTGCTCTGAACGCTCCTACTTCACATGTGTTGATTTAACTTCATTAAAGACGACCTTCATTAGATATTAAAATGAAATATGTTAAGCGGGTGGAGAAAGGCAAATGCCAGTCAGGAATCGATTGAATTAAATACTTTGGTGCGTGTGTGCATGGTAACAGCTGTATGAGCACTGAGGTCAATAGCTTATGAGATTATTCATCCTAAGTTGCCAAAGAATTTATGCTAATAACCGCTTGATTGCATTGTCAAAGCAGTATATAAAAAGGGAGAGCGAAGATCTCATTCTCTTTAATAGCAGAATGACCTAGAAGCAAAGATTTGGTCTAGTTACCCTCTGAGGGATGATTTTTGTCTCCAGCAAAACCCATGTCGTATTAAACAAGATACAGCATACAATGTGAAAAAAAAAACCTTCTTTCTTCGCAGAATGGTCTAGACACAAAGACCTGTCCTCGTTCCCCTCTAAAGGAAGATTTTTATTTCCAGAGAACCTCGTGTCGCATTAAATACAACACCACAGAATAGTACACAGCATACAATAGCCCAAGCTTTTTTGTTCATACGATGGTATATTTAATTCCACACAACCAACAACTAAAAAATATGCCGTAAAGTCTCTAAAAACATTGATTTCCTTAGAATTCACATACACGTATTGTGACGATACCCCCTCGGCCCCCCGAATACGTCAACTTCTTCGAACCATTTCACTTCTTGGCCGGTGATCAACTTGTGGTTCCGATAGGGGTATCGCACATTTCTTTACGGCTACCAGAAATACAATCAAGGGAGTGGGAGAAAAAGAACAAACGAACAATATGCTTGGGTTAACTCAAAGTGCAAGAGAGGAGTTATGTAACATTGCATTCCCTTGTGCATATGTAGACTAACGCTAGCGTGAATTTCTAGCGAAATTTCTACAAAGCTACTAGGAATGCCAACCCATCTTCATCGGTCTTCTCTCACTGGTACTTGACTCACTCATGCCGACTGGTCACATCTGTTGTCCGGTGACGACTGGCCACTCGCGTCGCCAACTCCTTCCCTCAGTCCCTTTGTTCAATTCCTACTGGCGTTCCCTTCCTACTTCCGGTCACGTCGAGATCGCGGGCTCAGTCCTTGGTTTGGTTTCGCGCCAAAATAGACAAAGGGATCGTCTGCTTGGCGGACCACTTACATAGTATTACAATATGATAAAGACATTTCTTTAAAAGCCCCTTTATTCCTTCCTTCTCTACCTCATTCTTGATAGAAGGTTTGCTCAAGCAGTAAAATAAGTTGTTAATGGTACGTGATTGTTCTTGTATTTATTCTGTACCAGGAAACTACATTTCACATTCTGCTACCTTACCAACAAATATTCAACAAAATATATCCAAACTTTTAACCTAATAAATCCTCTACAAGTTTATCAGACTTCAATAAGGAACGAATTGACCGAAGTGCCACTTACCGTATCTTTTTTCGTACTTCTTTCAAAAAATAGCTCAAAAATCACCCTGCATCTTATATGCAAGGTTGACCCCTCCCGTAGCCTAGTTCTATTCCCAAAGCTTACAACCGTAAACTATAATGTTGCCTCAGATCACCATTTTTATTTAGTCCGACTCCATAATAACATTATTTACTCAAATGACATTATTATTATTATTATTATTATTATTGCGAGTTAACTGCATTAAGAAGATGAAAAGTAGTTCAATTATCAAAAAAATGGCTGGTAAATAAGCTAATTATTCCAAATGTTTCAGCAATTTATCTCCCCCTAAATTTAATTGATAATTCCTTTCAGAACATGGTGAACGAACGGTTTGGTTTGGTTTCTTTGTTTAATGGCATATCAACCTTTGTAGGTTATTTAATGCTAAAGCCATTCCCCTAGAAGAACAGCAGTGGTACTATTTAACCCAGAGCTGGGAGAATAAGGGGGTTCATACCTTTCCCAAGGGTATTTGCCCGAAAGTGAACGTAATAGCGCGACTGGAATACGAACTCGCGTACTACGATTCTGCAGTCCATCGCTTTAACCATTACACCACGATGACACCCCCAGTAAACGAAATTCACAGAATAGAAAATAATTTCGACGTATTTCTGTCATTGAATTCCCGCGGAAAATAAATCTCTGGCGAACTTTTCCTCCGTTTTTCCAATTTTATTTCAATGCTTCTTTTAATTTATCCGTTGGTTGGTTGGTTGGTTGGTTTTATGGCATATCAACCAACCCTTGTTGGCTTATTTACCGCCAAAGTCTGTTTTTCTTTTCTTAGCTACTATATAATTTAAAGTAACAAATGAAAAAGTTCGCCAAAAATGAATCTTTCATGACAATTTCATGACTGAAATGCATCGATAATTGTATTCCATCCTGTGAATACACAGTTTGAGAAATGTGAAGTTGGAGTCGAAGAATGTTTCAACATACAACACTTCAGTCTGCGAGTGCGTCAAAAGGTAACAATAATATTTTTCCAATGTCCGGTTAACTCTGCTGATAGAAAAGGGGAAGAAAGAACCAACATGGCGACCGCTCACTTCCCTGGAGAAAGAGGAAGAGGAAGAAGAAGCAAAAGAGGAGGAAGAGAGCATCGGAAAAAAATACCCGGATATTTTATCATCCAGCGACAACAGATACACCAATGTGACTTGACCTTTTGAACTAGTTTTTGACGCCCAGAACTACAAAATGACAGACAGACCTGGATGATATGGAGAGGAGACAAGGGAAGGATGAAGAGAGGGACGATGGAAATAAAGTGAGGGAAAATTAGGTTTATGTTTATTTTATTGCCATTGTTGCATGCAGTTGTCCGAGTTTGGCGCGCTGTTTCCAATCTAAGATGCCCATTATTTTTCCCTTAGTCCACAGCTTTACTCTTTTACCTACTTTCCTAAGCATCAAACGCTATCTATCTATCTATCTATCTATCTATCTATCTATCAAAGTTTTTATTTTAATGTTTCTCAATACAAATTAGAAAATTGGATATTTCAGCTTATCTCTCAACCTATGCGTGCTTATCTTGTAGACTGTTAACTGAGTTGAATCTGTTTCGATGAATCGTTATATCTCGACCAAATAATTATATATTAACCAAGTTCCGATCAATCTATCTATCTATGTTAGTCTGTTCATATCAATATAAGTACATTTTGGATCAACCTAAATATAGCTCTAATTATCTATATATTTTTTGTCTTTTATGCATCGAACTTAAACCAACCTTGCTCCCTCTCCCTCTCTCTCTCTCTCTATATATATATATATATAAAGGGGAGAGAGAAAGGGATATAGAAAGATATACATATATATATAAGTGTGTGTGTGTGTATGTGTGTGTGTGTGTGTAAACGAAGGAATAAACACATAAACGTCTCAACTGAACTTAAATCATTCTCTCTCTTTCTACATCACTCTATCTCTCTATCTCTCTATATATACATACCTCTCTCTATCTCTCTATCTACATCCCTCTCTCTACATATATATGTCTGCTCATATCTATCTATCTATCTATCTATCTATCTATCTCTGGAGTTAGCTATGTATTTGTCTGTCTCTCTGTATTTTATTTGAAGCAATTTATATATATATATATATATATACATATATATATATATGTATATATATATATATATATATATATTGCCATATCTATCTATTCTTGATGGTTTTTCTTATTAATCGATCTCAAACTATTATCTATCTATCTATCTCTTAGTTCATATGTATCTCAGTTAATATATATATATATATATATCCATCTATCTTCGTCTGTTCATTCTCACTACCATTTCTTATACTATCAAGCTCAAACCATTTAATCTATCTATCTATCTATCTTATTGTATTCATATCTATCTCAGTTTGTTTATATCAATCGAGCAATCGATTTACCTATCTCATCCTATTTCAATCTTCCTGGTATGGATGATTTTCCAATTAAAATTATTATCAATTCCAGACATCTGATTGCAGTCGTCCGTGTGGACACTTCGCTGATTGATTAAAGTTAAATTAACTGTGAAAATAAAATTGTACCAACACGCACACCAACGATAATAATGAGAGACGTTGTGGGAAAGATGCATGCGAACATACCAACACATTTCTTGAAATTGTAGACACACCGAGTTGTTCATTCATAGAAACGGACACACTCGTTCAAGTGCTGATACTACTAACAAAACGTAATTGGCACATGACTCTTTCGTGACGACTTTACATACAGAAACACACACATACACACGCGTGCACACACATACAGAAAGAGAGAAAGAGAGAGAAAGAGTGAGAGAGGCAGGTGTCTTTAAAACATAAAACTAGGTTTTAGTACCTATACCCTGATATATATATATATACACATGCAACTAGAGGCAATTCGGAAAAACATTCGCATCAATATTTGATGAACAAACAACAAATGTATAACTGTCTCCGTTACGCCCTGTTCCTCGCTGTTGTAAAATTAACGACCCAAGTGAGTTGCAAAAAAAAGCAATTAAAATTTTAAAATAAGAAAAAAAAGTAAAAACAAATGATAATAATAACAGCAACAACAATAGAATACCTGGCAGTACTTATATGAAATACAAAAAATTGCACTTTGCGGAACTGCTCATCGCCTTAGGAGATTATAAGAAATCGAAAATAAAACTGAATAAAAATAACAATAATAATAGTAAATAGCAAATGTAGGTTATGTGGTGATCGAGACGAAACTATCAATCACATAACAAGATAACGCAGCAAATTAGCACAGAAGGAGTAAAAGACTAGGTACGACGGGGTGGACAAGGTGATCCACAGAGAAATGTGCAAGAAATTTAAACTTGAACATACGAATAAATTGTATATGCACAACCCAGCAGCTGTCCTAGAGAATGACACACATAATCTCCTATGGGACTTTGACATACAAACGGATCACCTAATCTTGGCCAGAAGACCAGACCTTATAATAATCAACAACAAAAAAAAAAAGAATTTGCAAAATTGTGGACTTTGCTGTCCTGGTTGACCACTGAATAAAAATGAAAGAATGTGAAAAGAAGGATAAGTACCTCGACCTTGCTAGGGAATTGAAAAAACTATGGAACATGAAGGTGACAATCGTACCAATCGTGATTGGTGCTTTTGATACAGTAACAAAAGGATTATTAAAGGGACTGGAGGACTTGAAGGTTAGAGGACGAGTGGACACCATCCAAACTACAGCACTAGTGAGAACGGCTAGAATACTGAAAAGAGTCCTGGACACTTGAGAAGATTTGCTGTCACTCAGACTCCAGTGAAGGATCATCAGCTAAAGCTGATGTGAAAAACTCTTAATATGTAAATAATAATAATAATAATAATAATAATAATAATAATAATAATAATAATAATAATAATAATAATAATAATAATAAGAAGAAGAAGAAGAAGAAGAAGAAGAAGAAGAAGAAGAAGAAGAAGAAGAAGAAGAAGAAGAAGAAGAAGAAGAAGAAGAAGAAGAAGAAGAAGAAGAAGAAGATGAAGGCACTTCGAAACCCAGCTCTGCAGCAGAAATCTTAGCAAAGGAATAAACACATAGGCAGTCCCTCTTGTAAGATACTCGGGGCCATTCTTAAAATGGACAAGAGAGGAATTCAGACAAATGAACTAAAAGACAAGAAAATTGATGACTATTCATTGGGCCTTACAGCCGAGAGATGACGAAGACAGGCTCTGTGTGTCAAGAAAAGGAAGAAGAGGACTCATTAACATTGAGGATTGCGTCGATGTAACAATTCGAGGTCTCGAGCTGTACACAGAGAATAGCAAAGAAAGACAAATTGCAGAAGGCAGTAACATTAATGTCAACCAAAGATCAAACAAATCTAAAAAAAAAAAAAAAAAAAAAGAAATGAGAAGAAAAACAACCGAATGAATACTTCAAATGACAAATTGGTGATATTGCATATGAGAAGACCAAGTCATGGCTACCAAAAGGAAACCTCAAGAGAAAAACTGAACCTCTTTTAATAGCAACTCTAAATAATTCCATAAGGACCAATGATATAAAAGCGAAAATTGACACTATAGAACAGAATAGTGATTGTAGATTATGTGGAGACAAAGATGAAACGGTTAATGACGTAACTAGCGAATTCAGAAAACTGGTACAAAAGGAGTACAAAAGTAGGCACGACATCGTGGAAAATGTGATTCATTGGTAATGGTGCAAGATATTGAAATTTGACCATACTATCAAATGGTCTATGCAAAAACCAGGATTTGTCCAAGACAATCAGACACATAAAATTCTCTGGGACTCTAAGATACAAACAGATCAGTCAATTCCGGCCAAAATGCTTGACCTCGTATTAATTATCAAGAAAAAAATTTTCAACTAGTGGATTTTGGAAGACAATCATAATATAAAAGAGCAGATTGGGGCTTCGGAGTCTTTCCACGTAAAAAATATTCGACGTGGATTTTAGAAGATTTCGGCTGTCAGCTGACAAATCGAGAAGGAATTGAAGATGAGAAAAGCAGAATGTTTTTTTCTAAAAAGCCAGAGATGTTTTATTTTATTGCAAGGTACAATAAGCAGTGCGGATTTTAGAAGAATAAAATCAGTACATTGTTTCTAAAGAGTGGTGCAGAATATTATCACCATGAGAAAGAAGTGAGAAATATTGTTTAATTTTGGCCAGCAGAAAAATACAAAAACACATGAAATTGATTTTTCTAACCAGATAAAGAGAGGGGGGGGGGAGTTTGAAGTCGGAGAAATCACAAGTCAAAACAACAGTGAATAGGAAGTGAGGTCGACGTGGTCAGCCTAATGCAAGCCGATGACCCTTGGAAAAAATCAAACTTTGAGAAATGGAAAATTTTGATTTAATTTGGGAAGTAAGTAAACTTATGACGTATGAATCACGCGAGGATAAAAAGGCCGCCCTCTACAGAGAGAAGGATAGAAAGAAACGGGATGAGAGAGAGGGAGGCAAAACCTTACTGTAGCAGTCGGACCAGAAGTTTTATGGGAGCAACCAACCTCCTCGCTCTGGTAGCAGTCACAGAGATTCACAGTTTGGGTTGCAAAGAGCAATAAAGAATGAAATTAATTTGTTGAAGATTAATTAAAGGCCGTTGATGAAATACGCCCACTTGGAAATAGAAGAAACAATTATGTAAACTGGATCTTTGCCGAACAGTTAGAGTGCAGCTTGAGACCGTTGTGGAGTTGACTCAAAGCAGTAAGGAGCTCCTGTAGAAAGAGTCTTGCACTAGAGTCGGAGATAACCAGATCCTCTCTCATCTTTGTTGTTTCAACAAGCTGAAGATAAGAATTAACGTAATGCAATAAGAATACTTTGTGAGTCTAAGAGAGAAAGACTGACTGTGGACTTTGACTGACCGCCGCAAAATAGGAGCTAGATTCGGAGACATTATGTTTTGTATTTTTGGGGAATGGAACATCAAAATAACAATTATTTCGTAATTGTTAATTGTTATTTCCCCGATTAAAAACATTATTATTTTATTATTCAACTTCGTGTTTTTTCGTTCTCTAGACTTCAACGTTTTTATTTCTTATTATCAAATGATCAGCCGGCCCGGTTATTTCGACTTTCGGCGTAAACGCTAGATCCAGTTGTCTGGATCTAAAAATTCACTACGTGGGCAGATGACTGATCCGGTTGAGATTTGATCTCCCACCTGAGAAGGTCAGACGTCGAGTGGTCGAGTGAACGTCTGGGTGACAATAATTTTTGGCGGATTTTGCTATTGCGGCCAGCCACAGTGTGAATATGAAAGAAAGCGAAACGATAAACAAATACTTAGATCTTATCAGAAAGCTGAGAAATCTGTGGAGCATGAACATGACGGTGATACCTAAAATAATAGACGCGATAGGAACAGTCCCCAAGAAAAAAAACGTCTTAAAACAAAAACTCCTACATGAACGATAAGCTCAAAGAATTGAAAATGCTGATATAGATATAGTAAATACTCATTGATGGTTGAAAATTGCTGTATTTAAAGTGGAGGTAGAGGGGTTAATAACAGCAGCACAGAACCTGGCCCTATCAACTAGAAACTGAATCTATTGACAACTTAATGCCCGGTTGCCCAATCCTAACACCAGTAAAATATATTTAAAAAAGCGTGATAAAAAGCGTGATAAAATTACATTCATTGGAAAGTATGTAAATGCTATGGGATATTGGATTGTGAAAAATGGTATAAACACCAACCAGATTCAATAAAAATGCAAATAGAACTGCTATCCCCTGGAACTTTGCTATCCAAACTGAAAGAAAAATAAAATACAGTAGACCAGATATCGGGGTTTAGAAAAACAAACTTGGAAATAGAAATTGAACAAATGTGGAGCCTTAAAATTCCCACCGTGCCAGTAACATTGGGAGCCTTGAGTATGATCAAGAAAGGGACAGATAAACACATCATCAAGATACCTGACAGCGCCAACTTATATGAAATTCAAAAAATCGCACTCAACGGAACTGCTTATCCCCTTAAGAGAGGACTATCAATGTGAGTGGAAAAATAAATCGAAATTTGGCCATACTACCAAATGGTATGGACACAAATTAGAATCCGTCGTAGAGAATTCTCTGGGATTTTAAGATGCAAACAGAACACCTAATCCCGGCGAGAAGACCACACCAAGTGATAACTAACATAAAAAAATGAACTTGCTGCATAATGGATTTTACCATCCCAGCGGACAACTGAGGGAAAATCAATGACAGCGAAAAGAGTGACAAGTACTTAGACCTAGCCAGAGAAATAAGAAAGCTGTGGAACATGAGATTGATTAGGATACCAATTGGCGTTTTTCGAACGATCCCCAGAAATTTTGAAAGAGGAATGGAAGAGTTTTAAATCAGAGGACGAATCAAGACTATCCAGACTACAGCATTGTTGAGACCGGTCAGAATACTGAAAAGAGTCCGAGGGGACCTAAAGAGACTAGCTGTCACTCATACTCCGGGGAAAACCCATCAGCTAACGCTGGTGTGAAAAACTCACCAGGAGTATAATAATAATAATAATAATAATAATAATAATAATAATAATAATAATAATAATAATAATAATTCTCCGAGATTATAAGAGAGAAACGGATCACCTAATTCCAGCCAGGAGACCAGACTAGACCGTCGTATGGAGTTTGTCGTTCCGGTAGACCGCCGAGTTAAAATCAACGAAAGCGAACAGATAGAAAAATACTTGGATCTTGCTAGAGGACTAAAAAGCTGTGATAAACCATCAGCTAACGCTGGTGTGAAAAACTCTCAACGGAGAAAAATAATGATACGTGAAAAAATCTCAAAGCAGTAAATAATAATAATGATAATAATAATAAAAATCAGAACTGGAAAAATGTCAATGTAGAAACCGAAAAGGCAAATGAATTATTAAAAGATATCCCAGTGAACAACATCACCGAACTAAACGAGCTAATTTATTCAGAAGCAAAACTGATCTTTGACAAAATTAGAATCTCACTAAGAAACCTGAACAGAAATACAAAATCTCAATGGGAAATATTGTTAGAAGAACAAATAAAGAAATTGCAACTGCAAGCGAATTACTAAAGAAAGAAAAATACTCAAGGACACACTGGAATGAAAAAGATCAAAAATAGACAACAGCAAACAAGACTAGCAATACAACTGGAAAGAATAAACCAAATGATATTGACGCAAGAAGGGAGACTCATAAGGTACCAAGAAGGGGTCAAGCAATACAAACAAAACAGGACCTTCCAAAATAACGAAAAGAAATTCTTCTAACCTGTCGGTTGAGAAAAGAGAAGTACAAATAAACAACGAGATGCAAAGGGAACAAAACAGTTTTGGAGCAAGACATGGGAGCAGAAAGAACATAACAGAAAGATCAAATGAATAGACGACATTAAAAAAGAATTACAAGGACTTGTGAAAGGCCTGGAGGCGAACATACACTTGGACTCACATAAAGCAACACTCAAGTATCAAATTCGAAAACACTAGGCCACGATGGAACATGGATTCAGGTTTTAAGAATTCACATTCAACCACGACAAACTACCACAGCAACTGAGTAAATGGAGAAGCCAGTATACCCAACTGTATGACGAATGGGAAAACAACACTGATCTAGAAACACTCACAAAAAAAAAAAAAACATTCTCAGCAACTACAGAGCGATAACGTGTTTATCAATAATGTGAAAAATCCTAACCGCAGAGAAGAAATTAATTACTCGCTTGTATGCCTTAGACCATTTCCATAAGAACAAACAGGATGCTGCTAGAGAACAAGAAGAACAGATGACCGGCTATAAATAGATCAGTACATTTTTTAAAAACAAGGAGGGAAAATGTAGCCCTGGCATGGATTGACTACAAAAAGGGCTATGATATGGTCCCACAAACTTGTATAATAGAATTGGAAATCAGAGGAATAATCCAGAAATATCAACAAATGTATCAAACATCCGACAAAGACATAAACTCCATCACAGAAGCCATGAAAAACGGGAAAATGGGATTAGCAGAAGGGGGGGACCCTCGCAGAGATGAAAATCCTAAGAGTGAGACTAACTTTCACCATTGCTATTTAGTATAGCAATGATCCTATTTACCCAACCCCTCCGCTCGGGCAGGATATGACACAAGGTCAATTTTTTAAGCGAAGTTTAACAGGTTTGAATTCAGAGTTTTCCTTCTCCTAGACTAGTTGCCTCACCAAGGCTGAAGAACCTAGTCTGTCCTACTATTTATCCATAGCTGGAGGGAGAATAATTGGATTCATACCTTTCCCAAGGGTATTAGTGCTATGTGAAATGCAGTCAGTCTTGTCCAGGAATTGAACCCGTATCGCCGTGTCCATATCCTGTGAAGATAACCATTACACCACGGGCACCTCCATTTAGTATAGCAATGATACCCTCCCAATTATGTACTTAGGAAATGCACAAGAAGCCACAACTTCACAAAATTAAAAGAAAAGATAAAACACCTTATGTACGTAAAGGATATGAAGCTATCAACCAAAAATGAAAAAGAACAAGAAACTCTAATAAAAACAATAAGAATATAATGTTATAGAATATCGAATTGAAAAATGAGCCATTATAATAAGGAAAAGTGGTCCAAGAGAAACAACGGAAGGAATAGAACTGCCGGACCAGGAAAGCGTTCAAACGCTTGAAAACTAGAAAAATTACAAGTACCTAAGAAAATTGGCTAAGGATATGATCATACAAATGGAAATGAGAGGGGAAAAAACAAAATAAAACCTCAGAAGAACAAGAAAACCGCTGGAAACTAAGCTCTGCAGCAGAAATCTCAGTAAAAAAAATTAACACCTAAGCAGTCTCTCGTAAGATACTCGGGACAAGAGAGGAACTTAGACAAATGAATCAAAGCCGAAAGATAACATGGACGATATGTGACAAGAAAAGGAGGTAGAGCAAGAGGATGACTCACCAATTCTGAAGATGTGTAGATTCATCAATACGAGGACTCGCGGAATACATTAGAAATAGCAAAAAAAAAACAAACACTAATTAGAAATAGCAAAAAAACACTAATTAGAAATAGCAGAAAAAACACTAATTAGAAATAGCAAAAAAACACTAATTAGAAATAGCAGAAAAAACACTAATTAGAAATAGCAAAAAAAAACACTAATTAGAAATAGTTAAAAAAAACACTAATTAGAAATAGCAAAAAAACACTAATTAGAAATAGCAAAATAACACTAATTAGAAATAGCAGAAAAAACACTAATTAGAAATAGCAAAAAAAACACTAATTAGAAATAGTTTAAAAAAACACTAATTAGAAATAGCAAAAAAACACACTAATTAGAAATAGCAAAATAACACTAATTAGAAATAGCAGAAAAAACACTAATTAGAAATAGCAAAAAAAAAACACTAATTAGAAATAGTTAAAAAAACACTAATTAGAAATAGCAAAAAAACACACTAATTAGAAATAGCAAAATATCACTAATTAGAAATAGCAAAAAAACAATAATTAGAAATAGCAAAATAACACTAATTAGAAATAGCTGAAAAAACACTAATTAGAAATGGCAAAAAAAACACTAATTAGAAATAGCAAAAAAACACTAATTAGAAATAGCAAAAAAACACTAATTAGAAATAGCAAAAAATAACACTAATTAGAAATAGCAAAAAAAAAAAACAATAATTTAAATAGCAAAAAAACACTAATTAGAAATAGCAAAAAAACACTAATTACACCAGCAACAAACAACAATGGACGCATATGAATAAACAGAAAAAAAACAAAATCAAGAAATGGGAAGAAAAATAAGCGTATGAATTATTCAAGTGACAAACTGTCGAGTTGAATCTGAAAAAACCTGAACATTGCTAAGAAAAGGAAACCTCAAGAGAAAAACTGAACCACATTTAATAGCAACTGTAAATAGTTCCATAAGGACCAATGATATAAAAGCGAAAATTGACAATATGGAACAGAATAGCAAGTGTAGATTATGTGGAAACAGAGATGAAACGGTTAATGCCGTAATTTGCGAATTTAGCAAACTTGCACAAAAGGATAACAATATTAGGCACGATATGGTTGAAAAGGTGATCCATTGTGAATTGTGCAAGATGCTGAAATTTAACCATACTACCAAATGGTCAATGCACAACCAAAAATCCATCCAAGACAACCAGACACATAAAATTCTCTAGGATTTGGTGTTAAAAACACATCAATCAATTCAGGCCAGAAGGTCAGACCTAGTGTTTGTTAACGAGAAAAAGCAACTTGCTATCGAGTGGTTTTTTGCAGTTCAGTAGAAATAAAATATAGTGAAAAGATCGACGAATACTTGGATATTTCCATAGAACAGTAAAATCTGTCGAAAATGAGGGTGAAATGATACCGATGGTAATTGATGCGCTTGGATGGTCACAAAAGGCTTGGAAAATCAATTGAGGAACTGGAAATCAGATGAAGAAACGAGACTATCTAACCAAAAGCATTGTTGAGATCAGCTAGAATATTCAGGAGACTTCAGGAGACTTCCGATTTGCTTTCATTCAGAATCCGATGAAAGACGACTTCATTATTATAGAGTTTTTCACGTCAGCTAACGCTGATATGAAAAACACGATAATAACGAGTGCAAAAAAAATAGTTTGTAAAAAATCCAATAATAAAAATGACCTCAACAAAAAAGAAAATAACTTGTCATGTAGCGGATTTTGCCGTTTTATTTTCACTCATAAAACAAAGCTAAAAGATTTTTAAAAATACCTTGATCTTACCAGGGAACCGAAAATAACTGTGTAACATGAAAGTGATACCAATTGTTGTTTGTTCCCGAAGAACAGTCTCATAAATCCTGGAAAATACGCCGGAGATAAGAAGATTCGAGACCATACAAACCACAACACTAGAATTCTTCAAAGAATCCCGGAGACCTGAGAAGACTTGTTGCCATTCAGATTTTAGTGAAAAACTGCCAGATAAAACTGGTGTAAAAAACTAGGATAGAGTAATAATTAATTTTTTACATTACTGCTACTACTACGACTACAAATAATAATAAGAAGAAGATATTAAAACATAGTTCGAAAGAGAGTTTGGTTTCTTTGTTTAATGAAATATCAACCTTGGCGGGTTATTTAATGCCAAAGCCATCTTGGTAGAGAACAGTTGCGATACTATTTAACCCATAACAGAGGAGATATAGTGGGTTCTTACCTTTCACAAGGGTATTAGTCCGAAAGTGAACGTCATAGCAAGACTGGAGTTCGAACTCACTTACTTCGAGGCTACAGGCCAGTACATTAGCCATATATTTGTCGCTGCCTCCCACCAGACACGACTTGACACAAGGTCAAAAGCCCGAAGGCCGATTAAAGTGGGGATAAAGGGGAGGGGAAGGTCGGGAAGGGGAGGGGAAGGTCGGCCAGTACATTAGCCATTTAACCACGGGGAACTTAACCGTAAAACAGAGAAAGAGAGAGATGAGGGTAACAAATTTGAACCTCGGTAGCAAACCATGCAAACCTTATCATTTCGACTGGTATTTTATGTCATCTTTTAATCAAAACAAAAATATCTCAAATTTTAAAATATGAAAGAAAAAATCACCGGTCAAATTTGATAATAATGATGATGATAAACAAGAGAGGTATTGTAGAATTGCGTTGATACTTCCATATCTAGCTGATCAGAATTAAATTCCTTTTGGTGGAAAGACATAACCTACTGATATATAAAATACAGTGACATATAATCGCTTAAAAGTCTCCTTTAGCGGTAAATGAAAGGTCTAGTCGTATCCTATTTATAGAATGCATATTATAACTAATGTCAAATGAATAAATTTGAGTAAGTGCTCTAAAATTAGCATTTAATGCTTATCTCCCTTGAGAAAATTAATGATCGGGTGAGTTCAAATGAAGAAGTTCTCTGCCTGACCAAGAAGAGGATAACCAAGAACTTTGAACCGCACATGCTATTCCACATATTCATCCCAACGTTCAACACACTTGACATATTTTATCTTTATTCTACGAAAAAAAAGTCTTTTTTTTTAATGAAATAAGTAATTTTTTTCTCGGACGAGCAGAGAATTTTCTAACAAATACCTCATGTTAAAATTTCACATTTGATTGGGAATTACCAAATTCTCTTTTGTGCTAACAGAAATCTCACTATATGGTACTGTTTTTAATATGTTACAGGAACATACATATGAAATTCGATCATTACATTGGCCTGTGATGTTTTCAAAGTAGAATATATAATATTTGATTTTAAGGCAGTTTTTTAAGCTGAATCCAAAAATCATACTCCTTTTTTCTAATCGTATCAATTTTTTAAGATACAAGCTCTTACTTGAACTGTATTGAACAGTATTATAACAATTGATTTGCTTGTTAGATTAAATAATGTAAAATTTAGGATTGATATATTCACAAAAAGCTCAAATTGTGCCATAATAAACTGAAAAATACAGAAAAGAAGCCATTCATAGATGAAAGGTCTTTTCCTCGTGTGCTCGGCAACCACCGTATCCCATTTCAAGCACCAGCAGTAGTCACCGAGAAAGTTTACATCCCACTGACCTTGGTAGTGCTCTTCCATAATGCGAGTGTCTTGGTGAAAGTGCTCACCATGCTCTGCACTCAAATTTTCACAGTTCTTTAGAAAATAGTTCAAGTGTGACCGCTGAAAGTGCAGTTTGACTGATGTTTGTGCTCCAAGTTGGCGGAAACTCTTCAGTAGCTCTGCAATTTCCTTCTCGTATTTCGCACTCCAGTGGTTTCCCAGGAAGCTTGTAACAATTGACTTCAGTGACTGCCAGGCAGACAGTTCAGCTTCGCTAAGTGCTTTGTCGAACATAGGGTCCTGCACGAGTTCTCTTATTTGAGGGTCGTCAAATATACCAGCCTTGAGTTTCTTCATGCTTTTCCTTGCGAAAGCAAACCCGCCGCCTTCTCTGTCCATTGCCTTCACAAAGTTCTTCATTAATCCTAAGATATGTACAGGTGGAAGCACAATTTTGTTCGGTTCAACGAAAAGGTTAGACTGAACGTTATGCGAGCCAGGTTTTAACCCTTGTCTTAACGACCACTCTTGTTTGACATAATGTTAGTCGTCAGTCTGGTTGTCCCAAAGACACAGAAAACAAGGATACTTTGTGTACCCACCTTGAAGCCCTAGGATCAGTCCAACCACCTTAATATCTCCTCAGATCAAACATTTGTGCCCCTGGCATTTAACAGCAGACAGTAAATAATCCATGCTGCTGAGTTCCTTTCATTTGTACTGAATGCCCTATAGGGATAGATTAAAAAAAACTATTCCCATTAAGTAGAAGTGCTTTAAGACTTCTGCTGGATGAGTCAATAAAATGGAGATCATACATCACTCTGCTCGTTGTTGGCACTTGACTCAGTACATTAAACTCATTTTAAGCTGAAGGATAAGCCCCACCTCCTCCAGACATGTGACTGTTTGCGAGTAGGATGGTACACTGTAGTTAGGTACACATAGAACATTATATGCTATACAAAGCATCAGGCACCCACGATCAGCCGTGACAAGTAGAGTCCACAGGCTTTTGAATAAGTGTGAATATTGTTTACAACTTGTGAAATATTCAAGCACTTCTTAAAAACTAGACCGGACCAAACACAATGAATGGTATTTTTTTAATTAAGTATAAAATAGAGAATATATATCACTTGATAAACCTTTGACCTTTGAAAAAAAAATTCAAATGCATGCCAGTGTTTTACATATATATATATATATATATATATCTTTTGTAATATTTTGTTTCTTTCAAGCCACAAACATTGTAGATAGACAGCTGGGAAAAACTAGAAAAATATCCGACAGTATAAGAAAATGTACCAAGAAGAAAAAACAGTCTTCAGAAGATGATTTTATTTGTAGAAATATCTGCCAACGTTAAAAGTTACGGTTTTATACTCTGATGAAGGTAAAAAAAACGAAACATTTAACGTTGGCAAATATTCCAACAGATAGAATCATCCTTTAAAGACCTTGTGTTTTCTCATCTCTGTGTATTTTCATAGATAGATAGATATAACAAGACTGATAGATAGATAGATATATGTGTGTGTGTGTGTGTGTGTGTGTGTGCGTGTATGTGTGTGTTCATTCAATCTTTCTGCCACAAGCAGATCAGTTGATCACAAGATCAATTTTAAGCGAACTACTGTTTTTATGAATTCAGAGTTTTCCTTCTCCTTGACTGGTTTCCTTACCAAAAGTAATGAGACTTGTCTGTACTATTATTTTATCCATAGCTTGTGGAGGGGAAGAGATGGATTCGTGTCATTCGCAAGAGCTTTAGCGCGAAGAAAAACGCTAAAAGCCTCGTCCAACATTTGAATTCGGGTCACTGTTTACATTTCCTACAACGATAGATAGCTAATCTCTCTCTCTCTCTCTCTCTCTCTCTCTCTCTCTCTCTCTCTCTCTCTCACTCACTCACTTACACATATATAGACACATGCTGTATTTCTCTCTCTCTCTCTCTTGAGGGTGGGGGATGTTAATTCAATCAGCTAAACAGGGGTTCTTAAATTATGTTGCTGCAACATATTGGTGCACCGACAAATTGTAATATTGTAAACGAGTGCATTGAAAATACTGACTGCTAAACTCAAGGGGTCGCTGAGTTTGAAAAGATAGGTAATAAAAAAATTCCCGCAGTTGGAAGAGAGACGAGTTGACAAAATTAAATTCTGCAAGGAACGCTAAATGCGATAAGATTCACAATAATAATAATAATAATAATAATACGTCTTTGTTCAATTTTTAATTTCGATATATAAAATGTAAAACACTTTAACGGGAGCAGGAACTTACCTATAAAGTATTCATCCGCGCAACTCCCTCAATTATTTATTATAGTAAATACTTATGCTTAAAATAAAATATGAAAAAAAGGCAACAAAAAGAACAATAAAAAGCAAAACTACAGAAATACTGTGTACATGTGGTAATTGCATTACAAAGAAAAGCACAATAACACATACATACATACATACATACATACTATCATGTAAAACTTCACCAGTAGGAAACAATAATAGAAAAGAAAACGTTAATCTCATTCAAACCTTTTTTTTTTTCTTTCTTTATTTTATAGTATTGAATTAATTTAGAGGGTTATTGCAATGCGAAATAATAATTATATGCGTCTAATTAATTTCAAAGTAAAACTTCATCGTCAGAGACTTTTTTTTTTTTATAAATGAACACGATGTTGGAGGTTAAAAAAAACTGAACCTCCAACATCCTGTTCATTTATTAAAAAAAAAAGTCTCTGACGATGAAGTTTTACTTTGAAATTAATTAGACGCATATAATTATTATTTCGCATTGCAATAACCCTCTAAATTAATTCAATACTATAAAATAAAATAATTTGTGCTATGCTTTAAGCAAATCACAAAATACTTTTTTTTCCTTCTTTCAATCAAGCCAAGTAAAAGAAAGAAGTAAAAGCGAAAACCGAGATAAAACACTGATAGATAATAAATCAAAAGTAAAAGAACCCAAGTGAAAATAAATCAGCAATATATATCCACATGCAACCAGACAACCTATATGACATACTTTACAACCAAACATAAAAACAACATTGTAAGGTTGCGAAAATTGTGAAAACTACATCAGCACGACAGCTGGTCAAGCGTACCGCCGACCCAGACCGAAGTTGAGATTCCCTGTTCTGAGAACTGAGAACTCTCATAAAATAAGCATGGTTTTTCCAAGTTATAAACTTTGTGTTTGTACTCAATTGAAAGAGAAGCCAAAGCAAGGGCAGTGACAAAAACCTCAAAGATACAAGAAGGGTTGGTTCATCTCGCGACAAAAAAGATGAGCTTGAACGCGAAAGACTTCCGAATCTCCCACCAATCAACCAGTGACCGTCACCCGTTTCCACATATTTCCACGACCTTAGCAGTGAAGAAAATAAACAATGATGGTTCTATATTTGAGTTGAGATGTGTTTTTGTGTTTATTTTTCCTTCATCCTCATCCTCATCATCAACATAGCAGTCCTCTCAGACAACGTCACAAGATGTATAGCAGTTGTACAAAAAGTCTACGCAAAACCAACATAAAAGAAATTACTCCTATTGAAATAGGGCATTTGACAAATAGGAATAGAAATTAAACTTTTATTTCCAACGTTAAACACGGCAGCTTATAAAGGGGAATCCCCGTGACGTAGTGGCTGACGTGCTGGACTGTAACATTGAAGTTAGCGAGTTCGAACTCCATGATGTTCACTTTCGAATAAATAAGGTAAAGTAAAGTTGGCAACTGTAGTCGAGGGCGACCCGAAGGCTCCCTTTTCAGTAGCTACTACACCGAGGTGTAGGGGAGGGCGCTACTCCTTCGAACTAATACTCTTCGGAAAGGTATAACCCTGCTGTATCCCCCAGCTGTGGTTTAAATAGTACCACTACTGTTCTTCGTTAAGAATGGCTTTGGTATCAAATAACCCACGAAGGTTGATATTCCATTGAATTAAGGAACCAAACCAAACCAGAAGCTTATGATTAGTTTCGATACTCTTTCATAAAGATTTAATCCGATATTTTTTTGAAATTATGAGAAACAAGAAGACAGTTTGGAAAATCAGATTGGTATGTTTCGCGAGGTGTATTGCATCATCAGAAAGCTAGCTTTCTAGCGAAACAAACCAATCTGATTTTCCAAACTGTTTTTTTTCTTTTCTCCATATATTTAAGAAAGCTATCAGGATATAGACGAATCACAGCCCAAGGTAGTTGTTGATTATGCTGCTAGGCTGAGCACTTTAGTTAAACAGAACATAGGAGAGTTCGAAGCTGACCTTTGGACAGAATGAGATAAAAAAAAAAAATTCATTTTCGATAGATGGCAGTAAAGGGGTACTCCGCATTTCCCAAAGCTCCAGTATTACTGGAGCCTCACTATCAGATTGTTTAGTGTCATATACAGGACACTCGTTGGAGGAGTCTTACCCCTCAGCAGAGATGGAGTCGGTGTATTCTGCAGCACCAGCAAACAAAAACTGTACTAATGCTAAACTGAATTGTTTGAATTAGAACTGTTAATAAGTATAAAAATTGATTTGGCTTTAAATAAGCAACAAAGGTTCATATGCCATAAAACCAAACCAAACCAAACTAGCCTCTCGCCTGTTTGTCAGACTATGCAAGTATACCAAAAAGAAAGACATGTCAGTCCTATTGATGGATTGTTTTTAACAGCATGTCAAACCGTCTCGTGTTATTTTATGGTAACAAGTTAGGGAATCATATTCATTGTACGTTCATATTTTCATTTTTGTGTAGTTGTTTCTTGTGAGGTCCTGTCATATACGAGTGATTTTTAAACTGGTCTACTTGACCTATAGATAGGAGCTCAACAGATACAATCACTACGAGTCAGAGTGGATCTGGGAGTAATGGAAATGAAGGAGTACTCCACACTCTCCAGAGCTCCAGAGCTCCATAACTCACCATCGGATGCACTTTAGTGTCACACCCACCACAGCCCCTTTTATTTTTTTTTTGTCAGCATATTCTAAGCCCTGCCGACAGGACGATCAGTTCGATTGAGTTTCCTAAGTTTAAGTAAACATTGGAAATGCAATTTACTAAGCTGAGTTTATTTTAGGATATGTTCAAATGTATGGAGCACCTTGTGAGAATCAAACTCACTAACAATAATCTGCAAGCATAGGTCATAAACCATTAATAAAACTAAAAGAAGGTTAGATTTGACGCAAGCAGGAAGTATAGGATGCCAAGTAAATATCGAACTCACAAAAAATTGGTCTATGATATTAGCTAGCAAACTATTACACTGTAATGAGTTGATACTAAATTAAAGCCTGAAGCCGAAGGAAAAGCCTGTAAAAAATAATCGAATTTGGTGTCAAATTAATGAAATCTGCGCAAAATTCTTCAGCGGTTGAATGATACGGACCAGAAAACTAAACATAGTATGAAATTCGCTTAATGTTGCACACGGAACGGCGCAAGGAAATTGGCTATAGTTGCATATGCTCCAAGAATTTGCACATGATATAGTTGCACATGATATAGGGATTTGACTATAACTGCATATAGTACAGGAATTCGATAATAGTTGCATACGGCACGGTACTAATAATTTTACCGAAGCCGCACATGACACGATATTAGGAATTCGCTTAGAGTCTCATATGATAACGAAATAATTAAGATATTAACACCTCAAACCTTGAGTCTACCACTAAAAAGACAAAGGAAACTGATTTCTTTTTTATTATGACGAAAACATTTTTAAGTAAATCTATTTTTAAGTAAATCTATATTCGCAATCTCTCCACCACGGATAGGATGTAACACAAGGTTAACTTTTAAACGGTAAAAAGCTGGTTTGTTGACAGTTTTTTATCACCTGGGCTGGTTGCCTAAACAATACTAAGGGCTTATTTTTTTAAAATGTAATTCAGCCAGTTTTGTCTGCAATCCTACATAACTCAAATTACTAGTTTGACACTCGAGCCAAAAAACTAACCGAACAATGATATTGACTTTAGAAAAGTAGATAAAAAATACTTATCTATAGTAAAACCATCTGGACAGTGTACACAAATCCGGGAGATGTTACAGCTAAATTTCCCGACTTTTTAGTGGGAAATACCGTTCCATAAAACCTAATTCCTGCAGTTTCTTAGAAAGATCTGACCAGTGCATTGTGAGTATGTAAAGATTAATGATTTTCTTATTTTATTTCTTGAGAAAGACTCTGACAAATAGTAAACATACATGGCTTTTGAAAAAAAATAAGAAAAAGATTATTTTCTTGACTTCCATGATAAGATAGATGTCGAATTAATCATCCATGTGGCTTTTGTCAATCGGTAAGCCGATTAATTAACCGCAGTCCCCAACCACTAATCCACACGGCGTGGGGGAGATGAAATCACTAAGAGATTACCTGAACGATTTGTTATATGAATGTTAGCCCTTATACATTCGAGACGATTCAGATAATATACTGCTCTGTCGGTGGGGCTGAGAATAAACTGACTGTATCCCTGCCGAAAGGTAAGACCACTTAAAAAAAAAAAAGGTGTCCTGGGTAATATATTAAACTGCATCTGATATTGAGGCTCCAGTTAAAGAGCTCAAGGAGATATTGAATACCCCTTCATTGAAAAAGAAGGCAAAAGGTACTCGATACCATTAAGGCAGAACTGCAACTCTCCCTTAACTCGGAGTTTTATGATTTCGCATTCATTAAACAGACAAATGATACAAGTAGTGGCTACTTGTAACACTGTGAAAACACTAATTTCAAAGTTCTAAGTTGGTAGAGTGGGGAAGTCAATTAGACACTCGCCTTACACATGGTTGCCTTGGTGGTTGGAGCTGTAGAATACACTAACTGCTTCTCTGCAGACCCCCCACCACCAACAACAACAACAACGAGTGTATGGGATATAGCACTAAACAATCTGATGCTGAGGTTCCAGTAATGCTGGAGCTTTGGGGAATGTGAAATACCTCTTCACTGCCATCACTCCCAGGTCCGGTGTGGTAGCACCTGATCGGGTCCGATCTATGGTTCAAATAGCACTAAACAGTGTACTTATGCTAGAAAGAATTGTTTGTATAAAAATGGATTTGGCATCAAATAACCTACAAAGGTTGATATGCGATAAAAGGTTGATATGCCATAAAAGTCCGAGTTACAGAAATTATATATATATATATATATGTCCAACCACTCCGTATTAGAAGGATGTGATACAACGTTAATTTTTAAGTAGAGTTTAACAGGTTTGAATTCAAAGTTTTCCTTCTTTAACACTGGTTGTCATACCAAGATTAAAAAGTCTAGTGTGCCCTATTATTTAGCCATTGTAGAAAAGAGAATTGTTGGAGGCACATAT
Organism: Sepioteuthis lessoniana; assembly: GCA_963585895.1. Lineage (NCBI taxonomy): Eukaryota > Metazoa > Mollusca > Cephalopoda > Myopsida > Loliginidae > Sepioteuthis > Sepioteuthis lessoniana. Next base: position 33,010,499 of record OY757935.1, read on the forward strand.
TTTCCAAGGATATAAGCGCTATGGGAAATACAAAAAGCATAGTCCAGGGTGTGAACTTAGATTGCTGTATCTAATCCTAACGATGATAACCATCACACCACAATCGCCTCCATAAAAGAAAAGAGAATGAAAAAAGAAAAAAGAAGATAAGAAAATAAAAACTGGCATAAGAGAGGAGAAAGAGAGCGATACCAATATATATATATATCCACTCCAACTCAGGCAGAGTTCAAATAACAATCAGATATATATTGCCTTTAACTATATTGTCATTTTAAAATGCATGAATGGTTTTATTTTTTTATTTGTAAAATCACTGCTGTATATCATCTGTGCTTTAAATGCAAAGACAATTACTGTAATTCTAAGTAACAGTTGTACCTGGTCAAGAGAAGCTAATACAATTGGGCTTTATCAGAAACTGCCAACCAAAATTACGGTAAGGTTAAAATAATTTTGGGAATTTCGTGTTAACGATAAAATATTTAGAGAAAAAGAAAGGAAAAAAGGAGTAAACGGAATAAATAAATGACCCTTCCCCGCCCCAAAGCGCTAGAAAACATGGATATCTGAATAAAAGAATAAGAAACATTTACAAGCCTAGGTGAAACGAATTGTGTTAAACATACCAAAATACAAAGCAAATCCACTCCAACTCTGGCAGAGTTCAAAAAACGGTCAGATATATATTGTCTTTTAATATATTGTCATTTAAGAATGCATGAATGATTTTATTTTTTTATCTGCAAAATCACTGCTATATATTATCTGTGCTTTAAATGCAGTGACAAATACTGTAATTCCAAGTAACAGTTGAACCTGGTCAAGAGAAACTAATACTATTGGACTTTCTAAGAAACTGAAAACCAAAGTTAGCGTAAAATAGAATGCCTGTAAGGATGCAAAGAACCATGAAAAAAGACTCCGATGAAATTTTTAAAAAAAAGTAATTTAAAAGATTTTTAAAAAAATGTAGGTTAAAACTTGATATGGGCAGAAGAAGGAAGAAAGAAAGAGAAAAAATTTTTTCAAAAGCCATGGGAAGCAGCATGGTGGACGTAAAAGCGAGTGGATAAACCCTCTGACGGTTCAACACCATGCATAACCAGCCCCTGGGCATATGAATCCTACGGTTCAATGGCCAGGATCAAATAGTTCGATTGGTGAACTACTGCTGCTTATCTATAAGGGTAGCTTCTATAGATGAGAATAAAAACAATCATCGAAAGATTACAATGACCCACACTCAAACAACATGTCCAAACGGCATCGCTCTTTGCGCGGGTGAAAAAGGGACGCGTCCGGCTGAAGTTGGAGCCCTGGCCTCAATGTTCGAAAAATCAGCTGCAGAGCTCAAAGCTAAGACAAAATTTATTGAAATGCAAACGCACAATACAAATAGCGACATTCAACGTTCGAACCTTAAATAGAATAGGACAACAACCAGAGCTGACTGCATCAGCAACAGATCATAACGTAGACATAATATGCATATAAGAACACAGGTACACTCATAGCAAGGATATTAAATATCACGATACTGACAATGCATCTGGGTGGAAAACTCTGTCAATGCCAAGATAGGAGATGTAGGTATGCTTATAGGACCACGGAGCCTAAAATAACTAAATAGCATCGAGAAAATTCAATGATGGCAGCTACTTTTAATGGCAACCCCAGCGCAACAATCATCCATTGTTTCAGCCCTATCAATGTTTGTGAACAAACTGACCTCATCGCCTCCTATAATGAGCTATCCTTTATCGTTCGTAGCATCCCGAAACACAACGTTCTCGTCATTAGCGGAGACATGAACGCCCAAATTGGCCAAAACGTAAACCACAAATTCAGCTTACACAACTCGTCAAACAGAAATGGAAAATATCTAACAGATTTCATCCTAAAAAATAGATTAACATGCCTCAAAATAAAATTTAAGAAAGGGAATGGAAAACTATGAACATAATACTAAAACACTGATAGACTACGTCTTTATAAATAAAAAATGGAATAATAGCGCATTGAATTACGAGGCATATTCGTCTTTTGAGGGTGTATCCTCCGATCACCGAATTGTCACAGCAAAAATACGACTGAGCCTACGAAGGAATACGAACCGAATAACAACCACTGTACACTGGTCCCTGCTAAATAACAGGGATATTAGAGATGAATATGCGTTAACACTAAGAAAAAAATCCAATGCACTTCAGAAGAAATCAGAAACACATACTCCGAATGACTCATATGAGAATTTCATCAATGCCCACATAGAAGTGGCAGCAGAATGCATACCAACTAAACAAAGAGCTAAACCTAGACTCCCATAGGAGACCTTAGCAGTTAGAAAAAAGCGTGCAGACGTGAAAACTGCTTCTAAATGCAATAGGAAGAACCCAACCAATGCCAATGCCCTGAAACTAAAAAAAGGTACAAAAGGAATTAACTAACATATACCTAAAAGAACAAACAGAATACATACAAAATCAGATCAATAAAATTAGAGACTCGGTTAAAGATAGACAATCTAGGATTGCATGGCAAACGGTAAACGAAGTAAGCAGAAGGAAGAGCACTGCGAAAGCTAAACTGAAAGCTACCAGCCAACAAGAACGAATACACATGTGGAAACAGTATTTCGAGGATTTACTCGGAAACACCCCGAAAGTTTCACGTAAACCAATTACGAGAATTATTAGTAAATAATTACTCATCAAACTAGAACAGTTTACGCAAGAAAAACTCGACTCAGTACTAAAAAAAAATTAAAAATAGAAAAGCAGCAGGGCTTGATAAAATACCCCCAGAAGTATGGAAGACCAGGCAATTCGACGACATACTGCTCTGACAATGTAATGCCGTATATAATCAAAACAAAGCGATGAACAAAGCGATGCATCCTCCCCTTCCCTAAGAAGGTTGACCTCGGATTAGTGAAGAACTAACAAGGTATAACCCTTACATCCATAGCGGCCAAGATATATAATGCCCTACTACGCAACCGTATAGGACCCAAAATTGAGAACATACTTAGGGAGAAGCAAAATGTCTGTTGGAGAAATAGATTCATGACGTCAAAAATTTTGACTATCTGTCGAATTCTTGAAAAAGTACGCGCAAAAAAACTACAGGCAACAATATTATTTGTCGATTTCGCCAAGGCTTTTGAATCCATACACAAAGGGAAAATGGAGCAAATACTAGTCGCCTACGGCCTACCCAAAGAAACCATCGCGACCATAATGATGCTATATAGAAACACAAAAGTTAAAGTCCGCTCCCCAGATGGAAACACAGACTACATCGACATTGTAACTGGTGTGCTGCAAGGATACACATGAGCCTTATACCTCTTTATCATCTGTCTAGACTACGAGCTCGAGACGTCTATCGATAAAACGAAAGACAACGGTTTCAAGCTGAGAAAGGAAAGAAGCAGAAGATACCCCGCACAAACAATCACGGACGTGGACTACGCCGATGACATAGCACTTCTACACCCACCCAAGCCGAAACCCTGCTACATAGTCTTTAACAAGCAGCTACTGGCATAGGCCTCTACGTCAACGCCCACAAGACGGAATACATGTGCTTTAATCAAAGAGATGACATCTCCACACTAAACGGTAGTTCTCTGAAACTAGTAGACAAATTCACCTTCCTTGGAAGCAGTATCTCATCAACCAAGACAGACATCAATACGCAACTAGCAAAGGCATGGACAGCTAGCGATAGGCTATCGGTCATATGGAAGTCAAACCTGACCGATAAAATGAAAGCAGTTTTTTTTCCAAACAGCGGTCGTATCGATACTACTATATGGATGCACTACATTGACGCTAACTAAACGTATGGAGAAAAAGCTTGACGATAACTACACAAGAATGCTGCGAACAATATTAAACAAATCCTGGAGGAAGCACCTCACAAAGCAGCAGCTGTACGGCCACTTACCACCCATCACGAAAACTATCCAAGTTAGACGAATCAGACATGCGGGACACTGCTGGAGAAGTAAGGACGAACTCATAAGTAACATACTCATGTGAACCCCTTCACATGGACGAGCAAAGACAGTACGACCAGCTAGAACGTATATACAACAGCTCTGTGCTGATACGGGATGTAGCCGTGAAGACCCACAGGGAGCGATGACGATAGAGAAGGTTGGCGAGAGAGGTTTAAGGAGATCTGCGCTGGTAGCGCGACATGATGATATGTATATATAAGTAAGTAAGTAAGTAAGTTGGCGACCATAGTCGAGGGTAACCCGAAAGCTCCCTTTTCGATAGCTACTACACCAATGTGTAGGGGAGGACGCTAATCCTTTCCCTAGATTGCTCTACTTTACCCTTGATCCGTACCTTATAATGCTGAGTGTTAAGCAAGGAGGCATCAAGTACCATTTTTTGAGTCTTTGGTATGACTCGACCTGGGATTGAACCCAGGTCTCCCGGGCCATTGGCGAACACTCTAACCCCTAGGCCAATGTCCGGTCATATGTATATATATATATATATATATATATATATAAAGTCATCGTCAAAACACAGCTTTAGGATATGGACAGATGGCTAGCTATAAAAACATCTAAATAAACAAATGTTTAAGTTGAATATTTAGTTAAAACAGTTACGGTCAATTTGAAACAAACCAATGAGCGTAGCTCAAGAATTGACCTCAACTTCTGATCCCGATGTGTTTGGTGGTCGCAGTATGTAGAAATCATAAAACAATCAGCTCAGAACACTTGAACACAAAAAAAGCCGGATTTTACGAATGGATATGCTACATTATTAGTTCATTTTTATCAGTTCTTTTGTAACATATCAACTCCTTAAAAATCTTCAAAAAATTTTGGCTTGACGTTGACCTAAGGTCGAAAGTAGCTGAGAATAATTCCAAATAAAAAGTAATTACAAAGAAATATATATATATATATATATATTTCTTATAGATATGTATGTGAGTGTGTGTTTGTGTGTGTATGGACTGTTAGTTTCTCGCCTTTGCGATCATCAGACCAAGTGGTTTCCACTTGGTGGGTATCCCTTTATATATTGTCGTATTGGGCACGATGACATGGTTATGTAGTTTGGGATGCATTATGGGAAGGGTTGACTAGTTTATATAACGTGTTTATTTACGCGTCTATATTGTATTAATTTTATGATTCATTTATTTATTCTATTATGCTTAAATTATTGTTTTGGAATCTCCCACTTTCTTCTCTCTTGTACCAGGTTTCTCTTTATCTTATTCTTCTTTTCTTCTTTTTTTTTATTTTTCTTCCTTTCTTTCTTTCTTTCTTTCAACTATTTGGTATCCTCTTTCCTTTTTACGCCTTTTCTTTCTTTCTTTCTTTCTTTCTTTCAATATTTTATTCTGTCGTTCTTTCTTTTCTTTTCTCTTTCCTTCCTTCCTTCCTTCCTTTCGTTCTGTCCTTTTTCTACTTATTTTCTTTTTACTCTTTGTTCGTTCTTTCTTTAACTATTCTATTCTTATCTTTCTTTTTGATTCTCCATTTTTTTATCTTTTATTTTTCTTTCATTATATAACGTTTTTCCTTCTTTTCTTTCATCCTCTTACTTTTATCTTTCTTCTTTCCTTTTATATTTATCCCTTTTTTGCTTTGCATTTTGTACTCATTTTCTTTCTTTCTTTCTTTCTTTCTTTCTCCCACCTATCGCCCACCAACTTCATTTTCTCCTTTTTTCTTCCTCATACCTTGTGGCCAAAATGTCAAAATAACAATCTGTTTTGGGAATGCCAATAACCGTTTATTTTAGTCAGTCAACCAACAATTAATCCAGCTGTTTTTATCGCCAGAGAATTTCTCTTTAATCTGACATATCAAAGCTTCCGACAATCTTAATTCTATCATTTTTTGTTTTTTGGGGGGCTTTTTTTTCAACCAATATTGGCATTTATAAGTGGTAAATCGTGATTCTTTGAGGGAAAAAATTATATATATATATATATATATATATATATATATAACATTGCAAAAGCCAGAGTAACAATTTCAATTTACTCAAAATGTACAGGTAAGATAAGATTGACTGGTTGATTTTAACTTGTCTTGGATTATTTTATGTATAACAGGTTATGAAATTGCGCTCATTATATATTCATAATTATATTTTTTGATCAGTTATTCTATAGAGGCATTTTTTGTTTTTTTTGTCTTGTCTTTTATTTTATTTTTTGTTTGTTTGTTTTGTTTGGGGGTTTTCTTTTTTTTTTTTTAGGTTTTTTTTTTTTTGGTGGGGGTATATGGTCCTATTAGATACGAATAATTTCTAAACAGATCTATTTGTCCCATTAATGGAACTCTAACAGGTGCTACCACTGCTGACCCTAGTGGACGTTTGAGTAAGGGTAATAAAGGCGTGCTCTACACTCCTCAGATGTCCAGAGCTGGTGCCTCACTATGGGGAGGTCCGGCCACTCGGCAGGGAAAAAATTCAGCGTGTTCTAAGCGCCGCCGGCCAAGCGAACAGCTTAGAAAACCAGGTCATATATATATATATGCCCATGGTGTAATGCTTATCGTCGTAGGAGATGGACACGGCGACACGAGTTCAAATCCTGGACCTGACTGATTGCATTTTACATAGCACTAATACCCTTGGGAAAGGTATGAATCCGATTATTCTCCCTCCAGCTATGGGTAAATAGTAGGGCAGACTGTGTTTTTCAGCCTTGGAGAGGCAACTAGTCTAGGAGAAGGAAAACTCTGAATTCAAACCTGTTAAACTCCGCTTTAAAAAAATTGACCGTGTGTCATATCCTGCCTTATGAAAGTGTCCGTGGTGTAATGGTTATCATCGTAGGAAATGGATACGGCGACACGAGTTCAAATCCTGGACGTGACTGATTACATTTCACATAGCACTAATACCCTTGGGAAAAGTATGAATCCGATTATTCTCCCTCCTGCTATGGGTAAATAGTAGGGCAGACTAGGTTCTTCAGCCTTGGTGAGGCAACTAGTACTAGGAGAAGGAAAACTCTGAATTCAAACCTGTTAAACTCCGCTTAAAAATGACCTTGTGCCATGTCCTGCCCGAGCGGAGGGGTTGGTAAATATATATATATATATATATATATATATATATATATATGTGTGTGTGTGTGTGTGTGTGTGTGTGTGTGTGTTAATACATGTACAAGTTCCAAAATAAGATATATATCAACAGTTCAGGTCCTTTTCATGCTGGTCAAAATCGATATGGTCATTCAAGGTGTTATAATTTTGTTTTTCGTAAGTATAAATAAACTCTTCTGACAATGTGATAACATTTCGATGAGATCTTCAAAGAGAAGTATTAAAACTTAAATATAAAACTAGATTTTAAAAAAAACGGAGAAATATTTTCTCTTTGACTGTGTCTCCACAGATTAATTTTCAAACCAGTCTTCCAAACCCTGAAACAGAGATGACAGACAAAACGGAGTGATGCCGTTAGATGTTACTTGATTTGATTCTTGGAAAAAGTGTTTTTGTGTATCGCAAGCCAAAGACCAACAGGCAAATAACGTAAGTAGTATCACCAAGTCTTAAAGAAAGCGCGTCCTGATTACAGCTTCCGTAAGACTTCCTTTGGTTGACGTATCAAATTTTAAAAAGAACACATGATCACAAACATCACACCTTCAAGCAGACTCCTGAATCTAAGGGTCTGACAGTGAGTTATAGTCTCTTTGTCTTATTACAACCGATTCTTATCTCCTCTCACTCTGTCGTATCTTGTCGCCACTGGCTGTTCTTCTCATCATGTCTCGCTTTCTCTTGTACGCCGTTTTACCAAGTTGAATAACACGAAACTATTTTTATGTGCACATCTAAATTTATTTCTCTACGATGACTTTCATTTATTTTCAACCATACTTGTTGGGATCCAGTTGGATCAGAATATAGGTTCGAACCGCTCGCTTTGACGGTCTCTCGATGACAGAAGTTACATTATCTCTAAACTTTTTTTTATTCATTTGATCATGTGACTTTCTTGTCCAATGGATGCCTAGTTCTCAAATTACCTTCACTTGTCACTTACATTTAGTAACACTTTAACGCTACGCTACATCCCAAATAAAAGATTTCACCAATGTATTATTTGATAATTGTTCCCTTTCATAGCTGTCTCTTCAACCTTTCATCCACACACACACATGATAGATAGATAGATAGATAGATAGATAGATAGATAGATAGATGGGGAAGAATATACGCAGACTTTTTGGTAGGAACTTCACAAATTATATTCAAAACAAATTAAGAATGTAAATTTGTCCTTAACTTTTTTTTTACATGAAAGAAGCAGGCAATAATTTCTGTCTAAAAAAAGAAAATAAAAAATCTATTGACATTTATTATAGCGTAAACTTTTGTTGTTAATTGGTCAGTTTCTGTGTTTTCATTCGATTCATTATGTATGAAGATCAAAGGTGTAATAACTATTTGCGCCTTTTGAGTCTTATGTTTGATGCTTTCTAAACGGTATATCTTCCAAAATAAACTTGAAAAAGGAAAGTAATTCTGACAACAAAAAAAGAAAAGCTAGAAAATCTGCCGAAAAAAATGTACACAAACAATTGTTTTGCTGCCGAAAGTAAAAAAAAAAAAAAAAAGAAAACAAAAACGTCAGGCATCTAATTATGGAAGGGATTACTCAATTATTCCCCCTAAACGGGATATTTTTAGCATTTAGAGACATCCATACTAAAAATATCGTCAACACACAAAAAAAGATTATAGATAGATTTTTGTGTGCGTGTGCGCGCGCGCGTATGTGTAACCGGTCAATACTTTTTCGTTAAATCAGTCAGATTTATTTATTCGGAGTTTTTACATTAAATAACCGAGACTCCAAGTATTTTCAGTAAAAAGTATTTATTCTACAGTTGCCAATTTTATAGATATCTCAAAATGAAAAATTAAAAAGATTAAAGTGAATATGCATCATCGTATTCCTAAAAATTAAGAAACTAAAATAATGATAATAATGAGGATGTTAATTCCCTAGAATAACAATACTGTAACAAAAAGTGGAAAGTCCATCGGAACCCTTGGCCATTCCGTCCCCAAAAAATAATGGCAAACAAAATGTATTTCTCGGTGGAATCATCTTTTAAAAATGTGAAAATCATTCAGTGGCAACTTCATTAACTAAAGTAAATTAACTATAAGATTGAAGTGGCATTTATGCATGACAACAAAGAATTTGAAAATAAAACAGGTGGTCTCCAGAATTTTGAGTAAAAATTTATTTGAAAAGAACCTCGTCTTGTATTACATGCGAACCGAAAAATTTATTTAAACGTTGTTAATAAGCCGATTATGAGGAAATTCTTTTAAATGCAACTTTGTAGCTAGTACGTGTTTCTGGGTCGACGAAACTTCGAGATATCTTTAAAACCGCATAAATGGGCATTTAAATAAACCCATTTTCGTGTTTAGATTCCTTGAGCACCCCTCAGCCTTTTGGCTGGGTGGGCGCACAATGGCCATTGACCTGCAAGTATAGCACTGGACTTCGTTTTCCAGTTTTTAGCTATAATCTGACATCCGTGCCTGGACTCATGTTTGAGTCCATGTCCAGCTAGGCTCATCAGGCTCACATTGCACTAAGTGAGCTGATGACCAGCAAAGTCCAGCAGGGTTCGAGCCTCGGTTCGTGCTCGACCTTCCCCTCACCTAATCCTCACATAAGCCGACCTTCAGGTCCTTGACCTTGTGTCAAGTCCTATCTGGTGGGAGGCAGAGACAAATAAAACCATAAATTAGATTCCTTATTGTTTGCTTCCCCTAGCGGCTCCTTCTATTTTTGGGACCTGGTTTTCAGGAGATGACATGCAGTTTGATTTTCTTATTGTATAAATGTACCAGGGCTTCGCGGCCTACAGCTGCTAACTTAATCCTTCTTGATAAGCCCGATATTTCGAGCATCGTTGCTCAGAAATATTTCCTTTATCCACTTGAAGTTTAGAACAATCATAATTTTTTGACATTTTGTTGTATTTCCTTTTAGTGTACTTTATTTACTAGTATCCATTTTAGCCCATATTGGCTCGTTAATTCGGCTCTTTCTTGAATGTAATTTTATATTCTTTGCATTATTTTTACTTTTTATAATCCCTTTTATTGAAGAACTGTCTGCTACTCCATGTTTATTTAGTCCACGGCTCCTTATGTTATATTAGACTTCCAGTCTCTGCCAATGTTTCTGTTCATTGTTCAACACATGTGTTTATCGAACTATATTTTATTCCTTTTCAGTTTTACCCTTTCCTGGCTGTTAATAAACCAATTGCTTCAGTTTTTTAGTTGTCGAAAGGTGTTTAGTTTACCATCAAGGACAATGCACGTGTTTACCCGAAACGAACACATGTCACCAGAGATGGTACACTCGTCGTACTGCAATTTGAAACAAATCACGTTTTTGATTTAAAAGACACTTGCATGTGGTTTTATAAGTAAAATAATAAATGCCGAAAACTTATGGAATAAGCTGTAATCTTTTTGTTTCAAACAATCAAATTGTGATACTGGATTCTATAACACATTACCTTTTCTAGTCAAATTAAAGTTAAAACTAAACAATATTCTGCTTAATTTGACAAGTTCGAATAATTGGAATAATAAAATCTTATCAACAACACTTACTAAATTTTGATGCACTATTTAATTATAGTTTTTTATGAACAATATTTCACTTCACACACAACAATAATATTATTTTCAAATACTTTAATTTATAGCATAAATAACCACCATGAACACAATATCAAACATCTCCAAATATCAAAGTTTCATAACGATTGGTGGTATCAAATCACGTTGTCATGACAACTTCATCGACAGTTAAAACATCTTTTCTTTCTTTTTTTCTTGCCCTTTTCTTTCTTTCTTTGTTGTTACTCTTCATTCTAATCCGTATTTGAGACAACCTTTTTCCTTGCAACTTAAAATTTTTATTTCATTTATTTCACCCTTTATTTCTCCATCTTTCTTCAAAAGAATTTTTTTATCATTTCTCTTTTCTTCTTTACTTTCTCTCTTTTTTTTTATTAATTCCCTTCCTTTTACTTTCTTTTTCATTTTTTCTTTCTTTTTATACTTTTTCCTTATTTCTTTTCTTCTTTTTATCTTTGTTTCCTTCTTTTTTCTCCTTTTTTACTCTTCTTATCTTTCTTTTAGTGACCCTGTTCTTTCTTTCTTTCTTTCTTTTTCTTTTTTTTTCTTTTCTTTATTTATTTACTTTGTTCGTTTTTTTTTTCAAAAGAATTCTAAATCATTATCTAACGAATCTTTTACAGACAAAACATACGAAATGTTTATACTGTAAATATATAAACACTACATCAAATTGGTTTTATGTTTTATTTCTCTTCAATATATATATATATATATATATATATAAGACTCGCCGACAAATTTAACTGTGATGTGTGTGAAAATGTGCTCTTGTCAAACTTAGGTTATGTGACTCATCTGTTGGTGCAAGTTAACAATAAGGAGCAAACCAACTACGCCGATCTATCTCAACGTTCTGTCGACGATACCAGTGCCGTTTGCAATAAGGTCTGCAACTCAGCATCTGGACTGAGAAGATACATGATGCTTTATAAAAAAAATTTATGAAGTCTGCCGTTGATGCCTGATACTTATGAAGTCAAATGCTGGTCTAAAGAGTCATCGCAGAGTTCACGGACATCGCAATGAAGTAAAAACCATTACAAACGATGTTGAGGGTGGCGAGACAGCACTCATGGGAAGAAAATACAGCAATGTATATATATATATATATATATATGTATAAACGAAATAGTTCTTCTCATGAATTAAGCACTCCCGATAGCCGATAACATATATATAAAAAGGTTAACGTAAAAAAATTCCTTCAGTAACGTAGAGAATGACGATGGCTCTGGGGTAAGATATCCAACTGACGTAAAGTCAGCCGGGTTTTGAAGCGTCTCGTTGTATCAACTGAAATCAACGAAATAGTCTGTATGCGTATGAAAATATATATGCTCCCCACACGTGGGTTGAGCACTCTTGTGAGGAATTTACCGGAAACCACATAACCTGAAACGCAATAGCTCTAATGAATTGAGTACTCTCGGTTGCCAATAACGTATATATGAAGAGTATATATAAAAATTCCTTCACTTACGTAGAGAATGACGATGGCTCTGGGATAAGGCATAAAGTCAGCCGGATTTCGATCCCAACTGGAAGCATCTCGCGTTTCTAGCCACATTGAAGTCTGTCAGTGGATGACAATATATATATATATATATATATATATATATATATATATATATATGTAATGCTTTGGCCCTAAAACTATGCCTCTGAATCGTCAGCTCTTGAAGGCTATATAATTATACGTGGCTCCCACCAGGCAGGATTGGCAAAAAGTATTTTTATAGTAGGGAACATCTAATGAAGGCTTTATTGGTAACAGAGCAGGGGGTTGTTGTTGTTTTTTTTTTGGGGGGGGGGTAAGCATGTCTATATTATATTACATATTCTTAAATTGAACGACCAAAGAAGAAAGATTTCCTGAACATAATTTCAACATCTTAAAACAATTTAGCTAAAAATTCCGGCAGCAACAATATTACTACTACTTCTACTTCATGGCTAGAGAGAAATTTCTCCCATCACATGGATTTCAAGAAGCAAATATTGCTTCTTAAAATCCATTTTTATACAAGTCCACCACCAAAAAACTTCAGACACACGAATTTTGTGCTCATATGAACATAGAGCTTTCTTCCAAACAAATTAGGAAACATCAGCAAAACTACAATTCACGGCACAGTCGCTTAAAGTTATAATTGAAATTTGACAAAATATATGTTGATGTTAAAAAGTATAATTATAACACCTAACATACCGTGAATACGATGATTCACGAACGCTTTGAAAAGAATAACAATAGATTTGACAATATTTAACTGCATCGATTCACTGTCGCATGAATGTCTTTAAACAAAGATAATTTACAAGAACTATAGCACACTCGAAAGCTTGATCTATTCTTTAAAAACATGACATTCAATCTTAAACTTTGTCTACGAATGTTTATAATGAAACTCTTGAATCTCTCCTATATTTCAATTCAGCCAAGTTCCTCAGCAACCAAAGCCAAAGTTTTATCCTCTACATTATCAAAATTCATGAATCCGAATTCAACGCGAACTTGAATACTTTGGAATTCTACGACAAGTAATTTAAATACTGCATAGTTTTTGCGGTACTTACAACAATTCACTTATGGGGCCAGGGAAGATTTGGCTTGATATTAGGGGGGGTAGTTTCGTAGGTATTTGGGTTTAGCGTATCTGACTCCATGGGTTTTCTTTTTTACCCCATTTAGTTAGTTGGCTTATTCTGTGTCTGTGAAGGCTGTAAAATAATTACTGAAGGAAGGAAGAAAATAAACTAAGATACCTTTTAAATTTCAACTTTATTTTTCGGTTTCATACGACTACTAGGTAACGAGGATATCTCCCTAGACTTTTAGAGAACAGTAGCAGTTTGCAACTAAGGTGTTGAAATGTGCTAGTCTTTTTTGTGGTTGATAAGTCCAAAGTTGGTGTGGTCGTGTCCAGTGGGCATTTTTTAATGTTTGTTTCGGCGGTGTCAGCTCGCTAACAGCAGACATGGTGAGGTATTAGGCTACAAAACCCAATCAGCTATGTGTTTGCTGCTAACGGCCGCGTGACAGAGGGTTCGTTCAGTGCTACGGTGGAGGCTGGACTGAGGTAGAATTTCTCTTTTTGCGCAGGGGCGGTCCTTTCTCCGGACAGGCGCCTCCTCTACTTCCAGTCAGGGGCTTCGAGGAATTTCTACACTTTTTGAATTTATTTTATGGGATTTATTTGATTTGTATTTTTTCTAATCTCCACACACTGCTGGTTATTTCAACACAGTTACGACTGAGTTTTAGAAGTACTTCAAAACCGACAAAAGTAACAATCAAAATATCATCTATTGATAAATTCAAACCAGTTTCTGACGAAAAGTCATCTGATCTACATGCAAAAAATTGAACCTTATGTTATTATATCATAGAACTTTCATTAGAAAATATGAAAAAAATTATAAAAATCAAAATCTTACGAGCCTACTCATCTCAAGTAGTGTATACATTTTATTTAATCATTTTTTTTTTTTTTTTTTTGTTATATGACATTTGGCACTTTTTGGTTTATTTCGTTGCAAAAAGAGAAAATAAACTTTTGTTCATAAAGTCGCAATCAAAATTCATTTTCTTTATTAGTGTCAACGCTTTAATCAACCCTGATTGGAAACCCTACAAAAATACTAATTATTTATTTTCACCATTAGACTTTGTAAAAAAGCTTTTTAAAATAAATTTGAGTGCAACCCTTTCCAATGACATTAATATTTGGTCATATAATTCAAATTAACATCACTGAATTAGCGATTACATAACTGACATCTTGTACTCTGACTTTGCATGTAAATTTCATGGATATTCTATTCTAAGTTGTGTTAAGTCTAAACATTAAAAGGCTGGGAATAAACTCAGTTTAATTGACAGATAATGACCTTTAAGGGTAGTTGAACGTTTAGCTATTATTGAAGGATTGTTGTCAGGTGACAAAAATCTTAGAAATTAGAAGTCAGATTTCAACTTGAAATTTGTTTGCTTAGACTTGTCGAAGTGATTGGACCTAATTTTCTATCTATGGTCGAGGCGTTCCCGACTTGCATTTGGAGTCGGTTATAAATGAAGTGAATAAATATGCACAAAAGATGTGGTCTTGCTGTCTGATGAAGAACTCAGCCGCTGGCAGTCGTATCTCATCTCTCTGGCAGTTTTGACCGAAATAAAATCACTCGGGCCCCCTTCGCTGAGCTGAAGGAACCACCACTATTCGCTGCATTGTGAATTCTTGATCCAAACAGTGGTCCCTCGGTCCTTCAGAACAGTCCGATTGTGAGAGTTGAACAGGATGTGTTCCACGCCGAAAGGAATCGTTATTTGCGAAGAAAAGAGTTCTTGTAACCACAACGACACAAAAAGAAACAAGCAACACTTTCGATTCCTGTATAAAAAAACATCTTTAAGGCAACTATCTTTATATCACCACAAACAAAATTGCACGAATACGTAGACTACAAAATGTTCTAACGGGATTCACTCGTCTGATCGGAAAGTTACTGAAAGAAAAAAGAAAGAAAGAAAGAAAGAAAGGAAGGAAATTGGTCTGATATGAATTCAGACGATCTAAGGGAGACAACTAACGCATGCTGGCGTTCTGACCGCTTGAGGGCTCTCTCTGACTCCTCGCTAGCTCTCTGCACGCTTGCTTATATGGAGTAAGACGGAGAAAAAATAATTTTTGGCACCGCCCACAAATTTTAATATGTAAATCACCTTGACCACCACGCATTTTCGTCTAATCTCCCAACCTCAGCGGGATAACGTTTCTCAAGTGGTACTAAAAATGAATTTGGATTCCCTGCTGAGTTTTCCGCAAACATCATCCACTTGAGTTCTTCTAAACCTACTTATCTTGTCTCGGACCTTGGGTCTGGATTTTGTCCTTCAGACCATCCAAAATCTCATTCATCATTCATCATATGCTTTAATTAACGAACCCATCCATCAGCCACTTTGAACTATCACACCCGCTTAACTAACAAACTCAACCCCAGAAACGTTGATCCAAAAAGAAAAGGAAATTCCTTTTCTTTCTTTCTTTTTTTTTCTTTTCTGTATTAAAAAAACAACTTATTTCTGGAATTACCCTTCTACCCAATTAATTAGTAATTTCATCCCAATCCCTTAGAACTTTTAATTAATAAACCTACCTGGGCTCTCTCTCTCTCTCTCTCTCTCTCTCTCTCTCTCTCTCTCTCTCTCTCACACACACAATTGTTCATCTCAGTAAAGAACATCAAATAATGAAGAAGGAATAAAATGATATTGGGGTCGCGAAACCAAGATGGCGGCGAGAATCTAAAGATGAAGACGCCTATATAACACTCTTCATATTTTACTGTTGTTTTTCATCAGGAGTATTATACATATTTATTTCAGAAAATGGAATCTGTGAACCTAGTTCCTATTTTGTTTGAGATACTTTCTGTGAAAAGCACGTATTAAACATCTCCTGAGCTTTGATCCATTACCAGTCATCTTGACTTCTGACACATTGCAATGATCAACAAAGAAAAGAATAGATGAGAGAAATTCATTTTCCCATTATTCATGTACTGGCTTAGAACTGCTATTTTCTTGCCAGCACTTATTTGTCAACTTAGAATGAAAAGAGTCTAAGAATACAACCGTTACTGTTTGTTTGTCTGTTTGTTTGTTGGTTGGTTTGGTTGGTTGGTTGGTTGGCTGATTGTTTGATTGGCTGGTTGTGAATTATGATAGACTTTTTAAATAAGGTACAATTGGGTGTTACTTTTGAGCTCCAGAAAATTTGTCTATCAAAATTGGAATCCTATTTTCAGAATTGACTGTGAAATAAAATAGCATAGTACCTATAAAAATGATGGAATTATTTATATGCAGATTGGCACTTCAAAGTGTTGCAGTCTAACCTCTGTGCCTAATAGCCATTACCAAAGATTGCACTTGCTGGGCTTAGTAGTTGACTATCGCTTATAGAAGGGTAAACCACCCAAAAATCGGTGTCCTAGATATGACACTATACCGCTTCTGGTGGTAAAATCAGTAGAGTGGGGACAACTACTTCATTACAATTACTCCCAGGTCCAATCTAAGCCGGACCGGTAGGACCCATTAGAATTCTGTCTATAGGTCAAATAGATCTGTTTAAAAAGTCCTAATTATACATATTCAATAGGACCATAAGGAAAAACGTCCTTCCCCTTGATTGCCATTACTCCCAGGTTTCAATCTAACCTGAAGTGGTTGTATCTGTTAGGGTCCCTTCTATGGGTTAAATTGATTCGTTTAAAAATTATTTGCATAAGATAAGAATACTTGATATCATTTACCTGTGTGCAAATCATTTGTATGAAGAATAGTTATTTGAAGCTATTAATTTTTTCCTCTTCTGAATTTTTTCACACCAACGTTAGCTGATAGTTTATCACTGGAGTTTGTGTGACAGCAAGTCTCCTCAAGTCTCCTGGACTATTCTCAGTATTCTGGCCGATCTTAATAATGCTGTAGTTTAGATGGTCTCCACTCATCCTCTTATTTCCAAGTCCTCCTTTCGTGAATGTACCATGAGGACCAATTACAATTGGTATCATCGTCACTTTCATGTTCCACAATTTTTTGTTAAATTCGCTCCCAAGGTCCCGGTACTTATCTCTCTTTTCACTTTCTTTCAATTCTACTCTGTGGTCAGCTAGGAAAACAAAGTCTACAATTCGGCAAATTCTCTTCTTTTTTTTTTTTTTTTTTTGTTGACTATCCCTAGGTCTGGTCGTCTGGCCGAGATTAGGTGATCCGTTTGTATCTCAAAACCCCAGAGAATTTTGTGCGTCTCATTTTCCGGGACAGATTCTGGGTTGTGTTTATACCATTTGTTTGTATGGCCAAATTTAAATTTCTTGCACAATACCCAATGGATCACCTTCCCCACCCATTCGTGTCAAGTTTTAAACTTCTTTTGTGCTAATTTGGTGCATTCGTTTATTATGAGATTGATCGTTTCGTCTCAATCACCACATAACCTAGACTTGCTATTTTGTTGTGTCTTATCAAATCTTGCTTTGATATAGTTAGTCTTTACGGCATTGTTTTTTGCTGCTATTCGAAGAGATTCAGTTTCTTTCTTAAGGTCTCCCTTTTTTAGTCATGTCTAAGTTTTCTCGAGTGAGATGTCACTTGTTCGTCGTTTAAAATATCAATACTGTTGTTTTTCTTCCCATTTTTGTTTTCTAGGTATTTTCGTTCTGTTGGTCCTCGTGTTTTCGGTATTGTTTCTGGTGGCTGTAATCAGTCTTCCTCTGCACTTTTCCATATAGTCCTCAAGTCGTTGTATCGATGCATCAACGCTATCTTCAATGCTTGCAAGTACACTTCCCCCTTCTTTTCTTGACACATATAGTCTGTCAACATCATCTCTAGAATGTAATGCTTTATGCACCGTCATTAGTTTTCTTGTTTTCTGGTCCATTTGTTTAAGTTCTTCTCTGGTCCACTTCAAGAATGGTCCCGAATAACTTATTAGGGAGACAGCCCAGGTATTTATCCCTTTTATATGGTTCCTGCAATATAGTTTGATTTCAAGTAGCTTTCTTGTTCTTCTGAGATACTCTTTTTTAATTTTGTCTTTCATCTCCACTTGTTTGTTGGTGTCCGCTTCCAATATTCGAAAGTATTTGCACGTTTCCTTTTCCCAGGGCGTTCTTATTTTTTCTTGATTTGGTACTTCGATTCCTTCCGTCATGTGTCGTTTCCTACTTTTCATTATTTGTATGGCGCATTTTTCAATGCCAAATTCCATTCCCTCTTTGCGAATTTTTCACACCACTTTTAATTAGTGGGTTTTCACTGGAGTCTGAGTGACAGCAAGTCTCCTCGGGTCTCAAGGGGTGTCCTCGTGGTGTAATGGTTAAAGCGATGGACTGCGGAATCGTAGTACGCGAGTTCGTATTACATTCGCGTTATTACGTTCACTTTCGGGCAAATACCCTTGTGAGAGGTATGAACCCCCTTATCCTCCCAGCTATGGGTTAAATAGAACCACAACTGTTCTTCTAGGAGAATGACTTTGGCATTAAATAACCTACAATGGTTGATATGCCATTAAACAAAGAAACCAAACCAAACCAATCAGGTCTCCAGGAGTTTTCTCAGTATTCTAGCCGATCTTAACAAATCAGTGGTCTCGATAGTCTCGATGGTTTCTCTGATTTCCAATTCTATCTGTCTTTTTGCAAGACTTTGGAGACTATTTCAAGCGCACCAATTAGAGTTGGTATCACCATCACCCTCATGTTCAACAGTTTTTTTGTTCTTTTTATTTTTTATTATTATAATTATCAATTACTTGAGCCATATAATTACTTGCAAATTAATGTTGATAAATAGGAATACTTGGAATCACATAAGTGTGAGCAGACAAATTATTATAATTGCATAGGAATACTTGAAACCATACAACTGTGTGCAAATTATTTGTATTAGATAGAAATATTTGGTATCATATAAGTAAAATAAAGTTGGCGACCCTAGTCGAGGGTGACCCGAATGCTCCCTTTTCGATAGCTACTACACCAAGGGGAAGGCGCTACTCCTTTCCCTAGATTGCTCTACTTTATCCTTGAAACATACCTTATAATGCTGAATGTTAAGCAAGGAGGCATCAAGTACCATTTTTGAGTCTTTGGTATGACTTGACCTGGGATTGAACCCAGGTTTCCCGGGCCATTGGCGAACACTCTTATGTCCGGTTTGGTATCATATAAGTATGTGCAAACAATTGATTATAAACAAATAAAAAGGTGCATTTTCTAAAAGAAGCTATGGAATAATGAATATTTAATTATGATTGCAATCTTACATTTTCAAATGAATCAAGGAGTTTATATACCGTTAAGTAAACCAAAAGTAAATGGAAATATCCATTTCATTATGGAGTGCTGTTACAACGGAAACCCAACGGGTTGACGGGTCGTCTAGTTATAGTATAATCTTGTTTGATCCAAAGGGTAAAAGTGTGTAAAATAATTTTTTTTTAAGTTCGTTCTTAAAAATTCTGTTTATTGTCTTTTTCCTGCCAAATAGACATATTTTCTTTCGAAGTTCTTTGATCAGCACAGAGCAATGGAGGGCGTGTGCGTCACTTAGGTTGTTTACCGGACGACTGGCGCGTATTCTTTCGTGTTTGAAGTGTCAGAAGGATACAGTTTTTGTTTTTGCTTTTCTGTTCGTTTTTGTTTTTGTTTTGTTTTTTACTTTTGTTCTTCTTTTTTGCTTTTCGTTTTTGTTTTTTTGTTGGTTTTTTTTTTGTTTTTTTGTTGTTGTTTTTGTTTTGTTTTTTTGTTTTTTATTGAAGGGGGAGGGTTGTATCAGCAGTTCTCACACTTTTTTCTTGCACGGGGACACTTTAAAAGCAACAAAAACAACTTCTCGGATTTTGAAAGTAAATTAAAAACAATGTACTTTAAAAAGATATATATATACATTTTAACTTATAAAAAAAATTTACACTGAAGAATATTATGAGTAAGTACTTTTTTATTTTCATTTATTTATCTATTTATTTATAAAATCAACCCCAGTCGGCTAGGGCCATAGTATCCCCTGCAGAGAGGTAAGACCCCAACTTCATATAAAGGAGTTTTCTTGTTGTATAGCCATGACCAACCATACAAACACATATGCATGCGAAATCATAACAACAACACAATAAAGACGAGCGACACAGTTCTTAGAAAAATATACCTCTCACTTTATTTGTGAGAGGGAGTTGGGGACCGAACAGAACTGCAACATACTGACCCCCACTCTACTGGCCATAACCGCGTTTCTTTCCCGTTCTCCTGGGCTGCTCAACCGGGGGCCTTGGGGCCCAGCCTCTCTGGGACATGTTCTCATTCCAGCATCTTCTCTCCAACTCGTCTGATCTCCAAACTGATTAATCGAGGGCCTGAGGGCTCCCTCTACTGGGTGCTGGCTTTCTCTATCGTATCTTGTCACCAACTGATTGAATTTCCTGTGCACTCAGTTATATAATAGTTCAACGTCCACCTTCTTCTTGTGGGCGTCACAATTTCGCACTCATTCAACCTGTCCACCATCAAGGTTATAATTCTGATATTCCTCGACCGGATGCACCTGTTATTTACACAGGTGCATTTCCTATTTTGACAGCCCGGCAGGGTCGTAGGTCAATATACAACATTCTGGGTATGACACTGAACGTGTGAAGCTCCAATACTGGAGCTCTGGAGTGTATGAAGTACTTCTTCATTGCCATTAGAGCCAGGTCATCTTTTGCTCGGAATGGTAGTTCTTGCTGAAGTTCTATCTATAAGTTAAATAGATATGTTTAAAATTAGTCGTATTTGATAAAACCGTATGCAAAAAAAAAACAACCACAAAAGAAATGTAAATATGAAAGTACAATGAATGCGATTCCCTAACTCTTAGACATAAAATAATCCAAGACGGGTTGACATGCTGCTAATGTCAATCAATCAATCATTGGAACCCTTTAGCGACGTTTTCTCTGATGACGTTTTTTCTATCCAATAGAATTCCCAACGGTTATCAACGGGTAACTTCTCAGTGACATTACCTCTAGATAGATTAACAAATTAGTCTTGCGGACCAATTTCTGAGTAGTGAGTTCGATCCTTGTGAGGTGCCGTGTACTTGTGGCCTTGTGACAAAGCTAAGTACAGTCGGTGAGTCTTAGAAAGCGTTAAGTGTATCCTCTGCAAAGAGGGTAAAATCCCAAACAAAAAGGAGTGTCCTGGGTGTGGCACTAAACTGCATCTAGTAGTGAGGTTTGAGGTCAAGAGCTATGGGGAGTGTGGAATATTTTTTCATTGCCATTACTCCCAGATCCATTCAGAGTGGCAGTACCTGTGAGGGTTCCAATCTGTGGATCCAATAGATCTGTTAGCAAATTATTTGTATTAAATAGGAATACTTGATATTATATAACCATGTGCAAAAACTCTTTAGAAACTACACAAAAACTGTAAATATATTTGTAAAATATACGCAATTCCTTAAAGTCAATGCATAAAATAACCTCAGACAGGTTGATATGGCATTAAAAGGAAGCAATCAATCATCAAATATCAGATGAAATAGTCTCGAACCTAATCACTAACTTCTGCGTTTAATAATGGAAAGAATGAAAATTCATCACAAGAATAAGATTAAAACATGTGAATGACATAAAAAGAAATATAACAGTGCAACTTTGCTTCATAACAAAAGAGAAATTTAGTGGGATGCTTCGACCAACGGGAAATACCTACAATATGTGTGTCTAATGGCAAGGGAATTAATTAGAAAAAAATCTTGATGAAAGCAGTCCTGTCATCTTTAAT
The DNA here is from genome assembly GCA_963585895.1 of Sepioteuthis lessoniana. NCBI lineage: Eukaryota > Metazoa > Mollusca > Cephalopoda > Myopsida > Loliginidae > Sepioteuthis > Sepioteuthis lessoniana. Next base: position 33,032,550 of record OY757935.1, read on the forward strand.
TCACGTAACTCTCTTTCTCTCTCTCTCTCTTTCTCTCTCTCTCTCTCTATATATATATACATATATATAATATGAAATAATTATTGACATTATCAATTATAGACAGCACAATTTGAGAAAGCAAATTTTTCAGACACAAAACACTATTATTTCAGTGGCTATGCATTTATGTTAGCGATGAACAAGAGTCTACACACCACGATCATATGAGAGTTGCTCTGAAAATAATGCCTCATATTTTGTTTTGTCTTCCAACGTCATTAGATAGATAGATAGATAGATAGATAAGAGTGAAATCTACAATAACAAGTAGCCATAAATGATAACCCCACGATGACCTTTATTAACTTGTAAATCGTCACAAGAATAGAGTTTAGTATTATTTATTGCTGCAATAAAAAATTGTAGGGGAAATTCGTGGCCTCTTTACATAGGGCAAGTTTTCAGCTAGTACTTTAAAAATCACTTAGAAGAAAGAATTGATTTAGAACGACATCATATCAGAACACTGTCAAGAACATTCTCTGGGAGACAGTTGCTCAGTAATGGTTGACAGAAAAGATTAAGGTTTGGTTTGGATAAAATGATGAACACAAAATAAATCAAGTTTACTATTATTCTTTTATCTTAAATTGAAACCCTCTTTAAAAACCTTAAAAACTTTGTGAATTTAAAAAAAAGAAAATAACAGACGAAATGCATGTACCAAGAGGTCATTAGTAAAAACAAAAAAATGTGCTGCCTGTAGCCGCAGTTGGATTATGCTATGAAATATATTCAATTTGCACAAAAATGCGATATATATGTATATATATATATATATATATATATATATATATATATACATATATATATTGGTCAAAAGAAAGAGAAGTAAATATTTTAAAATGAAGAGGTCTGCAAATGATTTTGAATGTGGTACTTTAAGTTTTTATATTATATAGTTATGCTCCTCACATGTTTCGGATTTGTGGTTCTCTTTGGTAGAGTAATGTCTTGGGTTGCCACTGCTTCTAGCTTTTATATTATATAGTTATGCTCCACACATGTTTCGGGTTTGTGGTTCTCTTTGGGAGAGTAATGTCATGGGTTGCCACTGCTTCTAGCTTTTATATTATATACTTCCGCTTCACACATGTTTCGGATTTGTGGTTCTCTTTGGGAGAGTAATGTCATGGGTTGCCACTGCTTCTAGCTTTTATATTATATAGTTCCGCTTCACACATGTTTCGGATTTGTGGTTTTCTTTGGGAGAGTAATGTCTTGGGTTGCCACTGCTTCTCGCTTTTATATTATATAGTTATGCTCTACACATGTTTCGGGTTTGTGGTTCTCTTTCGGGGAGTAATGTCATGGGTTGTCACTGCTTCTAGCTTTTATATTATATAGTTCCGCTTTACACATGTTTCGGATTTGTGGTTCTCTTTGGGAGAGTAATGTCTTGGGTTGCCACTGCTTCTAGCTTTTATATTATATAGTTATGCTCCACACATGTTTCAGATTTGTGGTTCTCTTTGGGGGAGTAATGTCATGGGTTGCCACTGCTTCTAGCTTTTATTTTATATAGTTATGCTCCACACATGTTTCAGATTTGTGGTTCTCTTTGGGGGAGTAATGTCATGGGTTGTCACTGCTTCTAGCTTTTATATTATATACTTCCGTTTCACACATGTTTCGGATTTGTGGTTCTCTTCGGGAGAGTAATGTCTTGGGTTGCCACTGCTTCTCGCTTTTATATTATATAGTTATGCTCTACACATGTTTCGGGTTTGTGGTTCTCTTTCGGGGAGTAATGTCATGGGTTGTCACTGCTTCTAGCTTTTATATTATATAGTTCCGCTTTACACATGTTTCGGATTTGTGGTTCTCTTTGGGAGAGTAATGTCTTGGGTTGCCACTGCTTCTAGCTTTTATATTATATAGTTATGCTCCACACATATTTCAGATTTGTGGTTCTCTTTGGGAGAGTAATGTCATGGGTTGCCACTGCTTCTAGCTTTTATATTATATACTTCCGTTTCACACATGTTTCGGATTTGTGGTTCTCTTCGGGAGAGTAATGTCTTGGATTGCCACTGCTTCTAGCTTTTATATTATATAGTTATGCTCTACACATGTTTCGGGTTTGTGGTTCTCTTTGGGGGAGTAATGTCATAGGTTGCTACTGCTTCTAGCTTTTATATTATATACTTCCGCTTCACACATGTTTCGGATTTGTGGTTCTCTTTGGGAGAGTAATGTCATGGGTTGCCACTGCTTCTAGCTTTTATATTATATAGTTCCGCTTCACACATGTTTCGGATTTGTGGTTTTCTTTGGGAGAGTAATGTCTTGGGTTGCCACTCCTTCTAGCTTTTATATTATATAGTTATGCTCCACACATGTTTCAGATTTGTGGTTCTCTTTGGGAGAGTAATGTCATGGGTTGCCACTGCTTCTATCTTTTATTTTATATAGTTATGCTCCACACATGTTTCAGATTTGTGGTTCTCTTTGGGGGAGTAATGTCATGGGTTGTCACTGCTTCTAGCTTTTATATTATATACTTCCGTTTCACACATGTTTCGGATTTGTGGTTCTCTTCGGGAGAGTAATGTCTTGGGTTGCCACTGCTTCTCGCTTTTATATTATATAGTTATGCTCTACACATGTTTCGGGTTTGTGGTTCTCTTTCGGGGAGTAATGTCATGGGTTGTCACTGCTTCTAGCTTTTATATTATATAGTTCCGCTTTACACATGTTTCGGATTTGTGGTTCTCTTTGGGAGAGTAATGTCTTGGGTTGCCACTGCTTCTAGCTTTTATATTATATAGTTATGCTTCACACATGTTTCGGATTTGTGGTTTTCTTTGGGAGAGTAATGTCTTGGGTTGCCACTCCTTCTAGCTTTTATATTATATAGTTATGCTCCACACATGTTTCTGATTTGTGGTTCTCTTTGGGTGAGTTGTGTCTCGGGTTGTCACTGCTTTTAGCTTTTTATATTATATAGTTATGCTCCACACGTTTCGGGTCTTTGGTTCTCTTCGGGAGAGTAATGTCTTGGGTTGCCACTGCTTCTAGCTTTTATATTATATAGTTCTGCTTCACACATGTTTCGGATTTGTGCTTCTCTTTGGGTGAGTTGTGTCTCGGGTTGCCACTGCTTTTAGCTTTTTATATTATATAGTTATGCTCAACACATGTTTCGGGTTTGTAGTTCTCTTCGGGAGAGTAATGTCTCGGGTTGCCACTGCTTCTAGCTTTTACAATAAAGAGCATAATTATATGAAATAAAAGCCTAATGTCCCACTTACATATTCATTTGCAGATTTGTTCAATTTTGGCAATGAATTTCGAATGGGAAAAGAGTATTAAAAAACAACGCACTTTCCTTTGATGGTAAAAACTAAAAAAGTAATATTACAATTCGATAAAAACAAAGAGTCCCAATATATTAATTCTAGAAGTGACATTAAAAAAGGCAAACTTAGAGCTAGATGTTTTAATCCGGAGATTTTACAGCGTTGATGCGGATTGGTCAGTTAATATTCATATGTTCTGTTTCGGGGTTTTACGAGTAAAACTGAAAATTCACACATGACTCTCCAGCAGTGCACATAACGCACCGTTTCCTCTCAGATTGAGTTACACAAAAGAACAATGACAAATGAAACTATCAAGGAAAGGGGTATTAACTTAACCTAAGCTAATCATATGCATTAAGGAAGTTCCAAAACAGTGACGTAACCCGGGTTTTACGTAAACTGGGCGCAATACCAAAAATTCATTAAAATCAAAGCAAATACCGTAAAACTTGAGTAAATAAAGGATATAACTATCGCTAAATCTTAAAAAATACTTTAAAAAACATTTTAGTCATTTTCTTAAAAGATTAATGACCACAATTAATCAAATTATGTTATTTACCTTGATATTTGCTTTTAGAAATGCCTTTAGTATGAGGACAAGCACCTCTCAATTAACGAAAAAAAAACACACGAGAGAAAGTAACTCTCATTGAGACATAAAAGAATTTAAAGAATATTAGTCTTAATTTGTAAAGAATAATAAATAAAATTAATTAAGACGACGGACTATATAATGACGTTCATCTGTTTAAAATTTTTCGTTGTAAATATTTTATTGTACTGTGTATATATTTTAAAATGTGTTTTAATTGTATTTTAAATTCTTATTAGCTTCTTTTAACTTTTATTGTTAGTTTTTATTTATTCTGAATATATTTTCAGGAAAAATCCATCTATTTCAAGTTTTTTAACTATGACGTGGCTGACGTTGATGAGTGACGTCACATCGGTTGCGATGACGTTTGCTGAACTGAAATTTAGTATAGAAATGTGGTATCAAGGCACAGTCCTCCAAAGGCAGACTTGAAGCCGTAAGGCCCCCGGCTCCGACTGGGCGATCTTCGGGTGGGTGAGCTGCGTCATTGTCCAGCAGAGCTCGAGTCTCGGCTCGTGCCCGACCTCACCCTCCCCTGGTCCCCATCATAATCGACCTTCAGGTCATTGACCTTGTGTCAAGTCCTGTCTGGTGGGAGGCAGGGACAAATATCGGGTCAGTTTACTTTAGCCCAAATGACATAAATACTGTATACAATTTTACCCTATGTGAAACATATATACACTTTATACATATATTACGCATTTAATCAATAAAAATAAAGAATAAAATGAATAAGATAGAGAAAAAAAACATTCTTTAAATAAAATGAAATAAAAAATAGGAAAAAGCGAGACAGGCAAAAAAGATATTTGGTGAGTGATGATAATTGATTCAAACCCTGTGAAAATGTGCAATAAAAATTTGAAGAAACTGTTTAGATTAATACCAAAACCAATAAAAACGTATTTATTGTATGCATAATTTATTTTTATTTTACAGCAATAACTTCAATGGTACTGTTTTTATTTGCGCTTTTTATTAATTTAGGCAGTTTTGATTTAATACATTAAATCGTATTTTTTAAGAAAAACAACAAACAAACCGCGGAAGCAGTTGATGGCAGAAGCATAATCGATGGGAGAAAAAAGAAAAAAAGTGTACAAGCTGTATTGAAATATCATTTCTCTAGAAAATGAACTTTCTTCAAATTGTAAGCACTGTTTCTTTTCTTCTTTTCTAAACTTCTTTCTTTTTTTTAATGATTCTTATCCATACACTGGTTTTTACTGAAGAGTATCAATTACACGATGTAACAATTATTCTATTTTTTCTTGTTCCTGGGTCGAGAGTATTATTTCCCAATTGCTTATGCCTAAAGTAAATGGAAAACTATTTTCCTATTCAAACTTTGTTTTTGTGATAAGGGAGCGTATAATGAAAACACTACGTTTGGGAGCTGGCACGTAAAAATGGTTTAGATTACAGTCTTAAATCTCGAAAAACAGCTCCCTTTTTAAGCATTATTGCTCATTTTTGTATAATTCTAATATGAATACACGTATATTTTGATTCAAATATATTTTATTGAGACCGTATGTAAATGAAAATATGCAGATTTTTCTGTTTTCACACAGAAAATAAGTTAATTTCTAAACTTTATTATCCAAAGCAAAAAAGCAAAGTTTGAAGGGAATAGAGGCCATTTTTATGTTTTTGCAACATAATTAAGAAATAGTACATGCTATACAGGAAAAAAAAATTTGTGGTACAACATAATGTTATGTGACTCTATGAGCTCTTCTATCTCTAGGCGTTGTGTTTCGGTGCAAGTGTATCTAGATGAGTATATATGTATGCGTATAGTCCTCCCATATATGTATTTACATGCATTTGGGTGGGAGCATATCTATATGGGTGTATGGGATCATATATGTATGTACTTGTATGTACTTGTATGTATATATGTACATGGATGTGCATGTATAGTATATATTTATCCAATCTCTCCGCACGAGCAGGATGTAAACAAGATCAATTTTTAAGCTGAGTTTAAGTTTTGAATTTGGAGTTTTTTCTCCTACTAGACCGGTTGCCATAACAAGGTCAAAAAGCACAGTCTACCCTACTATTTACCCATTGCTGGGGGGAGAATAATTGGATTCATACCTTTCCCAAGGGTATTAGCGCTACGTGGAATGCAACCGGCCTTGTCAGGTATATGAACTCGAGTCGCTTTGTCCATTTCCTTCGACGGTGCACTACAAAAGCTTCTTTATGACCGAGTATAATTGCATCAAAAGGATAGCTAAGCAATTTTGGGAGGTCAGCAGATTTTAGTAGATGATAAAATAGAAGGAGAAAGTTTTCCTGATGTGAATGAAAGGGTTGTTGTTTTAATGTCTATAAAACAGCTCAAGTCTTCAGCACTAATACGGTTAGAGAGAAGTAAACAAATATCCGAGTGTTTTAAAGGCATGTTAGATCTGGGAGGTCAACGCAGGAAAAACGTTCTTTTTCTGGAAATCAGGTTCCCACATATTCAAGTTCCATTCATTGTTTATTTCTGTCTTGATAAATACAGTTTCAGTCTCGATACTTTTTAAACACATGTCGCAATTTGAAGGAAATGAACGTTTCACTCATTGCTCATTTCTGACTTTGCGAATATATCTTCAGTATCAATACTTTTTGAATACACGTCGCATTTGGAAGAAAATTAACATTTTATTCATTGTTTCTTTTTTGTTTTGGTAAATACAACATCTTTTTCGAGACTTTTTGAACACACCTCGTATTTGAAGAAAATGTTCATTGTTCATTTCGATCTTAATAGATACAGCTTCAGAGTCAATACTTTAGGAACAAACGTCACATTTTGACGAAAAGGAACGTTTCACTCATTGTTTATTTCTGTCTTAGTAAATATAGCTTCAGATACTTTTGGAACACACCTTGTATAGTCGCATTTTGAAAGTGTCCAATAAAGCTGTTGTTTTCTGAAAGATTAAAAAAGATTTCCCTTTTCTTTGTTTCTCAAAAAATATCTACATAATGAATTGTCACGTTCGTTAAAACTATTTTTTAGATATTCAAAACTACCATTTTCTTTGATTATTCGATTGAAATATGTAAGATAATACATTATAGCATGTGAAATTGACTCTTCACATCAATGATATAAGCTGTTACAATCAGCCTCGTCACGATGACCAGGCAATATTGAGTTCTAATTCAATATAGTCGGCTCAATACTGAATCAAGGCTTGGAGTGTCTTTTTATTATCTTGAGCAACGCAGCCATCTTTGTTAGCTAACAGTTCCCTTCCCGTTTGCAAAGCTAGTTGAATTACAAAAGAATGATTGATGACCAAATACGCGAGACGACTAGGTAGGAGGGGATTGGAGAATTTTTGGCGAATTTGAAGAGAAGGTGGAGAGGCGTTAGGTTGGTGTGGATGTTAGCTCGTGGGGCTATTAGAGAATCCGAATTTATGTGGGAGATTTTCGTGTTTTGTGTAGCCTGTCAAATAGAATAAAATATCTGTATGCAAGAAGGAGCAGAAGTAATAAAACAATCAATAATGTACACAATACAAAATACCTTTATAGATGCTTGTTGACTGCCCTATTACTTAAACTACATCATATATATATATACATATATATATATATATATATATATATATATATATATATATATATATATATATATATAAATAGATTGTAAATGAATCCAGAGTCAGGAATTCCCCAAAGTATACAGGATTTTTTGTTTATGGGTACAAGTTACCAGTAATAATCTTTTGAACTTGAACCATGTAAAACGTTGCCTCGACTTTCCAATGCATTCAACATTATCATCTCGACATATAATTCAATCTAATATCATTGAATTAATGATTCAATTTTTAAGATATTGTACGCGAACTATGCATGTGAATTTCACTGAAATTCTATTCTCGTTCAGTACATTGACGCGTCTTCTAGTCAGTTAATTAAAAGCTTCCATCAGTGAATAAGCACTTCGCTTGAAAGGATTATGGTTAGAGGCAAATCTTAATCGGTCATTCCCACGATGTGACGAAAACCAAACAATCTCTGGTGATATTGTAAGACATTGCTGGTGTACTCTAGGTTAATGGTCGTAATAGTCTAACCCTCGAAACCATGAGTCATACAGTAGATTTGTTGTTGTTTTTTTTTTGTTTTTTTTTTGTTTTTTTCGTTGTTTTGTTTAGTTTTGTTTTTTGTTTTATCTTTTGCTGCAACAGCCGCATACACACACACACACACACACACACATATATATATATATAGTTTGGTATATAATAAATAAAGAATGTTCTGTATCAGTGATAGTGCATATATATCTAAGTTTGGATAGCGTAGACATAGACACAACAACGCTTTGTGACTGTCAATTTCTCGTTTATGCGATCATCACTTACTACAAGAAACTGACGGTCACCAAGCGCTGTTGACTCCATGCATACACTATCCGAACTATATATATATATATATATATATATATTGTGGTACGTGCAAATTATAAATAATGCTTTTAATAACGTACTCATCTTTAAAATGTGTAAATTATTTTAAAAGTGATGAAAATATTTTTTTTTAATTTTTAACTTCTTTATTTTGATTATGTCTCTTCAGAGAATTGTGTTCGTAACAGTTGAATTAATAAGTGAGGAATTCAAAATTTGAGTAGTGACCGACAAGAATGAAAGGGGGAAAGAAAAAAAATTACCGTACGCCAACCGGTATGGCGCGGATAATATTAACTTCCTGTGAACCTAAAGGATTGCTAAAGAGGATCGATAAAAAGAGTTCATTGCTGTAGGTTTTCTATTCTTGAGTTCTCCAACCATGAAGTCCATTTGTCAATCCTAAAGGACTTGTTGATTACGAAATTCCAACCAGGACTCAGTATACAGAAGCAATCCCATATACTGATTCTCTTTAGCAATCCTCTTGAGCCAAGGAAAGTTAATATTACCCGCGCCAACTCTGCTGGCTTACGGCAATGTTTTTCCTTCCCTCCTCATGACATTCTTGTCGGTCTCAAACAAAATTTCGAATTTCTCACATATTAACTCAAGTATTATGGTCACAATTCTCTGAAAAGACGTAATCAAAATACAGGACCCCTTTTTTAAATTTTAAGATATTCTAATCACTTTTGATATATATATATATATATATATATATAAGGCGGGATAATCGGTATTGTTTTGAAGGTGCTTACTCCATGTGGTTGAGGCAAAAAATATTGATATCATAAATAAAAGAATGGAGGAAACCGTTTTGCACAAAATAAACCGAATCAATGTTGTTAGCTGTAATATAAATATAAGCGGAAACATAATCAAACATAATTTACGAACTTCAATGAACGAACAAACACACTTCTTCATAAAAATATGTATCTCTCACACTTTATTCTCAAAAGGGTTGATGTTTCCGTGGTGTGTGAGAGATGGGTGGAGACAGGGACAGACAGCTACATTGACCCAACTTCTTCTCTTGACCATAGCACGCTGTATTATCTTCAAGAACCCACTTAGCACTTCTTCCGCATCTTGGCATGGGTTGCTCAAGCTGGCTGGCCTTTCTCCAACTGACTCAACGACCGTCAGCATCTACCTATATCCTTTCGGGCATCTACCTATATCACTTTCGGGCAAATACCCTTGGGAAAGGTATGAACCCCCTTATTCTCCCTCCAGCTATGGGTAAATAGTAGGACGGACTAGGTTCTTCAGCCTTGGTGAGGCAACTAGTCTAGGAGAAGGAAAACTCTGAATTCAAACCTGTTAAACTCCGCTTAAAAATTGACCTTGTGTCATATCCTGCCCGAGCGGAGGGGTTTGTAAATAGTACCTATATCCTTTCGTAACGTTCACTTGCTTCCGCTTCTTCCACTTATTTACACAGGTGCATTTCTGATTGACGGCTCGGTCAATGGTCAATATACAACATCAACATCAGTATACATTTCATTTATTCCACCTAAAAATTAATATAACGATTGCATATTTTTAAAAATAAACCTAAATAAGATGTGTAAATAATAGTGCAAGTGCGCACAAACAAAAAGAAGCAACACCTTCCAACATACTTATGACTCTCGTAGCTTAATGATAAAATAACTGGTATGGATAAAAGTGGACATGAGTTCGATTCTCACCGGACGTTTATCTCTTATACTCCTAAATACAAGCTGTCACTCGCTGTCATAGAAATAACAAACCGAATGAGCTAACTTACGATCAAATCACGCTGAAAGCACCGGTTCACGAAGGATCACCGAACTTAAGTGATAAGTCCACTCGGTAATTAAGAAGGATGACCACATAGCAACATTATGTACCGTAAACATCTAGAGTCCTCAGTGATAAATCTGAGTGAACTGCGATAAAAAGCAACAAAAATTAAAAGAAAACGCAAGTTAAAATTAATAATGAAAAATGTGAATGTGCTATTATATTTATTTACTATTTTCTATTGCAGCATTATATATATATATATATATATATATAGTTTGCTATATTTATCAATATAGAGCGTTCAATGTCGGTGATAAAGCATATATAACTAAGTTAGGTTAGTATATCTTTTAACAGCATAACGAAGACAAATTGACTAAGCGTAAACTTTCATTACATATTTTTTTTGAATTCCAAAATAGTCTATTTTTCCGAGAAATGAAATGTTGAAACTTTTCAGACGAAAAAAAAAAGTCAATTAAAAAATTATTCTTATTTTTATTTTCTTTCTAGACAAATTAACTAAATATAACACTGTGAAATCCTGAGTCCTTCAAAGCTGAAGACTTTCATTTTATATTTTTTTAATTACAAAATAGCTTATTTTTCCAAGAAATTGAATGTCGAAGTTCTTCAGACAAAAAGAAGGTAGCTCGAAAAAAATTTTTTGAATCTTAAAAATTTTTTTCTTCTCTCTTCACACCTGAATGACTAGTGGCGACTATAATACGGGGGTTGAGGGAGGCCACGTGACTGGGTCTCTTAACTATCTTCGGCGAATAACAATTAGCAGACAAATTGACAAAGCGTAACTTTAAAGAATGCTGAGTCTGTGAAAGCAAAAAATTTAAGAGTCCTTGAAAGTAAAAAAATTAAGTCCTCATCTTTTTAAATTATAAAACAACTCCTCCCGCGCTAGATTTTCTAACATATCTTTTGTGCAAGTATGAAATTATAGCACAAGTAAAAGAAATGGGGAAGGAACAGAAAAGATAAAATAAACTGTTATTCTAATAGAACCCAAAATCGACAACATATTTAGGAAAAACCAAAATGGCTTCCGAAGAAATAGATCCACGACCTCACAAATATTAGCCATCCGTAGAATCCTTGAAGGTGTACGGGCAAAAAACCTACAAGCGACATTAATATTTGTTGACTTTACCAAGGCTTTCGATTCCATTCACAGAGGAAAGATGGAACAAATCCTACTAGCGTACGGCATACCTAAAGAAACCGTAGCGGCAATAACGATTCTCTATAGAAACACTAAAGTAAAAGTACGATCACCAGATGGAGACACAGAATACTTCGACATTGTAGCAGGAGTACTACAAGGGGACACGCTGGCTCCGTACCTCTTTATCATTTGTCTAGACTACGTACTTAGAACATCGATTGACAAAATCAGAGTGAATGGCTTCGAACTGACGAAGAAAAGAAGCAGAAGGTACCCCGCAACAACAATTACCGACGCCGACTACGCCGATGACGTAGCGATACTGGCAAATACACCCGACCAAGCCGAAACACTACTGCATAGTTTGGAACGAGCAGCCGCAGGCATACGCCTCTATGTTAATGCACACAAAACGGAATATATGTGCTATAATCAGACGGGTGACATCTCCACTCGAGATGGAACCCCTCTTAAACTAGTAGACAAATTCACTTACCTAGGAAGCAGCGTCTCATCAACCGAAAAGGACATCGACACGAGGTTAACGAAAGCATGGACAGCTATCAATAGACTATCGATTATATGGAAATCAGACATAACCGATAAAATGAAACGCAGTTTCTTCCAGGCAGCGGTCACATCGATACTGCTATATGGATGCACTACATGGACGCTAACAAAACGGCTGGAGAAGAAGCTAGACGGCAATTACACAAGAATGCTGCGTGCAATCTTGAACAAGTCGTGGCGGCAACACCCCACAAGACACCAACTGTACGGCCACCTGCCCCCTATCACGAAAACTATTCAAGTTAGACGAACCAGACATGCAGGACACTGCTGAAGAAGCAGGGACGAACTCATAGGTGATGTACTCTTATGGACCCCCAAACATGGCCGTTCAAAGGCAGGACGACCAGCACGAACATACATTCAGCAGCTATGTGAGGATACGGGTTGTTGTCCTGAAGACCTGCCTAGGGCGATGAACGATAGGGAGGAGTGGCGAGAGAGGGTCAGGGATATCCGTGCTACCAGCGCGATATGATGATGATGATGATGTTATTCTAATGAATTACTGGTGCCACATCCAGAAATGTAAGGATTAAACTTGCAGCAGTCTGATGCACCTATCTAGAATCTCAAAACTAAGATATAGAACGCCCCACAAAGCTCGATAGAAATAGAAAATGAAAAACCCGAGTTAAAAATTACACTTTGTTAAAAAGGCGTGAAATCTTTTAGTGGGAGGGGGACCCGTTAACGGTATTCCACTTGGTGACAAGGGCATAGATATTAATCAAACCATGGGTCTGTTATAGACACAATATACTGCCTATGATGAAAAATGATGAATATTAATACAATTAAACATGAAATTCAAATGAAAGATTTGAGTTTTATGATTGGCAGATGCTCCCTTCATGCCTAATATAGGGGTACTGATCGGAATCCTGCAAATGTTAGTGGTCCCAATTACAGGTACATAATCATTGTCCAAAACAAAGATATATTAGGACAACGCAAAAAAAAAAAGAGAAGAGAAAACAACAAAAGAGTAATTCATTGCTATTTTCAAAGTAACTCAACACTAACGGGCTGCGAAAAAAGGATGATAGAAATTTGGAAAGAAACTGCTAATTTCAACCCAAGCCAAAGGCCTCGAGACCAAGCAAGGGTGATTTTAGAAAGAGGCTGGTTTTTTGACCTTCAAATCATGAAAATATGTGAACAGAGAGAACATTCGGATAATGACCAACAAAAGCTACCTAAAAGAGATAAAATACAAAATACAGAAAACTAATCTTCAACGAAACCTTGCACCACAACCTCAGTGTTAACACCAAATGAAAGAAATAATGTAGAATTTATTTTAAAAGATCATGATCGAAAAAAAAGGGGACATTGCCATCACTAAATAATCAAGACTAGAAAAAGCCCAGGTAAAAACGGAAAAAGTAAATAAATTATTAAAAGATATACAAACCAACAACATTTTTGAACTAAGCGATTTAATTCATGCAAGAGCAAAGATGATAAGAGATAAAATTGGTATCATCCGAAGGAAACTGAACAAAGATTGAAAAAAGACAACAGACAAGGCTGACAATAAAATTGGAAGAAATAGAGCAAAAAGTAGTGGACAAAGAAGTAAGAATCAAACGATACCGGGGCAGGACAAAACAATACATACAAAACTTGTTGGAAGAATTTTGTTTTGTTATTTTGAAATGTTCTTTCCAAAATAACGAAAGAAAATTCTTTCAACAAGTCGGTGAAAAAAACTTAAAAACAAATGTACAAAAAAATAGTTCTGGAGTTAAGATATGAGAACAGAAAGTTCGAATGGATGAATAATATGCAAAAAGAATTATAAGAAGGCTGGGAGGCTGATATGCACCTAGACTTATGAAGAGCAACATTCAAGAAAGCACGAAATTAGAAAACATCAGACCGTGATGCCATTCTGGTTTGAAAAAGTCGCATCCCTCTACAATAGATTGTCTTAACAAGTGATTAAATATCAACAGGATAAAAGAATACTTGAATGGATGACGAAGGAGAAAATGACCCAGATTCAGAAAGATTCCCCCAAAAGAACCATCCACAAGGGAAGGGGAACTGGCGAACGACAATATATCGATCAGCACATCCGCAAGCAGGTTAACACAAGGCGGGATAATGTAGCGCTGGCATAGATAGATTACAAAAAGGCCCATGGTATGGTCCCACAAACTTGGATAATAGAATCTCAGAAAATGTACAAAATATCCACCAAAGTTATAAACTTCATCGCAAAAACCATGAAAATCTAGAAAGCGAAATTAACAACAGGAGGAAAGGTCTTAGCAGATGTGAAAATCCCATGAGGCATATTTTAAAAAGACTCTTTTTTTTTTCATCATACAACGTGTGAAAGCACGTGCGATACCATGTCCTCATCAGCCGCCAACCATGGGTGGTAACAGTTTCGGTAGCTCAAAGCAGTACTGCCATTCCTGGCGCTACCAAGCAGCTTTTGCCACCGGACAGGGTGTTAAGAAAATTATATATATATATATGCGCCAGATCAATTAAGAGCAGAGACTACATTGGACGTTAATCTTCATTTTCAGTGTGCAGTTTGTGATTTAAAAAACAAAACAAAAAAAAACGCGTTTACTTTCGGCGGTTGATGTTATTATGCGTTTACAGTAACCGTTTCTTACGTAATCACACGGGAAAGGTGGTTCCGCGTGTATTTTCTTCATGCTGAAAACTTCTCGCTTTCGACCAAATCCAACTTGATGCATATTGTGCCGTGGTCTGAAGACAATTTGAGGCAACTTTCAAACTACGGCCAGTGATTCCTATTTTGGAAAGAAACGAAATGACTGAGAGTCCTATAAAACCACGACAACCAACCTCAATAGGAATCACATGGCATATCCAACCCTTTTCCACGTAGTCGGCACGCAGTGTCTCGTAACGGGTTTTCTTCCGCTCTTGTGCTTCCTCCCGGTTTTCTTCCCAGGGGACAGTCAATTCTATGAGGAGGATACTCTTCTTTGAATCGGACCATGCTACAATGCCCGGCCGCTTTTCTGTTTGAATAATGTGAACTGGAAATTGTATTATCACCACTGCTATTTGTTATAGCAATGATACCATTATATACTTCGGAAATGCACAAAGAGCTACGAATTTGCAAAATCACAGGACAAATTAACCCAGTTAATGAATATGTATGATATCAAACTAATTGCCAAAAATGAAAAAGAACTCGAAATCGTCATATAAACGAAAAAAAATATACATCCAGAATATAAAAATGGAATTAGGCATTGAAAAATGTTCATGATAATGAAAAAATGAAAAAGGGAAACAACAGGAACAAAATTGCCAAATCAGAAAAAATCAGGACGCTTGAGGAGAATGAAAATGATAAATACTTAGGAATATAGGAAGCAGACGCAATCAAACAAGAAGAGATGAAAGAAATTGTAAGAAAAGAGTACTTCAGAAGAACTAGAAAACTTCTCGAAACCAAGCTCTGCAGCAGAAATCTCAAAGGAATAATAACCCGAGCAATTCCCCTTGTAAGATACTTTGTGTCATTCTTAAAATCAAGAATGCCCTTCCCAACAGTATATAAAAAGATACACACTACATGAGTACCACTTGGTGTGATGATCACATAGGTGAGAAACTGACAGTCAGAAAGCGCCGTTAATTCTATGTCTACGCTATCCTAACTTATATATGTACATTTACTAACCACTCCGAATAAGAAGGATGTGACACAAGAGCAATTTTTAAACAGAGTTTAAAAGGTTTGAATTCAGTTTTCCTTCACCTAGATTGGCAGCCCTACCAAGGTTAAAGAATCAAGTCTGCCCTACTATTTACCCTTTGCTGGAGGGGGAATAGTTTGATTCGCCCAGGATTTGAACTCGGGGCGCTTTATCTATTTCCTACAGCGATAATCATTATATCACGGGCGCCTCCAAACTTTTGTTTGTTTGTTTGTATATGTGTGCAGTGTAAAAAGAATTATAAAAACAACAATGACATACAACTTATGTTGTATTTGTACAGAGCACAATATTCAAGATAGAATTATTACAATGTAAAATTACTTCAAAACCATGATTAATTGCGTTTTTTAAAAATGTCTCAAAATTACGGTTGGTCAACAGAAGCTGTAGAGTGACTGTAATTTGAACAGTTTTGTAGTTGCCAACCCCTCTGCACGAGCAAGATGTGACTCAAAGACTGGTTGCCATAACAATGTTAAAGAGCCCAATCTGCACTCAGTAATATAGTTTCAATTGTTTGGTTTCTTTGTTTAATGGCGTATCAACTTTCGTGGGTTATTTAATGCCAAAGACATCCTTGTAGAACAGCGGTGATGTTACTTAACCTATAGGTGGTAGAGAACTCTAGACGGAACCCCTCTTAAACTAGTAGACAAATTCACTTACCTAGGAAGCAGCGTCTCATCAACCGAAAAGGACATCGAAACGAGGTTAACGAAAGCATGGACAGCTATCAATAGGCTATCGATTATATGGAAATCAGACCTAACCGATAAAATGAAACGCAGTTTCTTCCAGGCAGCGGTCGCATCGATACTGCTATATGGCTGCACTACATGGACTCTAACAGAACGGCTGGAGAAGAAGCTAGACGGCAATTACACAAGAATACTGCGTGCAATCTTGAACAAGTCCTGGCGGCAACATCCCACAAGACACCAACTGTACGGCCACCTGCCCCCTATCACGAAAACTATTCAAGTTAGACGAACCAGATATGCAGGACACTGCTGGAGAAGCAGGGACGAACTCATAGGGCGCCTTTGGTGGCGTAATGGTTAGCAAGCTCGACTAGCAAACCTACACGAATGAGTTCGAGTCTCATTGGGTGCCCCTTTCATATGGCCCTGTGCCACATCTAAGCAAAAAGCTTAGTAAATTACCTCATAGGTGATGTACTCTTATGGACCCCCACACATGGCCGTTCAAAAGCAGGACGACCAGCAAGAACATACATTCAGCAACTATGTGAGAATACGGGATGTAGTCCAGAAGACCTGCCAGAGGCGATGAACGATAGGGAAAAGTGACGAGAGAGGGTCAGGGATATCCGTGCTACCAGCACGACATGATGATGATGATGAAGTCCAAATGTAAACCTAATAGCGTGACTGGAATTCGAACTCGCTTACTTTGAGGTCACCGCTCAGCATTTTAACTATTACGCCACGGGGACTCATTCATATAGTTTCAAGTATTCCTATGTAATGCTGATCATTTATACACAATTATATGGTTTCAAGTATTTTTGTCTAATAGTAATAATTACTATCTGGTTTTGAGTAACTATTCCAATTTAATGATTTTTATTTGTTTGTATAGTTCCAAGTTGTTCTTTCTAATACTAATAAATTTCAAATGGACACGGCAACACGAGTTCAAACCCTGATTGCATTTCCTATTGCACTAATACCCTAGGGAAAAGTATGAATCCAATTATTCTCCCTCCAGCTATGGGTAAATAGTAGGACAGACTGATTTCTTCAGCCTTGATGAGGCAACTTGTCTAGGAGAAGGAAAACTCTGAATTCAAACCTGTTAAACTTCGCTTAAAAATTGACCTTGTGTCATATCCTGCTCGAGCAGAGGTAAATGGAGGTGCCTGTGGTGTAATGGTTATCGTCGTAGGAAATGGACACGGCGACACGAGTTCAAATCCTGGACGAGACTGATTGCATTTCACATAGCACTAATAACCTTGGGAAAGGTATGAATCCAATTACTCTCCCTCCAGCTATGGGTAAATAGTAGGGCAGAGTAGGTTCTTCAGCCTTGGTGAGGCAACTAGTCTAGGAGAAGGAAAACTCTGAATTCAAACGTGTTAAACTCTGTTTAAAAATTGACCTTGTGTCATATCCTGCCCGTGTGGAGGGGTTGATAAATATAAATACTAATAAATTTCAAACAAATCTGGGATCCTGGCAGGTCAGAGAGGATCTCAGAATAATGGCAATGAAGGAATAACACCATACTCCCCAAATGTTGTGTAATAACTCCATATTCAGAGATTTTGTATAATAACTCCATATTCCCCAGATGTTACATAATAACTCCATACTCCCCATATGTTGTGTAATAACTCACCCACAACTAACCCTCCACCGTCTGAGCTGTAAGCTCGAATGCAGGTGTGGGTATTTTGACAGACAACGAAGGGTCAAATAATGACCTCGATTAGAAACGCTATGAGAAAGAGAATTTGGGGGGGTTAAACAGTTGTTCTTCAGACGAGCAAATACAGCAGACGTCTGGGATTTTAATGCTTAGAGGCCTCTTTTTGTGTGTGTGGGAAGGGATAAGAATATTTTTAGAAATGCCAAGTATTACCTTCTTTCAGTGATAGACCTTTGAAGACCCCACAAAAACCGATCAGATTTATTAAAGTAATAAAAGTGGGAACAAAACTGAAAATGCGTGTTAGTCTATTTCTTTCACCACACAAGATTAAGTTAAAACCTCTTGTCCGAGTTTCAAGTATCTACAACGCAACGCAGACCTACAGAATTGGTTCCTCACTATCGGATGCAGTTTAGACTACACAAGACACTCGTTCTGTTCTGATAGTTCGAAGTACACCATATACACATTGCAAGAACATATTCATATACATCGATCTTAGGTTATTATCATTGATTACGAAAAATTTTTAACAGTTCTAGAAATCTGAGGAGTATCCCATCATTGCCATGGCTCCAAGATCCACCCTGATCAGAAATGATAGTACCTGTTACCTATACATGGGCCAAATAGATTAAATCTAAAGATTATTCGTAGTCGATCGGATCATGTGCAAAAGAAAAAAACGCTAAGGAAATAACTACACAAAAAATGTAGATATGAACATACAATGAACGCTATTGCCTAACCTCTTAGCAAAAAATAACCCTAGACAGGTTAAAATCAATCAAAATCAGAAATGCAGGACAGCGTTCAACATCTAGCCATAGGCTATTACTAGCTTTGCACAACCCTATGAAGGACCTTAATACTGTAGTGGGTTCGGATCTTACGAAGTGATTTTTGCGTCGTATTAAGTTTTAAAACATACGAACATGTACGAGCTTGTTTTTATTTTGTTTTGTTTTGTTTTGTGTTTGTTTTTTGTTTTTGTTTTGTTTTGTTTTTTTTTGTTTTTTGTCTTTTGTTTTTGTTTTGTTTGGTTTGGTTTGGTTTTTTGTTTTTGTTTGTTTTGTTGTTTTTTGGGGTTTTTTTTGTTTTTGCTTTGTTTTTTGTTTATTGTTTTGTTTTTTGTTGTCATTATTGTTATTGAAGTTGAAGGTGTCGACTGGTTAGCGACAACAGTTTCTTAAAAATAAATGTGTAAAAAAAATAAAATAAAAAAGGAAATAAGTAAGTAAAGCGAGCATTTGATTGTTTATCTATTTAAACATTGGTTTGGTTGGTTGGTTGTTTGGGTTTTATGGCATATCAATCTTGGTTTGGTTGGGTTTTATAGCATATCAACCTTTGTAGGTTATCTAATGCCAAATCCATTCTTATACAAATAAACAGTTCTATTTCAAAGAATTCAGTTTAACATAAGTACTCATGTTTGTTTGTTTGCTTATTTAGTGTTTAATTGTCAAAAACATTTCTATTTCAAGCTATTCAATTTAGTCAAACAGTTCTAATTCAAACAGTTCAGTTTGGTATAAGCAGAGTTTTTGTTTACACACAGTTAAAAGTCAAAACAGTTCTATTTGAAGCAATTCAGTTTAGCATAAGTACGCAGTTTTGTTCTATTAAACCCATAGATAGGGCCCTATCAGGTGCTACCACTCTGGGCTAGAGTGGACCTGGGAGCGATGGCAATAAAGGGTTACTCCGAATTCCCCAAAGCTCCAGCATTACTGGAACCTTACCATCAGATTGTTTTGAGTAATATCTAAGACATTCGTTGGGGGGTCTTATCCCTCTGCAGAGGTGCAGTCGCTGTATTCTCGAGCCCCAGCCGATTGGACCATATTAAGCATTGTTTAACAACAGAGAGAAACTATGTATGTTGACTAACCAGGATATGACACAAAGTCAATTTTTTAGTGAAGTACAGCTGGTTTTAATTTAGGGTTTTCCTTCTAGACAAATTGTTTAATCCAGACTAAAGGACACAATATGCTCTAGAATTTTCTGCGAGCAGAACACATGGACTAGTCTTTCTTAAGGCGAAGTGAAACACAAACAGCTTCGTTCAGGATTTGAACTCGTGTCGCCGTTTCTATTTCACCCGACGATAACCGTTACACTAAGCATGCCTCTTAGTAAACAGTAGACAGCCATTAAGGAAAATTACCGGAGGAACTTTTGTAAGCAATGACCGAAAGATATACGTTCGATTTGGGGATATCTATGCAGAGTTATGGGTCTCTCTCCTAAGGTGGCATCTCAAAAAGGCTGGCGAAGAAAAACTGAAAAGACAAAGTGGCTGTCAGTTGATCCCGATGATGAACGAACACAAAAACACGTTGTTGAAAAAAAAAAAAAAGAACATACACGTTTATTTTGGATCTTTACATGTTCTTTTTGGACCGATCTTATAAATAGAAAAATGTAAGATGGGGTGTTGAAAATTGTAAATTCGGCAGTTAATGTCTTCTCGAATCTGATTGGCTGTTTTGAAGTTGTACCTTTAGCCCCTGCCCTTCCTGTTTTTGAGACTCACAATGGTTCTCTCTCTTCTTTTGTTATTTTATTTTTATTTTTTTTTTTTTTTTTAGGGAGAGGCATTCAGCACGAGCAAAAGAATCTGCTTGGCTTGCTCCTTTTGCTGTGCGAGCTCTTGTTTATTTCTATCATTGAGGGTTTTCAGACTATTGTCTTCATAGTTATTTGCACAACGTTTCGGTTGATATGTCCTCCGGCCTTCTACAGGTGTTTGTTGAACTCGGGAACCTTTATGGAACTTCGAACTACGTCCTTTATTGAATCCACGGGGGTCGCCTGTTCTGATTCCGTTAGCCATAACCGGGTACAAGTGTTAAGTATTCCTGTATTGTTCCTCGCCTGTTGTGAGGATTGAATCTGCAACCCCCAGATGACTGTCTCCTTGAAAGCTTAGGGAACCAACGCCTATAACCGTTACGCTATGTGTCCTGCTGGACAATTCTGAGTGAATTTTTGGGACTATAAACTTAAACTGTTATAAACTTAATCTTCTTACTTGACTAGAATTATTACTATTATGTATAATTTTTTACCTGTGCTCATATTCAGATTTTTTTTCATTTAGCCTTCTTAATTATCGGTTCCCATATTGTATTCAACTCTATACTTGGTCTACTCAGCAGTTCATTGTAGCCCAACATATGTGCTGATTACTTAAGGCGTCTAATCCTCCGATGTTCAGCCCTATCAATTATTTCAGCTTTATCCCATAAGGGCAGATGGTTTCCCTTTTCCTTCCATATATGGTCCGCCATACCCGTCTTTTCAATCTCACCTCGCACTATTGCCTTCGAGCTGAATTTCGAGTTGAAACAATAGATATTCATCTAAGAGGGGGAAGCGGTGGTCTACACTAAATTTACTAAAAGAAATAATAAACTTCGTTTTCAATAAGTCTACACAGGAAACTAGAAGAACACGGTTGTCCAGGTTGATTCTACACAAGAAGGAGATGCCGAGAAGAATAAACCCTAAAAATTTGCTTCAAAATGAACTTTAACATAAAATACCAAAGAAAGGTATTTTATCATTAAGAAAAGTTAAACTGACAGTAGGTGGTTGACGGTATGGCTTCGAGCAAGTTAGTCGTTATATTTCTTTATACCCTCCTTCTTTTTTTTTTTTTTTTTTTTTTTTTTGCTTATAATATTGTCGTTACTTGAATGTATATTATTTTTATTACCTTAAGTTCAATGCTTTCGAAGAGCATTGAGAAAAATATGCAAAGCCGGATTTTGTAGAGTTTATTTCTCTTGAAATAGATTACTTTGTGGGAACTGGTTGTTTTGTTTTTAAGGAATATAGGCACACTTTTCTTTCAGGTAGCAAAAGTAGGCTTCCCTTCCCCCTTTTTTATCTCCTTTATTTTTATATTTTTCTCTCCCCCTTTGCCAAGCCTGACAGTAACTGCTAGATAATTTCTTGAGCTGGGAAGGGATAAAGTTTACTTGATTTGGGTAGAGTTATACTTTATCATATCATATTTACCAACCCCTCCGCTCGGGCAGGATATGACACAAGGTCAATTTTTAAACAGAGTTTAACAGGTTTGAACTCAGAGTTTTCCTTCTCTTAGACTAGTTGCCTCACCAAGGCTGAAGGACCCAGTCTGCCCTACTATTTACCCATAGCTGGAGGGAGAATAATTGGATTCATTCCTTTCCCAAGGGTATTAGTGCTATGTTAAATGCAATCAGTCTCGTCCAAGATTTGAACTCGTGTCGCCATGTCCATTTCCTACGACGATGACCATTACACCACGGGCACCTCCACTTACACCACGGGCACCTCCAGAGAGTTATACTTTATAGCCACAAACATTCGGATAAATTTGTTAACTTTTCGTGTGTTGGTTGTTATAATTTAACACCTAAAACCTAGAACGATTTCTCATGGGGTTTTGTTGAGTCGATGGAAGAAAGATACCGTCTTTTATAAATCGTAACCAACCCCCAATGAGGTAATAGGCAGTCTTGCTTAATCCATCTTCCTCATACCCACTGAATATACGTCTGTTTCCGATAGCGTCAAAAACTCAATTCCCAACTCTCTTTTAATTCTCATGTGACTGTCAACCACAAGAATTCTTACAGTTTCTCGTGGCTGATAATTTCAACCCTGATTCGCCATCTGTCGATCAGTCCTACGCTTATGTTCGTCATATCTCGTTAGCATTACATAACATCTAACTTTAGATAGTTTCTCAAATAATTTCTCTATTCTAATCGAACCAATAATAGTTAAATGACTTTTGTCTACAAGGAAACAAGAAAATATATACTAAATGAAAGAAAATAGCAAGTTAGGATGAGAGTTTGCACCTCTTCAAGAAATTACTGGAAAATGACTGAGTTGCTGCCATAGAACCGATCATGAATGACTGAATTATTTACACATGGACCGACAATTGATATCTATCTATCTATCTATCTATCTACTCCGAGTGCATTCTCAAGCTCCATGCTTTTTTCTTTTCCTTTCTTCTACCCCTGCATTCTTTTTCTTTTTCTCGTTTTATTTTTCCTTTCTTTCTTTGTTGATTTGTTTTCTACGTTATTTCCTGTCCTTATTGGCTTATTTGCTTTTTTCTTTTACTTTTCTTTTAGATTAAACCAATTTGTGTGTGTGTGTGTGTGTGTGTTATGAACAAAAGATAATCGTTGATAAGATATATATATACATATATAATACCGGACATTGGCCTAGCGGTTAGAGTGTTCGCCATTAGCCCGGGAGACCTGGGTTCAATCCCAGGTCGAGTCATACCAAAGACTCAAAAAATGGTACTTGATGCCTCCTTGCTTAACACTCAGCATTATAAGGTACGGATCAAGGGTAAAGTGGAGCAATCCAGGGAAAGGAGTCGCGCCCTCCCCTACACCTTGGTGTAGTAAGCTATCGAAAAGGAAGCCTTCGGGTCACCCTCGACTATGGTCGCCAACTTTTTATATATATATATATTATGAAATAATTAAATATTTAAAGCGTCTGAATTTTGCATTGTTTTTATCTTTCTTCTTACCTATAAGTTACTAACTCACAGAATTGTCTGTCCTTTTAAGATGTAATAAAAACCCAAAGAAAATTAAAGCTTCGCCTGTCTTTGAGTGATTGATTTTAACAGCATGTCAACCTGTCTTGGGTTATTTTAGGCCAATAGACTAAGAAATTGCGCGTTTACATTTTTTGTATAGTTTCTTTAGATTTTGTACATGATTATGTGACATCAAGTATTCCTATCAAACATAAACAATTAGCAAACAGATCTATTTTACCTATAGATGGGATTCTAACAGGTACTACCATTCCCGATGAGAGTGGACCATGATGTAATGCTAATAAAATGGTACTCTACACTCCTTAGAACTTCAAAACAAGAACCTCGCCACTATATGCAGTGGTTCCCTTTTTTGGGATTGGGGGTGGGTATTCCTCCGCAGAGGATACAGTCAGTTCATCCTAAGCCCCATCGAGAAGGCAACGACATCTGTCAAGTTCAAATTCAATAAAAATTAATATAAGATTTTCCATTTAGATAAAAAGAAAATAGTTGAAGTGTTAATATCATTAATAAAACACTCCAATAGTTTCTTTGAAATCGTTTTTCCTAACTTTTCTTATTTTCTGTTTGTTAATAATTCTAAAACAATAAGACAACAGAATTGGGTAGAAAAAATGAAACGGAGACATCAGCAGGAGTAGTTCTAGTAATGGTGATAATACCGGCGAACACACGGACACACGAAGTTTTTCGTAATACCAACTGCAGTACATTTTTGTGTCAGTGTGTTCACAGTATCCACATCTTCTCATTCTGATTGATTGGCGTGACACTTTTGACGTGAACAGACATATACAATTAGTGACAACTGTTACACACACACACACACACACACACACACACATACACACACAAATACACACACATGTATTTCTACCCAAGAGGTGATAATTGCTGGGTATCCAACAACAAGTCTCTTCGAATTTCTTGCACTATTTTGATGAATTAAGCAGTGCTATGGTCTGAAACGCCTAATTTATTCCTCACAGAACTAATTGGTGTATTTTCTTTTTCTTTTTACTTTTCTGTTTTATTTTTACAAAGATGTTAAAGATTGTTCCCAATATTCATTTAATATACATATCACAACGGCTTTCATGTTCTTGTAATTTTGCGTGTTTATTTGTTCCTTTAATGTGTTTTTGGTTTTATTTGGTTTTGTTTTTCCGTGATCTGAGGAAATATATTTATCCACTCATTTGTGATTTTTCAAAAAGTTACTTGCATTTTATTTCTCTTGCTTATATATATATATATATATATATATATATATATATATATATATATATATATATATATATATTAAGATAGGTAGGTCCACGAAATTCTAAAAAA
This sequence comes from Sepioteuthis lessoniana, assembly GCA_963585895.1. Taxonomy (NCBI): domain Eukaryota; kingdom Metazoa; phylum Mollusca; class Cephalopoda; order Myopsida; family Loliginidae; genus Sepioteuthis; species Sepioteuthis lessoniana. Next base: position 33,057,528 of record OY757935.1, read on the forward strand.
TGAGTTCTAAAAATACAAACTCTTCGTGGACCTACCTATTTTAAAATATTTTTATTCTCTTTGGACCAACAACAAAAATTTATATATATATATATATATATATATATATATATATGTATATATATATATATATATATCAACACTCTATGTTCAAATGAGATGATTACTTTCTTTATTTTATTAGAGACAAATCGGTAAAGAAAAAAGTTAAACTAGAAAGAAATCGCAGGTTATCTCACAGCAGATTCGGCCAAATTTTGGTGCGTGACACGCACACACGTGTATATATATATATATATATATATATATATATATATATATATATATATATATATATATATATATATATATATATATATATAATCTTAGCATTTTATAATTGTTAAGTGCATTCTGCTTCACAATATAAAGATATAATTAGTGTTCGAAAAATTTAGAATAAAAGGATAAAATAAAGAATTTAAAATTTTTTAAAAAATTAATTCTTAATTCTTATAAAAGTTTTTAAAGTTTTTTTTTAAATCAATATGCTATCCTTTTTTATTTAATTTTTTATTTTCATTTTTATTTATTTTTCGTTTTCTTTTTGAACACTAATTACATTTTAAACCAGAATGCTCTTAACAATTATAGAATGTTTAGAGTTTTTTCATTTTCTCGTTTCATTTTTTCATTTGAAAATGATTTTCGGATTATACATTTTAACATCGCCCAGAAGTTGGTCTAACAAAAGCCGAAAAATCAAACGGGAGAATATTCTCATATTTAGATAGATTCATCTTTTGAATATTTTTTTTTTTTCATATTTCTCTCTCTCTCTCTCTCTCTATATATATATATATATATATATGGGTGTGAAATCTTACTTTGGTAAGAGCAGTCCTATCCTCACTCCCTTTTCCTTTGTGGTGAAAACGGAATGAAATAGAGTGGTGTGTGGGCTTTTATTGCTTGATTGGATTATCGCGTGATAAGAGAGACAGAGTTTAGGATTTTGGTTAGAATCTTGAGATGAATTAGGTTTCAAACGCCAAAAATGATGACTTGAAATAAAAAGTGGGTTACTCAATGTGTTACTGGAATCATCAGTTACTAGGCCTAACCCTAGATAAATTCATCATATTTTAACAATCATTGCAAGATTTTGTTAATTCCAGCGACCCCAAATTTGTATAAAGAAAATTTCAACCATTGTTCCGAGAAAATAATTCCAATTCATGAAGCAAAACGTAATTGATTCATCGAATGATATGAATGACACAACGGAAATTTGCAATTGTTGAATAGAGGAGCGTGAAAATTTGAGACAAACAAACGAGAGTTGAAAGCCACCAATCAGAATTTAGAACAACGGCAATGACGTCACAAACAGATTCAGTAAACACATTGTGGTTACACTTTAAGATGACCGAGTATCAATGAAAAAAATTTTTTAAAGAAAACAAAGACAATACAAGAAAGAAAGAAAGAAAGAAAGAAAGAAAGAAAGAAAGGATATAAACATGAAAGTTGAAAAAAGCTTTAATCAAAGAATAAAAATCCACAAAGATAAAAAAAAAGAAACAATAAAGTTATCCTTCATGTATTACGACAACCAACGTTTATAAATTAACTGTAATTATCGCTTAATAACTGGGAAATTTTAATTTAAGCTATTTATTAATCGGTCTTATTAAGCACTGGGACAGACAACCATGCACAATTGGTTTACGAACTAGTCTGCTGCTTATGTCCACACATAGACACAATTATATGAATGTATAAACACCGTCATAAAAATATATATCAATATAATTAATTTATTTAATATGTGTGCATTTTTATGCAAGATGTCTGTGCAAAAGTATTTGTGGATACCAACTTTTAATTGATTAATTTTAACGGCATGTCAATCCGTCTGGAGTTATTAGATATATAAAGGTTAATTGTATATTCATATTTACATTTTTAGTATAGTTGTTTCTTTAAAGTTGGTTTTTTTTTTTTTGCATGCAATCCTATCGAATGCAAATAACTTTTAAGCAGATCTTGTCCTATCTGGTGGGAGGCAGAGACAAATATCTCTATTTGGGCTATAGATGGCACCACAACAGACACGACCATTCTGGGTCAGAGTGGAAGTGGGATTAATGCTAGAGTTTTTCACACCTCAGATTTCCAGAACTGAAGCCTTATCATCAGATGCAGTATCGTGTCATTCTCAGGACACCCTTTCTTTTGGAGGGTCTTACTCTTCTGCAAAGAATACAGTCAGTGTCAACCCTTCTTGGGTTTATTTATGCCGAGGTGATTTTAACAATTATGGTCTCTAAATATTTATTCTTCCAATCATTTAAAACAGATAAATACTTCATACTTAGTTGCAACTTCAATATTTTAAGAGCTTTATTAATATAGTCGAAAATAATTTTAAACATTATCTCTTTGTGCCATAGATTGAACTTTAATAGACACTTCCATTCCTGGTTAGAGTGGACCTAGGAATAATGGCAAACAAAAAATAACTCCATTCTCCTCAGAGCCCCAGAACTGTAGGAGATGACTAATCTCTCTGCAAGAGATGTAGACGGTGTAGTCTAAGCGTCACCGACAGTGCATGTAGTTAAATAAGGTCATATTTGAGAAGATATAATTGCTTATATACCTGCAGTGTGTACAAAAAGTATCGATACTAAAGCTGAATTTGCCAAAACAGAAAGGAAGAGGTACTCCATACTTCCCAGATCTCCAGAAATATGTCCTAAATATGACACTAAACAACATTTGTTCGTATGACTCCGGTTGTGGAGTTCCCCTTAATTGTCATTTTTCCCAGGTCCATTCTCACTCGGAGAGGTAGTTTGCCCAGTCAGTCGGGGTTATAGAATACACCAACTGCTTCTCTGCAAAGGGGTAAGACCCCCCCCCCAACGGGTGTCCTGGACATTACACTAAACAATCTGATGGTGAGGTTCCAATAATGCTGGAGCTTTGGAGAATGCAGAGTACTCCTTCATTGTCATAGCTCCTAGGTTCACTCTGGCCCAGAGTGGTAGCACCTGTTAGGGTTCTATCAACGGGTAAAATAGAACTAAACTGCATTCTTATGCTAAACTTAATTGCTTGAAATAGAACTGCTTTGATATTAAAGCTACATACTTACGGTAAACTGAATTGTTTGAATAAGAACTGTTTGACAAAACTGAATAGCTTGAAACAGAAATGTTTTTGACTATTAAACTGTGTACTCATGCTAAAATGAATTGATTATTTGTATAAAAATTGATTTGGCATTGAATGACCTACAAGGGTTGATATGCCATAAAACCCTACCAACCAACCAATCTATCATAACACTAGTCTTTCTTCATACGCATGCATGCACATGCACGTACACATGCATACACACACATACACATACACACACACACACTATATGTGGTCAAAAAGTATAGAGACTAATGTCAGGCTTAACCAATGCCTGATCTAAATTACAACTAACTTACAATTTTTGAGAAATCCAATAATTAGCCAATTAGCAATTATACCTATTACTTGGGATTATTATTTCTTATTCATCAGAAAGCAGAGAAAATGTACCTGCAAAATTCAATCTAAGTCCCAACTTTTTATGTACCTTTCTGATCGATTAAAAAAAAACAATGAAAAATAATTCCTGAATACTTAAGAATTTATTATAATTCAATCGTGTTAATATTTTTGAAATTTGTTAAAATTTGTTTTGAAAGTTATGCTCGGAGATTAATGTTAAAATTAAATACTATTCACTTAGTGTTCAATTCTGAAAGAAAATAATATGTTTTCCAATGACTTGTAATTTTTCATTAGAAGATATACCAGTGGTATTATTATTACTGTTTTACCCAATAAAAATCATCTAAAATTAAAAATAGCTTTAGTGAATTTAACATATTTATTTCAGTATATCATAAGTATTCAATAGAGATTTAGTGAATTTATTTGTATTGTAATGAAGCCTTGAAACTTGCAAGTAGGCATTTGCCTTTAAAAAAAAAAACCCAGTACCTCTGACATGCAAAATTCAATTTACTGCGATCTCTTTTCCAACACTGACGTTAAAAAATGATTTGATTCAATTTAAAATAAAATGTAATAATAATATATAAATCTGATGCAATATACAGTATCTTATGATTCATGTCTGGTTTGATTTGGTTTGGTTTATTCAATGGCAAATCAAACGTTTATTAGTTATTTAATGCCAAAATTTGATTAATCTGTAAATCTTCCATTATGATTATAGATATTCATATTTTCTATGTTCCATTCCCTTTTTTTTTCTTTAAGAAGCATTTTTATTTTTCAGTAATAATCACTTGTTTGCATTATTCTATATGGTTTTAAGTGTTACTATCTAATAATTTATACACAATTATAAGTTTTCATGTACCCATTGTCATTTGATAATAATAATTTGTTTGCACAGTTATATGGTTTCAAGTATTCCTATCCAAAACTAATAATTTATATACGACTTTAAAGTTTCACCTACTCATTTCCATTTGATAATAATTTTTTGCACATTTCTGTCCAATATTAATGATTTATTCACAACTATATGGTTTCAAGTACCCATTGTTATTTAATAATAATCATTTGTTTGCACACAGTTATTCGGTTTTAAGCATTCTTATCCAATATTAATAAATTATACACAACTATAAGGGTTCAAGTACTCATTCCCAATTAATAATTATCATTTGTTTGCACAGTTTCAATTATTCCTATCCAATACTTATGATTATACACAAGTTTTCAAGTACCTTGGCCGAGTGGGTAGAGTGTTCGCCAATGGTCCGGGAGACCGGGGTTCAATCTCAGGTCGAGTCATACCAAAGACTTTAAAAATAGTACTTGATACCTCCTGCCTAACACTCAGCAATATGAGGTATGTATCAAGAGTAAAGTGGAGCAATTCAGGGAAAGGAGTAGCGCCCTCCCCTACACCTTGGTGTAGTAGCTATTGAAAAGGGAGCCTTCTGGTCGCCCTCAATTACGGTTGCCAACTTAAAAAAAAATTCTATTTGATAATAATAATCATTTGCTTGCACACAGTTATATGGCTTCGAGAAGGAACCTCTCTGAAACTGGTAGACAAATTCACCTACCAAGGAAGCAGTGTCTCATCAACCGAAAAAGACATCGACACGCGGTTAACGAAGGCATGGACAGCTATCGATAAGATATTAGACGAACCAGACATGCAGGACACTGCTGGAGAAGCAGGTACGAGCTCATAAGTGATGTACTCCTATAGACCCCCACATATGGCCGAGCAAAAGCAGGACGACCAGCTAGAACATGCATACAGCAGCTATGTGAGGATACGGGATGTAGCCCTGAAGACCTGCCAGTGGCGATGGAAGATAGGGAGAAGTGGCGAGAGGGTCAGGGATATCCGTGCTAGCGGCACGACATGATGATGATGATGATTATATGGCTTCGAGTATTCACTATCCAATACTAATAATTTATAGAAAACTATAAAATTTCACCTACCCATCTTTTTTAATAATGATAATAATCATTTTTTAGCACACAGTTACAAGCATGGTTTCAAGCATTCCTCTCCAATACAAATAATTTGTACACAATTATAATGTTTCAAGTAGCCATTCACATTTAATGATAATAATCATTTCTTTTCATAGTTATGTGGTTTCAAGTATTTTTGTCCAATACTAATAATTTATACACAACTAAATGGTTTCAAATATCCGTTGGTATTTCTTTCCACACAGTTTCAAGCATTCCTATCCAATATTTATTATTTATCATCATCATCATCTTGTCGTGCTGGTAACACGGATATCCCTGACCCTCTCTCGACACTTTTCCCTATCGTTCATCGCCTCTGGCAGGTCTTCTGGACTACATCCCTTATCCTCACATAGTTGCTGAATGTATGTTCGTGCTGGTCGTCCTGCTTTTGCTCGGCCATATGTGGGGGTTCATAGGAGTACATCACTTATGAGTTCGTCCCTGCTTCTCCAGCAGTATCCTGCATGTCTGGTTCGTCTAACTTTGATAGTTTTCGTGATAGGAGGCAGGTGGCCGTACAGTTGGTGTCTTGTGGGGTGTTGCCGCCAGGAATCCATTCCCATTTAATAATAATACATATCTGTTTGCACATAGTTATATGGTTTCAAGCACTCCTATCCTATACTTTTTCAGCCGGCTAGGGCAGTAGAATACACCAACAGCATCTCTACCGGAGTGTAAGACTCTTCCAACGAGTGTCCTGTGGCCTAATCGGCTGGGGCTGTAGTATACACCAACTGCTTCTTTGCAGAGGGATAAGACTCCCCCAACGAGTGTCCAGGATGTGACACAAAACAATATGATGGTGAGGCTCCAGGAATGTTGGAGCTTTGGAAAATGCGGAGTACCTCTTTATTGCCATCGCTCCCAAGTCTACTCTGGCTTGGGGTGGTAGCACCTGATATGGTCCTGTCTATGGATTAAATAGAACTTAACAATGTACTTAAGCTAAAGTGAATGGTTAAAAATGGAACTATTTCAGACATTGAAACAGTGTACTTATGCTCAACTGAATTGTTTGAAATAGAACTGTTTAAAGTATAAAAATGAATTTAGCATTAATAACCTACAATCGTTGATGAACCATAAAACCAAACCAAACCAAACCAATTGTAGTGGTTGTACCTGTTAGTATCCTATCTATAGATCTTTTTTAAAATGATTTCATATTTAGGAGGACAGTTTGCAAAAGAAATTTAAGAAACAACGACATAAAAAATGTAACAATGAACGTAAAATGAGCGCGATTCCCTAACCAAGGCTTAAAATAACCAGAGACGGGTTGAAATGTCACTAAAATCAATCAATCAATCAATCAGATTGATAAATAGAAAGATAGCTATTTTCGATGATGATATCCGACCATATCATTAAGAGTATGAAATCTTTATAAACGATAACCGAATATATGTGTTACAACCAAACGGGCAACATTGCCACACTAGACGGAGCCTCTCTGAAACTAGTCGACAAATTCACCTACCTAGGAAGCAGCGTCTCATCAACCGAGAAAGACATCGACACACGACTGACGAAGGCATGGACAGCTATCGATAGGCTCTCGATCATATGGAAGTCGGACCTAACTGATAAAATGAAACGCAGTTTCTTCCAGGCAGCGGTTGTGTCGATACTGCTATATGGATGCACCACATGGACGCTTACGAAGCGGCTGGAGAGGAGGCTGGACGGAAATTATACAAGAATGTTGAGAGCAGTATTAAACAAGTCCTGGCGACAACACCCCACGAGACTCCAACTATACGGACACTTGCCCCCCATCACAAAAACTATACAAGTTCGACGAACCAGACACGCGGGACACTGCTGGAGAAGCAAGGACGAGCTCATAAGCGATGTACTCCTGTGGACCCCCACACATGGATGTGCAAGAGTGGGACGACCAGCACGAACTTACATACAGCAGCTATGTGAGGACACGGGGTGTAACCCTGAAGACCTGCCGGAGGCGATGAATGATAGGGAGAAATGGCGAGAGACGGTCAGGGATATCCGCGCAGGCGGCGCGACATGATGATGATGATAAACGATAAGAACTATATTATTGATGGAAACAAACACTGAAAGCTATTTGTTTAGGAATTTTCAAAATTTTGAATTGGAAAATTATTTGAGATTTTTTGTGATTATTAACATTACTATAAACTATAACTAAATAGTATAATTGAAGAGTAATTTTGTTTGCGATTCATTGTTTAAGCTATAAAATGTAATTAGAAATTACAATGGAAGATATGGGAATCGATCAGATTGCTTTAATCTAAGCGACTTCAGATTGACTGATTTATTTGATTAACTGATTGATTTTAACGGCATGTCAACCTGTGTAGGGTCATTTTGTATCTAGATATTAAGGAATCACCATCATTGTAAGTTCATGTTAACATTTTTGTGTAATTGTTTCTAAAGAGTTTGGGTGGGTGGTTTTGCACATGGTCATATTGAACACGATTTAGTTTTAAACAGATTATTTGACCCATAGATAGGACCCAAAGAAGTACGACCATTCTGGGTTAGAGTGCTCTTGGAAAAATGGCAATGAAGAGGTACTTCACGGCTTCTCGGATAGGCTAGTTTTATTGCCTGGCGGGAATGCCGATGGGAATGTCTGGCGGGAATGCCGATGGGGCCCGAGGTTTTTTTGGAGCAGCTGGGCGTGTCTGGGCAACAGCCCTGCGCCTGGACCCACCTTATAGACGGTCTTCTGCCGGGCTCGCCCGTTTGTGGGAGGCACAAATACCGTAATATGCTGGCTAAGAAGTTCACCATTAGCAGTGGGTTACGTTCTTCATGCTGCTGGTGAGAATTGTATTTTGCTGATGTTATAAAAATTTCCATTAGGTTCCCAACCTCCGTTTTGGTTATTTTGTTGTATACTCATATGCCGATGACTATACAAACACATATGCATGCGAAATCATAACAACGCAATAAGAACGAGCGACATAGTCTTTTAGAAAAATATACCTCTCACTTTATTGAAAGGGTTGTGTGTGAGAGAGAGTTGGACACCGAACAGAACTGCAACATATTGACCCCCACTCAATTGGCCATAACCGCGTTTCTTTCCCGTTCTCCTGGGCTGCTCAACCGAGGGCCTGGGGGCCCAGACTCTCTGGGTGCTGGTTTTCTCTACCGCATCTTATCACCAACTCGTCTGATCCCCAACTGCAACTGCTCAATCGGGGGCCTGGGGCCCACTTTGCTGGGTGCTGGCTTTCTCTACTGCATCTTTCCTCCAACTGGTCTGGTCTCCAAACTTATTGACTTCTTGTCTTCACCGAGTTATATAATAGTTCCCCCCACCTTCTTCTTGTGGGCGTCACAATTTGACACTCATTCAACCTGTCCACGGTCAAGGCTATAATATCCTGATTATTCCTCGACCGGATGCACCTGTTATTTACACAGGTGCATTTCCTATTTTGACAGCCCGGCCGGGTCGTAGGTCAATATACAACAATTTCTCATTCAGTAACCTTTGGTTATGTTACAACGTTTTGACGACGAGGATTTTCCCGAAATCAAGTAAACGTTTATCAGTACAACATTCGACAAACAAGGAATTCGACAGAGCAGAACTCACGTCAATGTTCGCGAATACGATATTCTGCTAAACTCACGGAAAATTTAACAAGGCTACATTGGCGAAGGAAGATAAAAAAAATTTCCACAGTTAGAAAGCATTTTTGGTAACAAGGATTACGTGTATATTAACCAAGTTGTTTGACATATAAATTACAGAAAATTCAGGATACCATTTCAGCTACAAAGAACCGGAAACGTAACAAAAGGTACGTGAAATAGGAAATTGTATTTTTTCAATTTATTAAAAAATCATGTATTGTTGAGAGGGTTTCTCGGTGTAAAGGTATTGCGTTGGAAGTTAAATGCAGGAAGATTTAAAGAGTTTTTGAGAGACAGTTGTATAAAAAAAATAACATACTTTAGTGAAAAGTTAGTTCACATAAAGTACAAAATGGAGGACTTTAAAGCAGGTTTACTGGAAATATTGAAACAAGACGAACAACGGAAATTGCGAATAAAGACTTCAACAACAACAAACGAAAATATTAACGAGTAACAGGAACAAAGATTCAGGTGTTTTTTCACAGAACGCTATCGTAGATGCGATTGCTGAATTTTATTATATGCCAGAAGAGGAGGTAACTTTTTCGTCGTATTTCCGTAGATAAGAAGACCTTTACAAAATGGACTGTGCAAATTGATAGTTTGGTTTGGTTTCTTTGTTTAATGGCATATCAACTCTTTTTAGGTTATTTAGTGCCAAAGCCATTCTCCTAGAAGAACAGTAGTGGTACTATTTAACCCATAGCTGGGAGGATAAGGGGGTTCATACCTTTCCCAAGGGTATTTGCCCGAAAGTGAACGTAATAGCGTGACTGGAGTACGAACTCGCGTACTACGATTCCGCAGTCCATCGCTGTAACCATTACACCACGAGGATACCCCTGTGCAAATTGATCTGACCCCAAAAAGGTCAGACTTGTGCAAGAAAACTAGCTGCTGTCGAACACACAAAGCTCGTAAATTACATAGTACCGAAAAAAAAAAAAAAAAAAAAAACTAGTGACCAAACATTTAAAGAATCGGTTATTTTGCTTTCTAAAGTGTTCAGCTCAAAGACATCGTTGTTTCATAAAAGATGGAAATGCATGAACTTAGTAAAAAAGGAAGATGAACATTTCACAATGTTCGCTAGCATTGTGAACGATCAGTGTGAGGGGTTCAAACTGGCAGAATTAGGCCCTGACAATTCTAAATGCCCGATATTTGTTCAAGGTTTGGTGTCAAAAGACGCTGAAATCCGACGGGTTTTAAATTAACTTGAAAATTAACCCAATCTTACTTTGCAAAACTAAGCAGAAGATTGTCATGTGGTATTTTGACCTTCGACCCAGCCAAAAATGCCATTCAATGTGATGCACCGGAAGGAAGTGACACATTCTAGTGGCAGTTATGAGAGGAAATCGCGTGGGCGGAAATTGGCTGATGAAATGGGAAGAGGTAAAAAAATTCCCATGGTACTCTCATAGACTGATGCACCGGAAGAGAGTGACCTGTGAACTGCATGACAGTTATTTCCGCTGGATGATGATCCAACATGCGATTCTAAAAATCAAGTGAGCGACTGAGTGGTCGTTGAACTATTATATAACTCAGTCAAGACAGAAATCAGATAGTTCCAGTTCCAGTTACAGTTGGAGACGGAGTTATAGACGAGATGTGGTAGGGAAAGCCACACCAGGCCGAAGGGGCTTGGGGCCCTGATGAGTTGGAGTCCGGAGAAGATGCTGATAAGATGCAGTAAAGAAAGCCATCATCCAGCATAGAGCTGGGCCGCTGGGGCTCAGGTTGAGCATCTGGAGAACGAGAAAGACACAACATTGACGGCCATAAGAGTGGGGGTCAAAATATTGCAGTTTCTGTTCGGTCTCCAGCTCCCTCTCACACGCTAACGTTACAAATAAAGTGAGAGGTACAAATATATTTTGTTAAAGAAGTCTTCTTGCGTCTTTATTATTGCGTCGTTATGATGCTGTAGATGACAATATAACAGTCAGAGGTTTATAAATGTTCGACAAGATGCTAAAGATACGCGAAGTAAGCGCTGTGTCACACGTTAAAAAAGTGCGTCAAGTAAATAAAGTGAACAAGAAAAAAATTACTCCTAACACCTGTTACGCATGTGGAGAACTACAGTTTATAATGACTGTCCTCACAAAAACAAAGTATGTTTTCGTTGCAAAAAAAAGTGAATAATTACGTTAAAGTTACTAATGTGGATGAATCTGTCGGTTGAAATATAAAGAAATTTTGCAGGTAAAAATCCTTAACAAAAATATCAAATTACAATTGGATAGCGGATTCGACTGAAGCATAATAAATGTATATACACGAAAAAAAAAAACAGGAAACCCAACGTTAATGGCAACCAATAAAATCGCTCGTAGTGTTGAAGGACAGAAAATAAAATTCGAAGAAGCATTCATAAAAATAGTGACGTTGAGTGTATTTATTATCCGCCCCACCAACCGGAGGAATATGGCACAAGGCCTTTTTTATGGTGGGTCCGGGCACTGGGCCACAGCCCACACGCGCCCAGCATTTTCTAAAAATACCACGGTCAAATGTGACGTTGACATTAAAACTGTTTGTAATGAGAAATATAAATAACCTTTTTGTAATGGACCGGATGGAGCAGTTTAAGTTATGGAACAGTTCAACCAGTTAGTTTTGCCAAGAAATACAAGTTTTACCAACGAAGCAGAAAGTTTAAAGAAGGAATTGAAAATCAAATTCTTAGAGATATTTTCTGGTAGTTTTGACAGGTGCAATAAAATGGATGCGAAATTCGAGCTAAAACAAAATGTACAACAGGTTTTCAAAAAGAAAAGGAATGTTCCCTTTGAATTATTAAAACAGATCAATGACAAGTTTGACAGACTCAAAAAAAATGGGTATTTTATCTAAAGTTAACCCTTGGACTTCACCAACGGTATATATAAAGAAAATGTCAAAAAAGTTACGTGTCTGAGCGGATTTCTCCACGGACTAAACCGATGCCCCCAAAAGTTATCAATACCCTCTTCCGGGACCGGAAGAGGCTTTTGCACAACTTTGCGAAAGTCGAATATTTTCGAAAATCAACCTAAGTGACCCATATCTGTGGACTGGAGTGGACGACGAATATTCCAAATTACTTAAAACACATCGAGAAATGTTTAAATTGAATCGTTTGGTTTACTTATCCAAGTAATGGATACGATGCTTTGTGGTCTTGACTTTGCAGTCGCTTATCTAGATAATATTTTGCTGAAAAGTGAAAACCCAGGAGAAAAAGCAAAATGTTTTCAAGGTTTTCAGAAGGATTCATGACAATAGATTCAAGCTGAAACTGCAAATATCTTTATGAATAAAAACAAATATTTGGGACAAATAATTGATAAAAATGGCAGAAGACCAGATCCAGAACGAGCCAGTGCTATAAAATCATGCTTGCTCTTGAAAATGTCATCTCGCTACAAAGTTTCCTGGGTTTGGCAAATTATTACAACGTATTTGTGCCAAACATACGTTGTTTGCGAGCTTCGTTAAACAAACTATTGAAAAAAGACTCTAAATGGGTTTGGACGACGGAGTTCCAAGGCATTTGAAAAAATTAAAGGAATGCTGACGCTGGACTTGTTCTTGACGCATTATGATTCAAAAAAAGAAATTATCGTAGCAAGTGACGCCAGTTCATACAGAAGAGGAGCCTGCATTATGCATAAACTCGAAGACGGCTCGATTGAACCAATTGCATTCACATCCAGGACGCTTCTTCCAGCTGAAAAGAATTATTCCATTATAGAAAAGGGGAGTTTAGGGATTGTGTTTGCTCTTACAAAATTTCATAGATTCCTCCACAGAATAAGGTTTATCTTTCAAACTGATCACAGACCATTGTTTGCTATTTTGCGATCAAAAAAGTCCTACCGACCCATACAGATGATAGGTTGCCTCGATGGGGACCATCTTATTGAATTACAATTTCAGGATGAGATCCTTGCCATCAAGTAAATTTTATCATGCGAACGGATTGTCCAGACTTATCCCAAAAATAGTGAATCTTTGGAAGTCACGGTCATTGCTTCTCTTCAGGCAGAAGTAGAGATAAAAAGTACAATGCAATATTGTGCGGGAACTACCTGTAACTTCGAAAGAAATAAAAACTAAAACTTTAGATGATAATTTTATAGTGAAAATGAAGAAAAACTAAAAACCCGGAGTAAAAGAGAATCCGAGGTATATTCAATTTTCAATTACATTCTCATGTACAGCGAAAGAGTGGAGGTAACTATCACCACAGAAACGAATTCTTAAAGAATTCCACACATGATATCCTGGTATATTCAGAATGAAAAGCTTAATTAGAAGTTATGTGTACAGGCGTTGCACGGATAGAGACATCGAAAGTTTGGTAAAGTCATGCAAAAGCTGTGTTTTGGCAGCTAAAACACCACCAATAAAGTTCAACCCATGACCAGAAACTCTCCGCCCATGGTCACGTCTGGATATTGACTTTGCTGGTCCACTTAATGGTTCACATTATTTGATCGTTGTAGACGGTTTGACCAAGTGGTCAGAGATATTGAGATGTAAAAAACCTATCACGAAAGTAGTAATTGGGTTTCTACACGAACTGTTCGCGCGGTTCGCCGTTCCAGATTCCATTATTTCGGATAATGCCACCCAATTTAGATCAAAAAAATTCAAGGGATTTTGTAAACTGTTTGTGGTAGAGCATATAACAATTGCTCATTACCACCCTAGAAGCAACGGCCAAGCAGTGTGTTTCGTGGATACCTTTAATAGGGTCTTAAAAAATCCAAAGGTGGGTCTTCGGATGCAGCATTGCAACATGTTCTACAAGTGTATCGGCTTACACCAAATAAAAATGCGCCTTCGGCCCTGACGCTGGCAGAAATTAGGTTTGCGTGTAAAATAATATCGGTCTTTGACAAGCTGATACCCAATAAGGAAAAAGTTGAACATACGGTACAAAAAAAAACAGGAAATATATTTTACGAAGCAGGTGCAAAGGTGTTTTACTGAATGTATCAGACGGGGAAAAGACGTTGGGAATTTGGAACTATCGCCAAAAGAATCGGAAGGATAATATATTTAGTCAAAGGACCGAAAATGATGCACAAAAGGCACTTGAATCAAACAAAAAGTAGGTATATAGATGAAGAGAATGATACTCCAGTGGATATTGAGCTTATCCTATTTACCAACCCCTCCGCTCGGGCAGGATATGACACAAAGTCAATTTTTAAGCGGAGTTTAACAGGTTTGAATTCAGAGTTTTCCTTCTCCTAGACTAGTTGCCTAACCAAGGCTGAAGAACCTAGTCTGTCCTACTATTTACCTATAGCTGGAAGGAGAATAATTGGATTCATACCTTTCCCAAGGGTATTAGTGCTATGTGAAATGCAATCAGTCAGGTCCAGGATTTGAACTCGTGTCGCCGTGTTCATTTCCTACGACGATAACAATTACACCACGGTCACCTGTGGATATTGAGCTTATGGAAGTTCTTTTCGACGCATCTAATGTGCCCATTTCTTGGAAAGCTTCTTAGACAAAAATACAAAAAGACAGAGTAAGAGGAAAAGAAGGGATACAGAGAGAATCGACATTAATCCGAAAAGGAAAAGATATTCACTCTTGAGAGTAAATCTAAAAAGGGGGATGTTATATACCGTACCTATAAACATTAATCGGCATGTCCCAATCCTCACAAATACGTTGGACACTATTGTAAGAGAGGGGTAATATGCTGACTAAGTAGTTCACCACTAGCAGTAGGTTACCTTCTTCACGCCACTGTAAGTATTGTATTTTGTTAATATTATAAAGATTTCCATTCTATTTCCTACCTCTGTTTTGGTTATTTCTCATTCAGTAACCTTTTGTAAGGTTACACAATCACACAAAGAAAAACAAAACAGACAAAAACCTCAAATTCTTGAAGCACTCTATTTAAAGATTAATGAACCGTCCTTAAGCAATATCAACTTCAAATGTAGTAGCTGCGTTCTGGAATGCCTTCAACGCTTTTCCAGCAAATTTTTCCTTTTACTTCTAGTAAAGTTCTTTTCTTCCGTAAATCCACCTCCCACTTGTCATTCCCCCAACTCTTTATTAAAACATTTATGATTCATCATTGTGTTTGTCATTTCATTGTTCGTTCCCTCGAAGATGGCTCCAGCTGGAGCTCGAAAATACTTGGGGAAAATATGTTACCTTCTTGAATTCATTTCATCCAGAAGTCAAATGACTCATACGAAGACTTGAACGGATCAACGATAAAACAGGCAGAAACGAAGTGCCTGTCATATTTAATCAAACATGTTTCATAGAGAAAATTCTCTCTCTCTCTCTCTCTCTCTCTCTCTCTCTCTCTCTCTCTCTCTCTCTCTCTCTCTCTTATATATATATATATAATACTTAATTTTGGTTTCTTGCCCATGACAGCTGTTTCATTTTCAGTACAATTATTTAAATGAATGTTTTGTTTTTCCTTTACTCCAAATTCATATACTCTTTCTTAATGTAAAATTGATATTATCTGGAATCTCTTTTATTGTTCTTAATTGTTTGTTTTTAAATTTTCTAATTAGGGATTTGTTTTCGTAAATGCATTTTGATATAAAGAGATTTCTTTTGTTTAAAACTTTTTATTTTATTTTTTCAGTATTTCTAATTTTTTTCTCTTGACAGAGATGTTACCTCTTTGAAGTTACTCTGTATTTGGTCATTTTCCAAATTATTTTTCATTCTACTGAGAGATTTTTTCTATCCTCCCTTTTCTTCCAAATATATTTTGATATAGCTGAGTTATTTTAGTAATTTCTTCATGTATTGGAGATATCATATGGTTATTATGTTTGATTTTCAATTCTGTTTCTGTGTGTCCGATACATATGATTTTTTTCCTTCTATACATCTGACATTTTCACTTTTGCCAAGTAAATTTTAAAAAGATTATATATATATATATATATATATATATATATATGTGTGTGTGTGTGTGTGGTATTATGTAAAATTTAAGTCTAAAAGCATTTTTATCCGTAAAATCTTTACAGTGAAAGAAAATGCAAAGCAATATCGATATATTCTTAAAAGTATCAAAGAATATTATATAAAGCAGTAACTCACGGCTCAGAGTTTCACGCTTTCTATCCTCAAATCTGATAGTATTCAACATCTCTCACTTTCTCAACTGAACATTTATATAGATATATATTATCATGAAATTCAACGGTTTGATAATAAGACGGATAACAATGACATTACTGGTTTCGTTTTTAACATATTTCTAACAAAACAAAAAATCACGTTAAAAATAAAATGCTTCGAAATTTAAAGCAAAAAGTGGTGCTTTATTTAAATAAGGAAAGGATTATAGTTCGTAATCTACATTAATAATTTGGAAGAGTTTGGTCACTATAAACACTCAGATGTAAAGCTACCAAATTTGCAATACAAATATACTTTCCAATGCCTTCTTAAAGAAAAATCATTTCTAAAACCTTTTCAGAGTAAATTCATTTACAAAATACATTTACAATAAAAGTGAAGTGATTTTTATTATAAATCATTTCAAATGCATTTTTATTAGAAAATCTTTTCAATGCATCTTTATTATAAAATCATTTCCGATGCATTTTTACAATAAAATCATTTCTAGTAATTTCCATTTAAGTATACAAGTAGAGTAGATACAACTAGAATAAATGAATAAGGTAGTTTTTGCGCTAGATAAATCTAAAAATATTATAATGATTTGAAATTTTAATTTTAGTTCACCTAATGTAGATTGGGTAAATGGTTTGGTTATGTCTCCTGAAAATTCAATCAGCCAACATTTCAGAATACAAAACGAATATTTACATTTATTCGCAACAAAAGGGCCATATTGATTTATAAAAGATATTAAATGCAAACTAGTAGGAAATTAATTCAATAAAGCTATATTAGATCAGGGTTTTTGTTTATTTGTTTTTTTAATAAATAATGTTTAATAGGAGAGGTAAGTTTAAAAACACCGTTGAGTAAATCTGATCCTGCATATATTGAGATTGAAAGTGGTTATATATTCAAAAATAGAGAAACTAGCCAAAACTTACAGAAGAGTTAGTATCAGAAAAGGGATATAATATTATTTAGGATTAACAATCTTGACGTTATCCGGGAGAGAAATTTACAAAATTACTAGATTGATCACCTTATGTACATCGTTGACATTCATAAAAGATGAAAAAGAATTTATCTTATACAAACAATATGAATTTACAACCAGGATATAGGAATAGAATTTGGCATTACAAAATGTGCCATACTTACAATGTGGAAAAATAGAAATAATCGGAGAATTAGAACTGCCAAATCAGGAAAGAATCAGAACGCTTGAAGAAAAGGAAAATTACAAGTACATGGGAATATTGTTTATCCGCTTGCCTTTACGTCCTCCACGCTGCTTCACATAGATTCCGTGTTTTGTTTTGTTTTTTTTGGTGGGGGGCTAATTGTTAAGTTTTAACTTAGTTACAGTTCACGTCTATTTTTTATGGACCCCTACACATGGCCGAGCAAAAGCCGGGCGACCAACTCGAACCTACTTACAGCAGCTCTGTGAGGACACAGGGTGTAGTCCTGAGGACATGCCGAAAGCGATGAACGATAGGGAGGGGTAGCGAGAGAGGGTTAAGGATATCCGTGCTGATGGCATGACAAGATGATGATTATGATGATGGGTATATTGTATGCGAACACAATCAAACAAACGGAAATGAAAGAAAAAATAAGAAAAAAACTACCTCAGAAGAACGAAAAAACTTGTTGGAACCAAACTCTGTGGCAGAAATTTCATCAAAGGAATAAACACATGCGCAGTTCTCCTGGTAAGATACTCGGGACTATTCTTAAGGTAGGAACACAGACAAATGGACCAAAGGATAAGAAAGTTGATGTCATTTCTCGTCTGTAAGGCCTTGTGCTTAACATCCGAGAGATGACATTGATTGACTATATGTGTCAAGGAAAGAAGGAGGAAGAGGACTCTCCAGCATAGAAGATTGTTTATCAATACTTGGACAGAAGAACCACATTAAAAAGAACAAAGCAAGAGTAATTACAGGGACCAGTAACACCACAGTCAACATAAGGACAAACAGAACAATAATAACTTGGAACCAAAATGGAAAGAAAAAATTTCTATGGTTACTTCAAACGACAAACTGGCGAAACCTCATACCTAAAGACCAGGACATTACTACAAAAGGAAAACCTTAAGAGAGAAACTGAATTTCTTCTAACAGTAGTACAAAGCAACTCTATAAGAACCAATCATATTTCAGCCAAAATCGATAATACACAAGAGAATAACAAGTGTAGGTCATATGGTAACAAAAATAAAACAATTAATCCCATAAGCGTAATCAAATTAGCAAAAGATGTATAAGGCTAAGCACGACTGGGTGGGAAAGGCGATACACTGAGAATTGTGCAAGAGATTGAAATTTGACGATACTACCAAATGGTATCTGCACAACCCAGAATCTGTCTTATAGAATGAGATGCAATAAACTTGTGTCGTGAAATAAGTAAGGTCGACACATGTAAAATAACAGATATTTTATCCCGGAGAGAATACGGTACAAAGTTTAGTACGTATTTGTTTACAGACAGAGTCTTGAAGTAATCTTTAGACTAGTCTCTCTTGTGGAGGGTTCCAGCTACTCAAAAACATCCCTATTTTTTGAATTGACAACTTTTTCTGGAAGTTGTATTTTTTTCTTTTCGGGTTTATCTCTATAGTACCGGAAGATGTCTTTTTCCGTTTAATTGAACGTTTCTCGAAAGGGGCTTCTAATGGCATTGGTACGTCGAATGTCATAAATTACCTTAATCGGTTCTTCCTTCTGGTTATTTATAACCTTCGGGTACCTTTTTCCTGATCTGGTTGTGATGTCTCTTTATAGTCTGTTTTGGGTCTTTAATTATATACATTAATCCCCTGATACGTTTAACATGACACCAGCATTCCAAATTATTTCCCGTTCCTGTACTATTTAAAAAAATGTTTTCTCCTGATATAATGGAATTTGCATCACATTTTTTTCTTTTTTTTTTCTTTTTTTTTTCCTTTGGCAACAGTTTATCGAAAACAGATCTTATTTTTCTCGCGAACATTAACTCCGCTGGTGACAATCCTGGTTCGATGTCACACGGTATACCCTTAAAAATTGTTGCATATCGTCAACGGATTCGTTTACGTATTTTTTTAAATGCTCGTTTGAAAGTGTCAACAAGTTTTTTACCTGTCCATTAGATCGCAAATGATACAGTACGGTAGTGATATGTATAAACGAAAAGGCTTTGAAAAATCTTTTTACTCTTTTGCCGGGAATTGTGTCCCATTATCTGACAAAGTTGTATCAGGAATACCAAATCTAGCAAAGAGTTCACGCAAAAATCTAATTGTACCACTGCACGTAGGGTTTTTACATTTCATTACCCTTGGCCTTTTTGAGAACCTATCAACCACTATCAAAAAATATTGTCCCTTCATTGGATTAGCAAAATCTATGTGCAGCCTTGACCAAGGGCTGTCTGTCTTTGACTACGGGGTAAATTTCACTGGTGGTGTTTTTGCTACTATCACACAACTTCAGCATAGTTTTTATATTTTCTTCCATTTCATTGTCCATATTCAGCCAAAAAAATTTCTATTTCTAATCTTAGGGTTGCTATCACAGTTTCCTCAAATGGTTCACATGATTTGGGGATTAACATGAATAACCCATCCGCATGCCCTAACCTCTTTGACGGGAAGAACTCCATCTTAAAATTATAATTTAACAGAATTGTTCCTCATCCCTGAAGTTAATTTGCAGTATGTGTAGGAAACCCTTTTTGGGGACCAAAATAACGGTCGTAACGGTCGGTGGTCTCTTTGGAACGTAAAGCTTCTTCCGTGAATAAATCTATGGAACTTTTTTTACCACAAAAAATATTTCTTAAGCCTCTTTTTCGATTTGGCTGTACCCTTTTTTAGCTGGCAATATGGTTCTTGACGCATGCGCAGTCATTTTACTTGGCTGTTACTTTGTGCAATATTACGAACTTGGAACTTAACCTCTTTATTGTTCATCTGTACTTTCACGGACTTTCCATTTTTATTTCTGTGTTTTCCGTTTTAGTTGAGTTAACTGTATATTTTTTGCCCCTTTTTTTATTTTTTGGGTTTCTGCAGATCGCATGATTGTGACTTTTTTTTTGTCCCAGTTAAATTATTCTTTCCTTCTAAATGGATATTCCTTATAATAAGGAATCTGTCTACAGCTATAACAAAGATTTATTTTACGGGGAAATTTTTCTTTATGTTGTTTTTGTTTAACTGCATTTACTTTTGACATGTCGCGTTCTTCTGTCCTCGCCGTGTTGTATCGACGTTTTCCTCTTTGTTCGAATTCTTCTGAGACCATTTGCAGACTAATTTAAGGATTTTGCCCAAATTTAGATAAAATTCTGGTTCTAATTTCGCTATCTTCCGGCGTCGTCAGTCTTTGTACTAAAATCAAGCATTTAAACATATCAGGGATGAGTTCTTTTTATTTGATCATTTAATATTCTCTATTGACAATCCCAGCAAAAATAGAGTAATCATCCCCACTTTATTGTCGGGTTGAAGCACTGCCAACTTCTGTTGATTACAGAACATTTCTCCCCGAAAAATTTTCAGAATTAGGACTGTCTCCTCAAACGATATCTCTCCAGAATTTATCGGAAGTATGTAGTTAGCATACTTTTCGTGTTCGCTTTGATTGAATTTCCCGACCAACAGACTTTTTTTTATCAGACCACGCAGTGCAATTTCTTTGAAAAACCTCTTCATAACGGCAAAAATACGCTGTAAAAGTTACCACCTCCTCAGTATTGTACTTAAATTCACCGATTGAATTTATTACTGAGTCCTTCAAAAAAGAATTTGCGTGGCCTTGCTCTTTTTTTTAACTCTAAAAGTTCAAACATTTTTCCACCCGTTCGTTTTGTTTTTCATAGCCTTCTTGGTCCAATCGTCGCTGCTCTTCTAAACGTGCGTTCTGGATTTTCACAAATTCCAATTTTGCTTCTCTAAAATCCTTCATGTTTCTTTATAGAAAAGAAATTCAACTGACCCAATAAAAAAATACTGTCTTTGTTTTTGCAAACAAGAATTACTGAACAATTAAAATTCTTATTTGTTTTTAACAAGGTCAACTTGTTATGCAAACTTGGAATCACTGCGTGTTTGAGTAGTCCCAAATGTTGGTATTTCGCTGAAATTTTTCTAATATTCGATTCCTTCGTAGCCAGTTGTTGTGTTGCGCTTAACAGTCGAACATTCGTCGCTAGATGATGTGTTGTGAAGGTCGACACACAGGTAAAATAAGAGATATTCTATTCAGGAGAGAATACGGTATACAGTTTGGTACACGGACTAATTTAAATAACTTTAGTCATATTTGTTTACAGATAGAGTCTTTAAATAGACTTAAGAAGAGTCTATCTTATGAGGAGTCCAGCTACCCCAAAACAAAACTTCTCTGGGATTTTGAAATACAAACAGATCACCTAATCCCGGACAGAAGACCAAAGTAATTGATAAATGACAAAAAGAAGAGAACTTGCTGTCTTGTAGCTTTTGCCGTCCCAGCGGACAACACAGTGACAATCAAAGAAAGCGAAAAAGAAACAAATTCTTAGCCTTTGTTAGAGAACTAAGGAAGCTGTGGAACATGAAGGAAATAGGGATACCAATCGTAGTTAGAACGCATGGAACCTTCTCTCGATGTTTTGAAATGAGACTGGAAGAGTTGGAAATCAGAGGACGAATCGAGACCATCGAAACTACAGCGTTGTTAAAATCGGTCAGAATACTGAGAAGTCTTAGAGACCTGAGGAGACTTGCGGTTATTCCGACTCCAGTGAAAGACCATCAGCTAACGCTGGCATGAAAACCTCGCAAAAGAGAAATAGAATCTCTCCTAATTGCAGCGCAAAACAACGCCATAAGAACCAATTATATCAAAGCGAGAATAGATAATACGCAGCAAAATAGCAGATGTAGGTTATGTGGTCATAGAGACGAAACCATCAATCACATAATAAGAGAATACAGCAAATTAGCACAGAAGGAATATAGGACTAGACACAACTGGGTGGGCAAGGTGATCCACTGGGAGATGTGCAAGAAATTTAAATTTGACCATACGAACAAATGGTATATGCACAACTCAGCAGCTGTCCTGGAGAATGACACACACAAACTCCAATGGACCTTAAACATACAAACGGATCACCTAATCTCGGCCAGAAGACCAGACCTCATAGTAATCAACAACAAAGAAAGAAAGAACTTGCAAAATTGTGGACTTTGCTGTCCCGGCCGACCATAGAATAAAACTGAAAGACAGTGAAAAGAAGGATAAGTACCTGGACCTTGCTAGCGAATTGAAAAAAACTATGGAACATGAAGGTGACAATTATACCAATCGTGATTTGTGCTTTTGGTACAATAACTAAAGGATTATTAAGGGGACTCGAGAACGAGTGGAGACCATCCAAACTACAGCATTGTTGAGAACAGCCAGAATACTGAGAAGAGTCTTGGAGACTTGAGGAGACTTACAGTCACTCAAACTCTAGTAAAAGACCATCAGCTAATGCTGATGTGAAAAACTCTCAATGAGTAAATAATAATAATAATAATAATAATAATAATAATAATAAAGTAAATCCTTTCTAGTGCATCTTTACCACAGACCACAGAGAGAAATTAAAAGAAAGTGGAAAAAATATGGAACATGAAGGTGACAATGATACCCATAGTGCATGTAATTAGTGCACTTGAAACAATCCCTATAATATTGGTACAGGGACTGGAGGACTTGGAAATAAGAGGACAAGTAGAGACCATCCAGACTACAGTATTATTAAGATCTGCCAGAATATTGAGAAGAGTCCTAAAGACTTGAGGTGATTTGCTGTCACTCAAACTCCTGAGTAAAACCATCAGCTAACACTGGTTTTAAAAAAATCTCAAAGGAGTAAAATAATAATAATAATAATTTTTTCAGCTAAACTCACGAATTAGATTAGTTTAAATTTTCCGCGCTAAATTCTATATGGCTTACGTATGCCTTCTGTCAGTAAGGGAAAGAAAAATGTATCTGGGATGGGTAATAAATGGTAAATAATGGGAGGAGATGACTTTAGAATCGAATATTCTCGAATGTCATGTGACCTCTTCTTCTTATAAAAAAAATTAGAAGTCCCATAGTATCGAACAACTGGCAAAAGGAATATAAACGAAATTCGCTGTGTGTTTTTTTCAAGTAGAAAATTCGGTTAATAAAATTTGTCTTTAATTTTAAATGCATAATAAATTTCGTTGATCGTGAAATCTTTTGGTGAATATTTGTAATTTAAAGGAGAGCATTTTTCCAGAATTTTTTTTCAGCTAAACAATTTCGAAATCAAAAATTGGATTTGTTTAAATTTTCTGCACTAAATTCTATATAGCTTACGTCTGCCTTCTCTCGATAGATGAAAATTTAATGTACCTGATATAGTCAGAAAGCGTTAATTAAGAACAATTACCGTCCCCAATGAAACTAGAAAGACATGTAAGAAGCCTACTCTTTACTATGAAAGGACCAGCCTTAGTGGAAACGAAGTCTCAAA
Source organism: Sepioteuthis lessoniana (assembly GCA_963585895.1). Lineage (NCBI taxonomy): Eukaryota > Metazoa > Mollusca > Cephalopoda > Myopsida > Loliginidae > Sepioteuthis > Sepioteuthis lessoniana. The sequence goes on from OY757935.1 coordinate 33,081,414, forward strand.
TTAGGTTAGTAAATATAAAACCAAAGAGGTGATACAGGAACACCTGAAACTAGTTTAGGCACTTATTGTGAGAAGTATAAAAATAGCAAGTTAGTGGAATTTAACAAAGTTAAAATTCAAATATTTATTCATTTAATTTCTCTGTGTGTGTGTGTGTGTGTTCATGAACATGTAACGTAATTTTTCTCGATCACATCTGTGTCAGGCGCGCAGATAATAAACAACCCCTTGCTCTGGTATATCCAAAATATACTACATATGAAAAATGGCAAATCAAAAGATAAATCAACATGGAGACCAGACCACAGGTTTGGGTGTCAAGATCGGCCGGTGCTCCCTTGATAGCCAACATGAGAACGTAATCGGCATCCTGCGAATGTTGGCAGTTCTTCTTCCAGGTACACAAATAATTCCTCTCTCAGGTACACAAACGATGAACAAATCGACCACCCACACCAGAGATCACAGCGTAGAAAATAGACCTGGGTAGATTTAAGACAACAAACGAAAGGCCTTGAAATACTGGAAATACACCAAGACAAACACATCAACAAACCCTAAACATAGTAACCGAGACACTAAATAGAGGAAAGCCAGAAACTCCTAAACAAACACTACACGACAATGACCGCAAACACGCAAACGTAAACACTGACCAAAAAGAAAATATATTATAGATACAATTAGAAGAATCGTGCCCGAAAAGAAAACCTCATTGCCGTCTCTCAGGAATCAAGACTGGAGGATAGTCAAGTCCGAAACCGAGAAAGTGAACGACTTATTGACAAATATCCCGACAAACAGCATCACGGAGTGAAACGATAAAATATACGCAGGAGCAAAATTAGTCTGTGAAAAAATCGGGGTATTCTCGAAGACTACAAACAGAAAGTTAAAACCCGAGTTGGAACTCAGACTTGATTCAGAGATAAAAAGACTGCGGCAACAACCAAAATACTAAAACGGAACATTAACACAGATTCAGACGAAACTTGAAAAAGCACGGCAACTAGAACTCAAAAAAAGATTGAGGAAACCAACGAAAAATACTTGCGAAAGAAGGAAGACTAAAAAGATAGCGGGACAAGACCAAACAATATACACAAAACAGGACGTTCCAAAACAACGAAAATGAATTCTACCAACAATTAAGGGGAGAATTGGCGAAGCCATATCAACAACCGGATACGAGAGAGGTAAGGAGATTTTGGAGCAAATTGTAGGAATAGAAAGATCATAATAAAAAGCTGAATGGATAAACAACATAGAAACAGAGTTGCGAATGCTCGAAGAAGGACCTCAGAAGAACATAGACCCCGACGGGCTCAAGGCAACACTTGAAAAGATAGCAAACTGGAAACCCCTAGCCTTAATTGCGTACACGGATTTTGGTTTTAAAAATTCACCTCCACACACAACAAACTTGCTGCGGAAATGAATAAATGCATACAGAAAACTGAGATTCTCCAATGGATGACCAAAGGGAAGACCACTCTAATCCGAAAAGACCCCCTCAAAGGAACTGCCCAAACAACTATAGACCCATAATGTGTCTACCGATGATGTGGAAAATACTAACGGCACAAATTAGGAAGAAGATCCACTACTCATTGATAAGCCGCAGAATCTTCCCCAAGGAATAGAAAGGATGCCGCAAGAAAACCAGGGTCACAGAGGAACTATCATATATAGATCAACACATCCTCAACAAAAGTAACGCGAAACAGAAAAATCTAACCATGGCCTGGTTGACTACAAAAAAGCTTACAATATGGTCCCCCAACGCTGGATACGTCATTATCTCAAAATGTATAAAATACTCGACCTGGTCGTACAGTTTATCGAGAAGACCATGCAAATCTGGAGAGTTGAATCGACAACGGGAGGAAAAAGCTTATCCAAAGAGGCATATTCCAGGGGGATGCACTATCACCATTACTGTTTGTGATAGCCATGATGCCACTCAACCACATCTTTAGGAAATGCACAGTCGGCTACAAACTCAGTAAATCACAGGAAAAGATCAACTACTTGATGTATATGGACGACATTAAACTTTTTGCCAAAAACAAAAAAGAATTGGAAACCCTAATACAAACCGTGAGAATATACAGTCAAGATATAGGAATGGAATTTGGCATAGATGAATGTGCTATGCTAATAAGGAAAAGTGGCAAACGACACATGACGGAAGGAGTCGAACTACCAAATCAAGTAGTAATCAGAACGCTCGGAGAAAAGAAAACCTACAAATACTTGGGGATATTGGAAGCTGGCACCATCAAGCAAATGAAAATGAAAGAAAAAATTTAAAAAGAGCATCTTAGAAGAACAAGAAAGCTACTCGAAACAAAACTCTATAGCAGGAACATTGTCAAAAGGATAAATACCTGGGCTGTCCTCCTCGTAAGATACTTGGGACCATTGTTGAAGTGGACCAGAGAAGAAGTTAAACAAATGGACCAGAGAAAAAGAAAACTAACGACTAAGCATAAAGCATTGCATCCCAGAGATGACGTTGACAGGAGAGGGAGAAAGAAGACTTGCTAGCATTGAAGACAGCGTTGACGCATCGATACAACGACTCGTGGAGGTGCCCGTGGTGTAATGGTTAGCGTCGTAGGAAATGGATACGGCGACGCGAGTTCAAATCGGTCAGAATACTGAGAAGAGTCCTGGAGACTTGAGGAGACTTACTGTCACTCAAACTCCAGTTGAAACCGTCGGCTAACGCTGATGTGAAAATCTCTCAAGGATTAATAATAATAATAATAATAATAATAATAATAATAATTATAATAATGCGCTTTTAGAGAAAATCATTTCTAGTGCATTTTTTCAGTAGATAATTTCCAATGCATTTTATAGTTAAATCCTTTCCAATGCATTCTCATTGGAAAATCTTTTACAGTGGCTTTGTATTAATAACTGATAAGAATTTATTTGTCTATAAACAACCCAACTGTTTGATATATAGCTGCCAAATTTTATATGCACCTTTATTGAACCCTTGAGAATAGTTTATCATAATGTTCTGCATGTCAAAATTTTCTCTCTTCGTGAAGCGATTTCCAACAATAAGCAATGGCCATTGGAAAGCTATGTTGTTGCAAAACGTAAATCAATGTACAGAATCAAATGTCTAAACATCAAGTTTGAAGTAAATTAACAAATCATTTTTTTTTTCCTATCAAAATAATCATTGACATTTAATTGAACGTTATTTAGTAGGTTTCTTGGTTGCTTGAACAAGAAACCATAAACTAATTTATAACAATTCTTATTATTGTTATCATTATTATTGCAATCTTAAATCATTCTTTTGTGCTCAATAAATATGCATATGAAATTGGGTAGCTCGACATCCAACTATTTGGATGTCATACAGAACATAAGCAAACAAACTCTTCTCCATTATCAGATTATTTTATAGAAATGTACTGCGAATAAGTTTTACAGTAAAATACTTTGTGAACTATTTGACTATAAAATCATCGGAAATTATTTTACAATGAAAGTGAATTTGAATTTTTTTTACTATGAAAGTGAATTCAAAATTATTTCATTATAAAGGTGCGTTCGAAATTATTTCTCAATAAAGATAATTTTACAACAGAAATGCATTGAAAATTATCTTTATAATAAAATTGCCTTGGAAATAATTTTACTATCAAATGAATGAACTATAATAATATACTGGAAATCATTATACTATAAAAATCACTTGAAATGATTTTGCAAAAAAAAAAAAACTGAATTGTAAATGATTCTTTTCTAAAACTGGATAGGAAATTATTTTACTATAAATATCAATTCAGCTATTTTTTCTACAAAACGTACAGAAGATGGATTCACTATGAAATTTTGATATAAAAATGCATTGGAGAAAATTTTCTGGAAAAATACATTAGAAATTATACAGCTCTGCATCAAATCGTTGGGCTGCCTATAAAAGACAGGCAAAAAATGTACTTGGAAATTTACTAAGCTTTTTGCTTAGATGTGGCACAAGGCCATATGCAGGCAAAAAATGTACTTATTAGTATGAACGTTCAATAGCAAGTAAAGAATGCTTACAAGTCGGAGGACGAATTTCAAACTAAAATAGAAGAAACAATAAAGACTAATTTCCTACGGAGTGACCGGTAACGTTGATATACAAAGAAACCTCGAAAACATATTCGTACGTGCTTCCATACATCAAAGACTAATGATGCCAGGAAACCTTTGGCGATTTGGTGCAAAGGAAAATATTTTCAACAAGATGGAGCACCTGCTTATTTTCCTTGTGACAACGAGTCTTAATCTTAATGAAATGTTTCCAGGCAGACGGACTGAACAAAAGAAGCAAGAATGAATCCCTGCTGCGTTCACCATATTCAAACATTGCTTGATGTCCCTTTACACAGGTGGCTTTAAGGCGAAATTCAAACTATAAAAGCCAATACAATAGAATAATTACAGATTGCAACCAAATACAATAGTCTCACAGTTACAAGCGATAGGTTAGTCGTCCTTTACTGAACTAAGCTTGGCAGGACTCCAGAAATATGGCACATTCAATGAGAATCGAACTCACAAACAATATTTTGCTTGCATAACTAGCTAAACATTGCACTATGAGGGGCGACTACAATTGAGTGTTGGGTTGGTTTGGGATTTGACTCTCAAAAGATCTGAGAAAATGCCAATACCATCCCCTCTGCTCAAGCAGAGTGTGACACAATTTTAAGTGGATTTTAACAGGTTTAAAATCAGAGTTTTCCTTCTCCTAGGCCGTTTGCCATACCAAGGTTAAAGAGCACAGTCTGTCCTACTTTTACCCATTACTCGGGGAAGACAGTTGGATTCTTACTTTTCATAACAGTATTAGTGTAACGTGAAATCCATGATTTGAATTTGGCTCACGATGTCCATTTCCTACGACGGTGACCATAGCACCACGAATGCCTCCATATATATATATATATATATATTCATGAATGAAGAGGGCCTAATATCGTTGATAGACCATGTATATCTAAGGTAGGGTAAGGTAGAAACGGAGTCATCGGCGCTTGGCTCTCAGTTTTCCGCCAATGAGAAACTAACAGTCACCAAGCAGCATTGACTGAGCATGGAAGTTTTGAATGAAAGGTGTCGATTGGCGAGGAAAATAGAGACCAGAAAAAGTGTCCGAAACAGAGAAGAACAACAAAAAATTAGACGTAATTTGGACATTTTGAAAAGACAACAGAAAATATAAATGAAACGACGCAGAGAAATTGCCCTTATATGAACAACAGGTGGAAGAGCTATTTAACAGGAACAAGTCAATAGCAGATGTAATTTGGACAGAAGAATTCTTGCAAGACAACAAGAAATATAAGAAGAAACTGCTGCAAGACTTGAAACTGAGACATGAAAAATTATTCAACGGCGACGGAAGGGAAGAAACTGAAGTAAGATTCCAAGTAGAAAGATAATTATCATCTCAAAGAAAGTAAAAACGAAAATACAGAGAAAGTCAATTGAAGGAGGTTAGCTGCAAGATGTTGATATTAGGCTGTTATTGATGTGGAAATTTGGAAAACCATGTTAAGACAAAGAAATATACTTGATTCAAAGGAAAACAAATGCAGGAGTAATAATAATTCCTTTTCTAAAGAAAATTTATTATCTCACTCGTATGGACCGATGAATTTTGTTAGCGTGGCATTTTTCATCAGAAAGTCCATTAGATGGTAAATCTAATAGTTATTTTCAGTGATTATTGGTGGGCTTATTAGATTTATTGATTTTGACGGTACGTGGTGCATTCAGTAGGTTTCCAGACTTTTTTTGTGCAGGCATTTAAAATTATCGTAGACACTTGAAAATTCACTGTTATTGCTATACATCTAATGAGATGATTGACCAATTTTTAGAATTTCAGGTTCAAATCAACAGCTACAGCAGCAATTGAAATACACCCTACTAAATCCTGATTGTCACAGCTGGTGAATTTCAAAAATCCAATCTGGACGTGAGGACACTTTAGATGAACGATATGCAATAAAATTCTGTTTTAAACTTGGAAAAAATGCCAGAGAAACGTATGGAATGCTTCAGACTGCTTTTCGACCATCTTGCATGAATCGAGCATCAGTTTTTGAGTGACATAAGAGATTCAAGGTAGGCACGGAGTCTGTGAGGGATGATGAGAGGTGTGGGAGGAGTAAGGAAATCAATACACCAGAGTTGATTAGCCAAAGGGTTAGGATTAGGGTTACTATGTTGAGGTTTTAAGGGAGTTCAGTAAGAGATTCCGTCGGAAGGGGCCAGCACTCTTCAAATCGAGTCAGTGGCATTTCCACGAGGACAATGCACCAGTCTACAACTCCATCCTTGTCACAGACTATTTGACCAAGATGGGCATAAACACAGTTCCTCAGCCTCCCTATAGTCCAGACCTTGCTCCCAGTGACTTTTGGTTATTCCCTAAGCTCAGAAGCTATCGTTATGAGACAATTGAGGAGATGAAAGAGGCTGTGACGAAGGTCATTGACACGCTCATACAAGAGGACTTCCATGAGGCCTTCCAGAAGTTGTTGGAACGGTACAACAAGTGCATTGCAGCCGGGGGAGATTACTTCGAAGGGGACTAGAATTTCATGTGTGTTCTATCAATAAAAGTGCCTCTACGAAAAAAAGTCTGGTAACTTATTTAATGATCCTCGTAACTCAAGCCGTTCATATTTACATTTTTTGCGTAGTTGATTCAGTTTTTTAGGGTTTTTTGCACACGGTCATATCGAATATGAATAATCTTTAAAATGATTTATTTAACTGATAGATGGGACACTAACATGTACTACCACTTCGGGTCAGAGTGAACCGGAGAGTAATGGCAAGAAAGGAGTGCTCCACTCTCCCTCGGACTACAGAATTGGAGCCTCACAACCAGATGTAGTCAAGTGTCATACCAAAGACAATCCTTTTTAGGAGTCTTACCCCTCGGTAGATAATATTATTTGTATATTCTGAGTCATGTTGACAGGGTGGTGTTGCCTAAGAGAACCATCGGCACATATCTATGATTTGATGAGTAATCAAAGGAATCCAAATTATGAACATTTCAGAAATAATTTTAGATCTCACAATTCAGCACTTTCCTGTCTTTCAAGGAGAGCACAAATATCATCTGCCCCTGGTGCATAAATAATCCTGTCATTTTTAACGAGTATTGTAATAACATTATACAACTTCTGAGTCTAGTTGTATGTTGCCGGTACGGTTACACACCTGTGATGAATTAAAAGTTATAATGAACTGGTCTATGTGAAATACGCTAAGAGTTCAGAAAAAGAATAAAAGGAAGGATAATATTGAAGAATAGGCAGACATTTGGCCACAGAAATGTTGGTCACTTAAATATTGAATCTGTGAGAAAGAGATTAAGCATATAAGTGAAAGAAAGAAAGAAAGAAAGAAAGAAAGAAAGAAAGAAAGAAAGAAAGAGTCATTGAGTGAGTGAGTTAAAGAAAGAATGAGTGAGTGAGTGAGTGAGGAGGTGAGTAATTGAGTTAAAGAATGTTCGATTGTTCGATTAATAAAAAAAAATATAAGGAATACTTAACATTAGCTGACTTAAAGATTACCGTATACAACTGGGGTGGGAAAACTGCGGCCTACGGGCCGCATGAAGTACGCTGCACTGTTCTGTACGGCCCGCGGGAGCTTCTAAAAAAATACTTGCACTTGAACCGAGACTAAATTCTTTTGTTTTTAACAGAAGCAGACCTTTGATAATTCATAACCCAATGATGCGTCCCTCTCACCAAAAAGTTTGCCCACCCCTGACATACAACGATATAGTACAAAAAATGGGACCAAAAGTCTATTCTCGAAAAGTGAGGCATTATTCTACTCTAAAAAAGAGGATCAAAACTCTATTTTCAAAAATGAAACCGAATTTCTGTTCTTATAATTTGGAGCACACTTCCACAATTGAAAATTGGGCCAGAATTCCTTTCTGAACAATTGGCTCAAAATTCTGTTCTCAGAAATAGGACCAAAACTCTACTCTCAAAAATTAGACCAGAATTCTAAGATCAAAAGGGGATCAAAATACTGTCATCAAAAATGGAACCACAAACCTATTTTCAAAATAAGGCGAAAACTCCACTCTCAAAAATGATACCAAAAATTTATTCTCAAAAATGGAAGCAAAAATTTTATTCTCAGAAATAGGACAAAAACTCTGTACTCAAAATTTGCACGACAATTCCACTCTAAAAATGAGACCAAAACTATATCCTCAAAAATGAGACAAGACAAAATCACTCACAGAAATAGAACCAAAACTCTAATAACAAAAACCGGATCATAATTCTACTCTCGAAAATTCAACCAAAACCCTACTCACAAAAACTGGATCATAATTCTTCTCTCGAAAATTCAACCAAAACCCTACTCATAAAAACTGGATCATAATTCTACTCTCGAAAATTCAACCAAAACCCTACTCATAAAAACTGGATCATAATTCTACTCTCGAAAATTCAACCAAAACCCTACTCATAAAAACTGGATCATAATTCTACTCTCGAAAATTCAACCAAAACCCTACTCATAAAAACTGGATCATAATTCTACTCTCGAAAATTCAACCAAAACCCTACTCATAAAAACTGGATCAGAATTCTACTCTCGAAAATTCAACCAAAACCCTACTCATAAAAACTGGATCAGAATTCTACTCTCGAAAATTCAACCAAAACCCTACTCATAAAAACTGGATCATAATTCTACTCTCGAAAATTCAACCAAAACCCTACTCATAAAAACTGGATCATAATTCTACTCTCGAAAATTCAACCAAAACCCTACTCATAAAAACTGGATCATAATTCTACTCTCGAAAATTCAACCAAAACCCTACTCATAAAAACTGGATCAGAATTCTACTCTCGAAAATTCAACCAAAACCCTACTCACAAAAACTGGACTATAATTCTACTCTCGAAAATTCAACCAAAACTCTACTCTCAAAAACCGTATAGAAATTTTATTCTAATCGATTGTTTCATGTGATATTCATTGACAAGTTTTATTGATGTTTCCGTCAATAAAGACACACGGTAGAGAAAGATATCAATATTTTGTCTTTTCTTTTTTTTTTTTTTTTTTTGCAATAAGAACTGAAAAATTTCATGCAAATTTTCCTTGCATATATTCTTCAGCTGAAATTTCTTTTTATCAAACATTTGTCTATCACTGTTATTCAAGACTTCGAAGAGGCAGCTTTCGGTTGTCTCTTTAAAGAACTGCTTTATATATAGTTTCAGTAAGATTCCAGAATATTTACTTAATTAAAATGTTTCAAAAATAAATGGCATGTAATTTTCATACAAGTTTAGCATGCAAACAAAAGTGATGTGAGCACGTCTTACAATCAATAGAGCCTATCAAAACAAATCTACAATGTCCAGTAGAATGAAAAAGAATGAAAGTGGGTGATTGAGAAATAGATGGGAGAACAATATCGACTGTCACGAAGTTGAGTGACATTCTACAAGAATCTCAGGACAGAGAGAGAGAGAGAGAGAGAGAGAGATAACAAATTGCCGAGTCATATGTGGCTCCAACGTAAAAAGCCAGACTATAAGATATATTGTCAATTTTAGTAAAAAAAAAAAAAAAATAGGAAAACGCAAAATTAATTTTCTGTTGTCAACGATATCGAAAAAAAGATCTTTTTTGAATTTGAGGTAAAAACATCCAATCTGGCAAACCTATCCCACAATACAGCGTACTGCAATTATCTTTTCCGGTTCTTTCTGTCATGTGACCTCGTTTGTCCAGTAATCCCGTGATAACTTATTCGTGCTCTCAATTTCCCTCTGTAATCTTCATATGGGAAAAAAAGGTCGACTAGCGGTCAAATGACTTTGTCCCATTGTACTTTTGATCTTTGACACGTGATTTTGCTGACCAATGGCTATTTGCCAAATCATCTCTTGCTGTTATGGAATCCTCAAAATTCCACGGGAAATTAAGCCTAAAATGCAAATTTTGATAAATGTCACAAAATATTTATGTTTGTTTGGTTGATTGGTTGGTTGGTTGGTTGAATTCTATATCAATTTCACAATTATAATCTAATTATATATAGTACAAAAATCAAATTTCACTGTCATTTTAATTACTTAAACGCTTAATACTTTATTTCAATATGAATGTTTCTAATGTTGTTTGAAATAATTTTAAACGTTACCACAAGCGGATCTGTAAAACTAGGGCCCGAGTGAGAGGATTAATTAAAAGAATTGAGAGGAAAATAATAAAGTAAAAAGCGGAAAGGGTTAAAATACACTTGGTTTTGGAAGACTAGTGCACTGCCTAGTATTTTCGAAATATGTTTAACACGTTCTTTGTCGTCTAGGCTTCTGAACCTTACTTTTATACAGATATATGTGTTTCTAGTTCTAGGAGAGAGGGGTCATTCAGTTATTCGGGTTTTTTTCTTTTTCTCTAGATATTTTGTCATTAACACGAAATTCCCAAAATTATTTTAACCTTACATAATTCGAAAATACTAGTAAATCCACTCCAAATCGAGCAGAATTTTCAAAAAATGGTTAGTAATTTATTATCTTTTACTATATTGTCATTTTAAAATGCATGAATGGTTTTATTTTTCATTTGTAATTCCAAGTAATTCCAAGTTACAATTGAACCTGGTCAAGAGAAGCTAATACTATTGGACTTTATTAGAAACTGAAAACCTAAGTTAGCGTAAAATAGAATGCCTATCAGGATACAAAGAACCATACAGAGCTCAAAACTAAGAAAAGTTTTTTTTTTTAATTCAAACGCATAATACAAATAGTGACATTCAATGTTAGATCCTTAAATAAAATACGACAACGACCAGAGCTGACTGCATCGACAATAGATCATAACACAGATATAATATGCACACAAGAACACTAATACACTCATTCCGAGGATATTAAATATCACGATGCTGGCAATGGATGGACACTAGCCACTGCATATGCATAGAAAAATTTTGTCAATGCCACGAAAGAAGGTGTAGGTATGCTTATAGGACCACGAGCCCTAAAATCACTTAATAGTATTGAGAAAATACAACCTAGGATGATGGTAGCTACTTTTAATGGCAATTCCAGCGCAACAATCATCTCCTGCTGCAGCCCTATCAATGTTAGTGAAGAAACTGACCTCATTGCCTTCTATAATGAGTTATCCTCCCGTGTTCGTAGCATCCTGAAACACAACGTTCTCGTCATTGGTGGAGACATGAATGCCCAAACTGGTCAAAACGTCAACCACAAATTCAGCTTACACAACTCGTCAAAAAGAAATGGGGAACATCTATCAGATTTCACGCCAGAAAATAGATTAACATGCCGTAATACAAAATTACAGAAAAGGTAAGGAAAACTATGGACTTACACCTATGCAATTAATACTAAAGGACAGATAGACTACGTCTTTATAAATATGAAAAGAAATAATAGCGCATTAAATTGCGAGGCATATTCCTCTTTTTTGAGGGTGTATCCTTCGATCACCGAATTGTCACGACAAAAATAGAACTAAGCCTACGAAGGAATACGACCGGAACAACAATCAATGTACACTATGACTGGTCCCGGCTTAATAACAGGTATATTAGAGATAAATATGCGTTTAACACTAAGAAACAAATTCGATGCACTACAGGAAAAGACAGAAACACAGAATGACGAAAATGAGAATTTCGTCAATACTCACTTAGAAGCGGCAGCGGAATGCATACCAACTAAACAAAGAGCTAAACCTAGAGTCCTATGGGAGACATTAGCGGTTTTAAAAAAAGCGTTCAGATGTGAAAACTGCCTCCAAATTCAACCAGTACCAATGCCCTGAAACTTAAAAAGGCACAAAATGAATTAGCTAAGATAAGAGTAGAGACTCGGTTGAAGATAGACAATCTAGGATAGCATGGCAAACGGTAAACGAAGTAAGCAGAAGGAAGAGCACTGCAAAATCTAAACTGAAACCTACCAGCCAACAAGAACGAATACAACTATGGAAACAACATTTCGAGAATTTACTCTGAAACTCTCCGAAAGTTACACGAGAACCAATCACAAGAATTATTAGTGAACTATTAGACATCAAACTCGGACAGTTTACGCAAGAAGAACTCGACTCAGTGCTAATAAAAATTAAAAATAGAAAAGCAGCAGGGCTTGATGAAATACACACAGAAGAATGGAAGACAAGGGAATTCGACGACATACTGCTCCGACACTGTAATGCCGTATATAATCAAAATACAATAGACACGGGGACAAAGGGACGCATCTTCCCCTTTCCTAAGAAGAGCAACCTCGGATTAGCCAGGAACTACCGAGGTATAACTCTTACGTCCATAGCAGCCAAGATATACAATGCTCTACTATGCAACTGCATAGAACCCAAAATTGAGAACATACTTTGGAAGAACCAAAATGGCTTTCGTAGAAAAAGATCCACGACGTCACAAATTTTGACTATCCGTCGAATTCTAGAAGGTGTACGTGCAAAAAACCTACAGGTATTTGTCGACTTCACTAATGCCTTTGATTCCATACACAGAGGAGGGATGGAGCAAATACTACTCGCCTACGGCCTACCCAAAGAAACCGTCGCAGCCATAATGATGCTATCTAGAAGCACGAAAGTAAAAGTCTGCTCCCCGGATGGAGACACAGATTACTTCGACATAGTAACTGGTATGCTGCAATGAGACACATTAGCCCCATACCTCTTTATCATCTGTATAGACTATGTGCTTAGAACGTCTATTGATAAAATGAAAGACAACGGTTTCTAGCTGAGAAAGGAAAGAAACAGAAGATACCCTGCACAAACAATCACGAATGCAGACTACGTTGATGACATAGCACTTTTGGCAAATACACCTGCCCAAGCCGAAACCCTGCTACATAGTTTGGAACGAGCAGCTGCTAGCATAGGCCTCCATGTCAACGCCCACAAGACGGAATACATGTGCTTTAATCAAGGAGACCACATCTCCACACAAAACGGCAGTTCTCTGAAACTAGTAGACAACTTCACCTACCTTGGAAGCAGTATCTCATTAACAGAGACAAACATCAACACACGTCTAACAAAGACATGGACAGCTAACGATAGACTATCGGTCATATGGAAGTCAGACCTGACCGATAAGATAAATGCAGTTTTTTTCAAGCAGCGGTCATGTCGATACTGCTGTATGGATGCACTACATGGACGCTAACTAAACGTATGGAGAAAAAGCTTGACGGCAATTACACAAGAATGCTGCAAGCAATATTGAATAAGTCCTGGAGGCAGCACCCCAGAAAACAACAGATATACGGCCACTTGCCACCCATCACGAAAACTATCCAAGTTAGACGAACCAGACATGCAGGACACTGCTTGAGAAATAGGAATGAGCTCATAAGTGACATAATCCAGTCTATCCCCTCATATGGACGAGCAAAGCAGGACGACCAGCTAGAACCTACATACAACAGTTTTGTGTCGATACAGGATGTAGCCTTTGACCTACCGGAAGCGATGAACGATAGAGAAGGGTGGCGGGAGAGGGTCAGGAAGATTCGTGCTGATAGTATAACATGATGATGATGATGATGATGAGTGTAGTGGCCCGAATCAGTGAAGAGTACCTAAGTACTTAAAAATGTCAAAACTTAATAATAGGAAAAGTGTCAACACTTTATAACCCATTGTTCTGGAGTTGTTTTGGGAAAAGTTAAAATTCATTTCGACGGAGAGATCAAAATGGTAGATAAGACAAGTTCAAAGACATGTGGACAGTAAGAAATATGTTTATTGAAAAAAAAAACTTGAAAAATGATATTTTTAGCGTCGGCACGAGAATATCAAGGAATAAAAAGTGACCCCCCCCACATTGGGATTGGAGTTAGGTGAAATATAGAGTCAGATGGAGTTTTTACAAAGAGGTAAAGCAAATCTCCGATCCCTAATTTGGAAAGAATTATGTTGACATGAGGTCGAATTATAAAGTCCGTCGACCTGAACGCACCTGAGCACACCCCAACTGAGAACTAAAGAATTATGTTGACATGAGGTCGAATTATTAAGTCCGTCGACCTGAACGCACCTGAACACACCCCAACTGAGAACTAAAGAATTATGTTGACATGAGGTCGAATTATTAAGTCCGTCGACCTGAACGCACCTGAACACACCCCAACTGAGAACTAAAGAATTATGTTGACATGAGGTCGAATTATAAAGTCCGTCGACCTGAACGCACCTGAACACACCCCAACTGAGAACTAAAGAATTATGTTGACATGAGGTCGAATTATTAAGTCCGTCGACCTGAACGCACCTGAACACACCCCAACTGAGAACTAAAGAATTATGTTGACATGAGTTCGAATTATTAAGTCCGTCGACCTGAACGCACCTGAACACACCCCAACTGAGAACTAAAGAATTATGTTGACATGAGTTCGAATTATTAAGTCCGTCGACCTGAACGCATCTGAACACACCCCAACTGAGAACTAAAGAATTATGTTGACATGAGGTCGAATTATTAAGTCCGTCGACCTGAACGCACCTGAGCACACCCCAACTGAGAACTAAAGAATTATGTTGACATGAGGTCGAATTATTAAGTCCGTCGACCTGAACGCACCTGAACACACCCCAACTGAGAACTAAAGAATTATGTTGACATGAGGTCGAATTATTAAGTCCGTCGACCTGAACGCACCTGAACACACCCCAACTGAGAACTAAAGAATTATGTTGACATGAGGTCGAATTATTAAGTCCGTCGACCTGTACGCATCCTAACTGAGAACTAAATTACACATAAGCAGTGTTTTTTCGCTGATGGACGAGTCCTATTTCAGCTGCCACTAGAGTCCAAGTCACTCAAAAAAGCCTCCGGAAATTCTGACCTTGTGATAGCCCATGAATACCCCTGTGTTACATGTCTAAAACGAGGACCAAAAAACTTAAAACTACTGTGTATTACAAACGATAAGCATCACTAAATTGAAAAATTTATAATCGGTGTGGACTTTGTTTATTTTATTGAAGAATTGTTTTTGTGACCACAAGCCGTTTCTCTTTCTAGCGCTTTAGTGACCTCATCAAGTGACCTTCTAACCTTCCGTGCTCAGAAACACAACGTGGGCAGAGGAGAAGAGTAGTCGTGAGATACACTAACGCCGTCTACCCAAACGTAACCTTGCCTAATGACACAACACCGGCGAAACACTAAGGGCGCATCAGTGACTGTACAGTTAGATAGTGACCATCGTGGCCTTAAGTATCGAAGGTCTTCGATCGAGAGTGAGTCACAGACCTATTCAAGCTAAAGATCGGACCTTAACGCATAATAACACTTCGGATTAGAGCTGGTCTGTGAGAAATGGCAACAAAGAAATTATTCCATACTTTCCAGAGCTTCAGAACTGGCGCCTCTATATCTGATGCAGTTTAGTGTCACACACAGGACACCCTTTTGGAGGAGAGATCTTACAGACAGTAAGAGGGCACATAGATAAATATTGTCATACGTAAGAAAATATGATCGCTTATATATACCAGGTTTGTTCAAAAAGTATCGAGACTAAACCTGATGGGGCAGTCCCCGTGGCGTAATGGCTGGACTGCGAACTCGTAGTAAGCGTGTTCGAACTCCGGTCGCACTTTTACATTGATTTTCGGTCTAATACCCTTGAGAAAGGTATGAACCCTATAATAAATATTCTCAGTATTCTTGGTAAAATAGTACCACTGCCGTTCTTCTACAAGCCTTAGCATTAAATAACTCATAAAAGTTGATATGCCATTAAGCAAAGAAACCAACCAACTAAAGCTGCCAAAATAGAAATGATCAATGTATGAAAATTTAATTTTTGTGCTACAAAGCCAAACTAAGAAGGATCTAACCTCGAGTTTCAAACAGTTTATTCCGCATGGACTCATCACAGTTTAACTTCAATGTTATAGCTTTAAGCTTAATTTCGTTAAGTCCATGAAAAGAAGTGTGCATTTACCTAATCCCTCCATCATGGGCACGATTTGACTCAAGGTCAATACTTAAGCGGTTTGAATTCAAAGTTGTCCTTCCCCTTGACTGGATACCATACCAAGTCTTTACGGTTTATTCATAGCTGGGGGACGAATAGATGAATTTATGCATTTTCCAAGAACATAAGCCCGAGATGAAACGCTAACAGCCTCGTCCAGGATTTGAACTCAGATCACCAATTCCATTTCCTACGTCGATAACAGTTACGACAAAAGTATGCACACCCAGTGAGAACCGAACCAACCAACAATGGCCCGCAAGTTAGCGCTACCTTACCCCGAGAGAATATAGTTAAATACTGACGTTGCATGGGCAACAGTAAATCATGCATACAATTTTGCCCACACCTGGGCCCTGAAGTGGAAGCAAGATTTTCCAGGTACAAAGCCATGAAACTATCGGCGCTCATGGAACCGACTAGTTAAGATAATTTCCATAAGAGTAAGATGTCCTGTGAGAATTGAACACCCTACAATGCGGTTGTATCTTGACACTAGTAATTGTCTACAAAAGTAATCGTTATATGCAGGCAAATACTTGTTAGACCCCGTTCATACAAATAGAGCAAGGAAAAACATGAATGTGTCTGGTTTTTAAACAGACTCCAAGAAGTTCATTGTATTTTCCCTGTTTGTTTTTTGTTGTTGTTGTTGTTGTTGTTGTGGGGTTTTTTTGTTTTTTGTTGTTGTTTTTTTTTTTTTTTTTTTTGCAGAAGGTGTTTGATTTTCGACAGGTTCATTCCTACACCACTGAGCCGTGAATGGTCACAAAGCAGTGCCACCGTTGATACAACCAGTCACGTTTTTCTATCCCGCCTCACTCTCATCGACTTGTACATAGTTTTTCCATTCCCCAATGAGCATGCGCGAATCAGATGGCGCAACCAGCCAACCAACCACATAATCAATAACACAGCAGTCATGGCTGATCGATTCTGAACGTCTTTGCAAAACTCCGAAGATTCGATCTCAGCTTGTCTGTATTTGGTTCAAAGTTGGTCAATGATCGAAATTCGATTACCAG